>OY720345.1:54279327-54480327 GCA_963082975.1 Labia minor | reverse complement strand
AGCATTTAAGGGAGTGGTCTTTTGAATGAGCAGCATTGAAATGCATACGATAATTACGTCTTGAGGTAAACACTTTAGAACAATATGAACAATTTATTTGAGTATTAATATTATGTGAATTCGATTTATGTATCAAAAATTCTCTTTTTGTTTTAAAAAATATATTACATTGATTACAAGTCTGTGTAAAATGTTTTCTTAAATGAATATTATAAGTATGTTTGGCTTTAAATTTAGTTGAACACTTTTTACAGAAGAGATGGGTATCTAAAAAAATGAAAATTTAAAAAATTAGATTTAATAGTTAATCCATATTTGAATTGGGTTTACATATAATATATATCAATAACCGAAATGCGAAATGAAACTTCACACCCATCGAATGTTTTAATTAAAACTTATTATTATTTTTATGTTTAATTATAGTTTTCAGAATATATAAAAATGTTTTACTGTTAAATTGATTAAGATTATTACATATCATATAACAATATTTTAATATTTAATAGGAATGGTGACAGCATAGAAGAATAATATATCTTGAATTTTTCTTTTAATTCTTTAAGTTTTAAAATTACCTTTATTATCATTTCGTTCATCTGAAAGATTATTTAACTTTTTATTTTTATTCTTAGTGAAATTATTCATCTTGTTTTTTAAAATCATCATGATAGCATAATTCTTACATTTAGTAATATGTTTCCGCAAAAATCCATGACTAATAAACATTGTTGAACAGTAACAACAGGTGAAAAGTGGACCTAAAACAATAAATAAAATAATAAAAATAAATAAATTATGAATATTTTTGATCATGACTTAATCAAAATTAAAATAGTGAAAAAAAGTAAAAATTCAAAGATTGTCATTTCATTTATTTAAGTCTAAATATTCATTCTGAGAGTTAATTTTTGGATTTAATGGAACAAAATACAATTAATTGAGATTTTTGAAAGTATAAATTAGTTTGGTAAAATATTCCTTCTTAATGAAATTATAAATAAAAAATTATTTAAAAAACTATCCATATTTTATAAACAATTTTTTCGGTTATTATACAGTTTTCTGGTCACCGACTGGGATGGTAATGAAATTTTACCAGTAGAAAATAAAATAAATTAAATATAACTATATAATATATATTTGTTTCTTGAAAACTGTATAATTACCTAATAACTTTTTTTAAAATAATAAATAAGAATTTATTTTTACCTATATAAATGGGATATTTTTCTTGTTTTATTTCCATTGTGGAAAACAATTTATTTATAATTTAAATTTAAATCAAAATTTAGAATATAATTAATTTAATAATAAATTTAAAAGGATTTCTCAATTATATTGAAAAATGATAATTATCTCTAATAATTGTTTATGTGACAGTGAAACGTCTGTGCTTTGCAGTGAACGTAAATATTTAGGTTATTTTTTGGTTTTGAGTTATATTATGAGGGAGAGGAATAAACCATCACACACTTTCACTTTCATTTGCTATATCTGTAAATAAATATAAATTTATATAAATAATATAATTAATTTGAATATAAAAATAAATAATTAATATTTAAGTTTAAAAGATTTAATTATAAACTAAAATTACAAGAAAAAACATTTTTCTGTTTAATAATTAAATGTGATAATGCAATTAAATGCCTATATCACAGACCATCATTTCTTAAATCTTAAATAAATGTAAATTTTAATTAAAATAAATAATTACAATTTTCTTACTCCCGCCATTTCTTAACATCATTTTTGAATTTTTAACTCTAAAACGTCGAACTCCGATGGAATCTAGATTTCGACGTATACCTATGAAAAGTGAACTTTTTTGAAATAAAAACTAGTTAAATTTAAAAGAAAAAAAATACTATATGTATTCCCCATTTTCTATGGATGCCATCCCAAAAAAACTTTTCTTATTTCGAAGGAAACCATAAATTAAGTAATTTTCCACTCTTCCTGTTTTGAATTCCTACATGTGCCATTGAAAAAAATCTAGAAGAATACAAAAGTCATATTTGAAACACTTATAAAGTTATAAAATTCAATGAGTGGAGGAACCGAGAGAGCATCCTAAAATCTACCTATGTCCGAATAATAACCTGACTTCATAATATTTTTTCATTGATACATTTTGTAAACATATATATACAATGTATATGTAATATAATGATGGAGGGATGCTCAAACTTTTTGTAACAATCCACCTTTTCTTTCAGAAAAAACTTCACAGAATCTAATAAGCAAAACATATTTTGTTTATCATTATATATATTAGTGTAATACAGTTAATTATTTAATAAAAATCATTATTTAAATTGTAATAAATGACACGCGAATACAAGAAAATCTGAATGTAGAACTGGAGATTGTGTCAAACAGTTCAAAGTAAAATTACATTGATACAATGTGTGAAACCTGTACTATTTGATTTGATTAAAAAAATGAATTGGATAAGTGTATGATCAGAAAATTTAGAAGATATATGCAAAAATATGGTATAATGGTTAGGAGGATTGAGGTTTTTTAAACCATTTGTAGAAAGAGTTGATGGAAAAACTAAGAGCGCAGTTTTAAGAAACCAAAAAATGATGGGTATCGACAGAAAGTTTTAAACTTAAGATGACAACGAAACAAATTTCGAAAAATTAGAGCATCGACAAGATTAAAAATTCAATTATTTAAATGTTGAAACCAAAGATTAGAAATTGAGACTTTGAAGACTCCAGATAATTTATTGAGGACTGTAAGGAACATGAATTAGAGATTGAAGAATTATTAGAGAAAAGTAAAAGAAAAAAGCAAGTAGAAAAAATTAAATTTTAGAGGAGTGTGTAGACAGAGAGATGGAATTGGATCAAATACTGTAATGAAAAGGAAATGTTTTGAGGGAAGGAAGGCTTAGTTGATTCGTGAGTAACTGGTATTTGTTTGATGTGATAGTTAAGGATTGGAATATAAGAAAAGTGATCACCAGTTGAACTAGTAGTGAAGGAAGAAGTTTATGTTTATGATGACATTACTGTTGAAATGAACATTTCTTAGCATGTTCGACAATAAATATATAATTTAATAATAGCAATTTCTAGACTATTATATTTAGAGTTAAACAAAATACTATATTTTGTAGATACATGGGCAATTTGTAAGGTATATGAAAGTAAAAATATACCCAAAATTAAGAAGGCGTAATTTGTATCCTTATTGAAAATACATTATATATATATATATATATTATAGCACTTATATTTGTTATTTACTTGAATTAGTTTTTAAACCCTATACAGTTTGAAAATTAAATTCTTTAAATAGTTGTAAGGGAAGTTAAAAAAATAGTTAAAAATATTTTTTTATATTAAATATTTTTTATATATGATTTAATATAGTTTACATTAGATATATATGTATATATAAATCAGATTCATACATATTTAATAATGTCAATCTTTATAAGATTATAATATACAATTAGAAGATTAGAGAGAATAATAGAGAAGATTTTGTTTTTATTGATCAATATGACCAGATTAATAATTGAATTTATAAGCGTATTTGAAAAAATTCTAAACTCTTATCAATGAATTAGAATATGTTTATTTAAATGATCTTTCCTTGCGAATTTGGCAGTGCAATGTGTACAAGAAAAGGGCCTTTCTTGTGTGTGTCTTCGATTATGTCTAATTAAGGTGCACTTTTCACCAAAAGTCATTGAACATACTTCACATTTAAATTGTCTTTCTTTTTTATGAACAGTCTTGATATGTTTATTTAAAGCACCTTTTTGTGTAAAACTCATTTCACAATCACTACATTTAAAGGGTCTCTCTCTTGTATGTACTCTCATATGCTGGTTATATTGACTAAGTTTTCCAAAACTTCGAGTACACAATTCACAGTTAAATTCCTTTGGTCGTTTTTCACATTTATTTATATTATTAATTTCAGAATTATCTTCTTTATTTTTTGATTTCAAATAAAATTTACGTTTTGAATATGACTCTGAAAATTTAAATAGATATGCCAATATAAATAAATTAAAAATAAATTCAAATTTAATGTTGAAAAATTAACAACATAAACTTACCTTTATAAATTGGGAATTTGGTACTCATTAGTTCAATTTTAATATTCATTTTAATAAATGTCAAAATTGTTTATCAAAGGATTCATTATGTTAATTTTAAAGTAAAATTAATATAATTAACAAACAATAAAATAAATCTATAAATTTATAAAACTTACATAGATATAAATATACTTTTCATTTTGAGATATTTTTCTATTTATAACATTTAAACACCATATACACTAACCTGAAATTAGAATATGTAAATATTTTTTTATATATTTAAAATAATTATAATTGTATTTGAATAATTATTTTTGTAAAATCTTGAATAAAAAGTTAAGTAATTTTTAAATATTTCATTCAAAGTACTTAACATTTTAAGATTTCATACAATATCACATTAGATTATTTGTTTGTCTTGTGGGTCTACTTATTCAAGTATAGAAATAGGCTATAGTTGAATCTTTAATTACTAAATATACATTTTAAATTTTGTCTTGTATTTTTATACTCCTAAATAAGTATCTGAAATAATATATTGTCTTCAATTAAATTGACATTAATCGATAAATAAGAAAAAGTAGACGCCTATTTAATATTCCAATAATTCAATTCCAATATCCATTTATTAATGTAAATAATAAGTATGTAATTAAATCAATAGTGCCCCTTTTGATTTATTTATTTTTTTTTTTTTTGTGGTGATTACCCTTCTTTATAAATATTCAAATTTTTATTACCTACAAATACTATTTATTTTTAAAATGTGTATTTATATGCCTGACTGTTTATTTGAAATTATGCATAAGAAATATATATATATATAGATTAGCTAGATACTCAAGTATACCCTTATTGTTAGAGGTGGTGATCTCAACAAAAATATCTTTAGAATAAAAGAGGACCAAGCAATAGACTTCTTAATTCTCAGACTTGGTAATTTTGCCGGAGGCCCTCTTTGTTTAAAGAACCAATCCTTCCTCTAATACAAAGCCACTTTATTGTAATTCATCATCTGGTTCTCTCCAATTTGGATGAAACTGTAAGCCTAAGAACTCACCTAACAACCATTTTACGACGAGTCGTGGTGCTGGGCCACACATCATCATTAAGAGATTCATTCATTTAATATCCTATCCACAACAACCTAAACTATTACACTTAAAACCAAATTCATAACAGGTTTTTCGATAATAAGTAAATTAAGGATAGGAAGATGATGAAAAAACACCTCATATTAAAAAATGGTATACACAAATGTAGAAAGTTATTTTTTAAATTTATCTTTTATTTTAACTTATTAGAGGAACTGTATTTATTTGATAAGTTTCTTCATAATTTTAACAATCAAGATGATATAAAAGAAGTGATTTTTAATTATCATATTAGAATAAATTAGATACAATTCTCACACAATCGTTTGTTGACCCTAAACTTCAGCTAAAACAATCACTGCTATTAAATTCATAATCGCTCACTGTAAATAAAAATTTAATAATCAAAAGACAATGATTATAGATATGAAAATATAATTTATCCCTAATGGTTCGATATGTTATAAATAAAACTAAATATTTAAACGAAATTAATAAAATTTAGAAATATTAATTTTATTTACTTGTTTTTAACTTAAGAAAAAACTAAAATTCCAATGGATGAATGGAGAAATAAATGAATCGTGAAGAAGTAAACTTGGAATCTTATATATGTGAATGGATAAAAGAGGTAGGTAGTCTTAATATAGTCTATCTTATCTTATTATGCTAGCTAAAATTGTATATATATTTCTATATATATATAACCATTGGTTCTCAAAAACCGCTCTAACGATTTTTTTCAAATTTACACTAGATATAGTATTTATAAAGAAAAATTGAGTTTTATTGATCACATCTCTTGAAACTTACAGCTTCATTATTAATTTCTTAATTGAAAATTATATATGGGTAACGTAAATGGCATCCATTTTGAAATTTTAATCCCGCCTTTTTTTAATTTTGTATTAATATTTTTTTTATATTTAAAATATTTTAAAATTCATTATTTAATTTCGAAATAAAATTAAAAATATTTATTTTTAATAAAATATATATATATATTTATTAATCCCGCTTTTTTTAAATGATATTGTATTAACATTTTTTTATATTTAAAATATTTTAAAATTCATTATTTAATTTCGAAATTTTATATTTAAAATATTTTAAAATTCATTATTTAATTTCGAAATAAAATTAAAAATATTTATTTTTATTAAAATATATATATATTTATTAATCTCTCTCAAAAAAAAAAACAACAAAACAAATAAATGTCTTTGAAAGATGGTAAAAATATCTTTTTAATTATCAAAATATCATAGACCAGCGGTAAGAAGAATTGTTTTTACTCCCCGAGTTCGAAGGATCGAAACTCGCCGCGTGCATTTTGTTTTTTATCTATTTTAGTGATTTATTTATTCATTGTTCTTTTATTAATTAAGTTTTAGATAGTTTTATAATTTTTAATATTTTTTCAATAAAATATTATTTAATACATTTAATAATTGTAATAAATAATTAAAGAATTGTATATCAATATTTTTTAAAGGGTAGAGCGAGCTCGGTGTCCCAGGTATTAATATTACCAGCCAAATCCAATAATAATGAATCATTTTTTTTAACTTAAGTACCGAGCCGAGGCTCGGGGTCCCGGTATACATATTTATGTATTATTGAGGACCCCAAGTTCCATGCAATGATGCAACATTTAATAATTGTAATAAATAATTAAAGAATTGTATATCAGCTCGGTGTCCCAAGTATTAATATTACCAGCCAAACCCAATATAATAATGAATTATTTTTTTTTAACTTAATTACCTAGCCGAGGCTCGGGGTCCCGGTGTGATCTTAATATATTGTCAGAATTAGATAAATAATGTAGAGAGAAAAATTATTTAAAAATAGATATTTATTTAAATGAAATAAAATTATTTAATTTACAGAATGAAAATGTCTATAATAATGTCTAAATATTTTTTCGAGCGACAGCTCCGTATCCCAGGTATTAATATTACCAGCCAAACCCAATAATAATGAATCATTTTTTTTAACTTAAGTACCGAGCCGAGGCTCGGGGTCCCGGTACTATATATTATTATAAAAGAAAATTTTATCATTTTTTTTAACTATATAATTTATTTCAATAATATTCACATTTTAAGACAAAAAAAATATCATTACAAAATTAGATATAAGAAAATATAATAAAAATATTTGTAAAAAATTCATTTTGTTTGAAGGTTTAGCCTTCTACTTCATTTTAATATAAGACTTGATAATGGATATTGTATATATATAATATTAGATATTATTTATTTTATTAGAAAATTACTATTTATGTTCTATAAATATGAGAAATATTAAAATCTTTTGAGCAACTCATAAATGTTTATGATTTAATACATTTTTGAAATTTAAAGGATCCGAAAGTCTCATAATATTATATATTAATATACAAATAAAATCAATATTTTAAAGGTTTGAATAAAATTTCTTTACTTTCTGTTTATATATGACAAAGTATTTTATCTTAATAATCCAATGAATAATTTAAAAACAATATTGCTAAATATCTTTCTGAAAATAAGAGCGGGTGCGAACTAAGGAGCAAGATCTCCGCCTACTATGCTGCATATCTACGGCTCCTAAAATGTTGAGTAGCCAGTTGTCAGCATGTTGACCATGTGCTACCTAGTAGGGAGTTTCTGATATACTAAAAATTGTATGCATTTGATGCAAGTGCCTTAAAGAGTACTTTAACTATTAAAAATGGTGAATTTTTATTATTATTTATATTATTCTTAAATTTTAAATTATGATTTGTTTTTTTTTAATATAAACAAACATATTTTTTGAAAAAAATTTTTAAAAGAACATAAACTGATTAATAAAAATATTTATTTAGCTATTCAACAATATGTTATAAAATGCATAAAATGAAAATAATAACTATATTATTTTCATATTAATTTATTTAAAAAATTAATATACTGTGAATATATATATATATATGTATTTTTATACGTGATCCTTGATAAAATTCGTTTGTTAGATTAAAATTTTAATTAAGTAAAAATTGGATAAGTTTTCATTTTATTTTATATAATACTTATTTTATTAAAAATATAAGAGAAGAGAAATAGAATTAAGTATTTTAAGAATTTATTAAATTTTCAAACATTTTCAAGAAAACTATCTAAATTGAAAATGTTTTCAACATTTTAAATTTAATTCAATTAAAACCAATTAAACCAATTAAACTTTTAAACTCATATTCCATAAATCAACAAACTTGAGTATATTCAATAATACAATAAATTATTTTAATATTGCTTTTAATATAATTTATATGTGAATTCTATTAATTTATTATTTTACACCTTAAAATATAAAAAAAAATAATTTCGAAAAAAAGAGTTTCTATATTATTCATAGAAAAATAAACATGGAATGAGTATATAATCATACAATATTTACAGTTTAAAATAGAATAAATACAAATTAAAGTGTATGCTTTATAATTAATATCTATTTTAAAAAGACGGAATGAATCGAGATCTAAAGTTATAAAGTCAAAGACTTAATAATATCGATTTAATATATCAATATATGTCTAATTTAAAAAATACCAAATAAAATAAAATAAACTTAATACTAGCTGTAGAGACATTGTACTTTGTACATTACAAGAAAGTGATGCTGGCCAAATTAATCCTTGATAATTAATATTTGGTGATGAGATTTCTGAAACACAAAAGATGATTCGGACTTTAATATTAATAAAAATTAATTTTAAATGATTAGTGAAAGAGGGAATGAAAAATCCCAAATAAATGAAATATTTACATATAAAAAGGCAATAACTGAGAAGAAAGACCATCTTATTTTTAAATTTGGATAATGATTAATAATAATAATAAATTTGTTTTACTTAAATTATATTTTTTTCAGTTAATAATTAAATTGCATGAGAAAACAAACAAACTAAAACTATTCATAATGATAATAAACTGGTTATTATAACGATAACAAGCAACAAACCTTAACATAATTGTTATAAACATTAACAATATGATGACCTCGACTGATGAAGAGACGTGAGTGGCATCAGCTTGCCTGCCTTGGCCACATGCAGGTGGGCACACAGGAATTATCGTTTCTAACGCGAATAAAAAGATAAAATAATAATAAAATAAAATAAAAATATTTTTAAATACTAAATAAATAATAATAAAACAAAAAAGAAAAACTAATTCTAGAGATACAAAGATACTAAATTATAATTTTCTTGAAAGAACATTATTTTTTCATTGATATCCATCATAACCATTATTAATGTAAAAAATTAAAAAAATCTTATTTATAAAAATGAATCCATATTTCCCTTGGTCATCGCATCACTTGACAATGGATTTACCGATTTCATTTATTTTTTTATATAAAATTTCTAATACTTTGTACATAGTTCTGACAGAAAAAATTTAAAAAATTGCGTAGAAAATTGGGAAATTTCAGTAAACTATTTGAATTTCGCGCGTTTAAGTCCCCCTCAATTTGTTTATCATTTATTTTAATTAATTGATAAATTAGTTTGTAAAATAGTTTTAATAATTTAAAAAACATTTTTTTTTTATTTTTTGTGATTTATATGTTTAACGATTATTTTTCATAATCAATTTTAGTGAATTAAATTAATTTAAATGAATATCATTTTTTTTCGGTCAACAAGTATACATGGTTATAAAAAAAAACTAAGTGAATTATTTTTTAGCCGACCTAAAATAATATACATATATAGAGGACAAAGTCTGTCGGGTCAGCTAGTATACAATAAAGATAATTTCAAACTTATATACACATAATAATTTGTGTTAATAATATCAATGAAGAATTTTGAATTTCCAAGTAAATTAATAAAAAATTAACAAAAACATCTAAAAACGTTCCATTCTTTAAAAGCTTTAAAAACAATTAAATAAAATTAAGTCTTACCAAATAATTCAACTTCAGCTTCAGCACTTCCTAATTTATTAACTGCTTTACAAAGATATTTGCCATATTGTCTTTTTTCAATTGTTATAATTCGAAGAGTTGTGTCGGTAAATTCATCGGGTGTTGCAAAATGAGAAATTCTAAAATAAAAATAAATTATTTAAATTTATTGAAGTGACATAAAATAAATTAAATTGGAATAATAATATAAGGAAAATATTGAGAATTGGGCTTATAAGAATGGTGGTGTAGGTGTGGTGAAATTTGTGATTTTCCTATTTACCTATAATGTTGATTATTAGATAGCTGAATTCCATCTTTAAGCCAAATAAGTCCAGGTGGAGGATATGCTTCAACGTGGCATTCTAAATCCATATCATATTGAAGAGCTTGCCCAAGTCTAGGTCTTGCTACTGTAATAACTGGAGCAAATTCAACTTCAACAGCTATGTTTCGCCTAGCCCCTTTTCCTACACCATTTTCAGCTACACAATAATAAGTTCCTCTATCTTCTTTGCGAATTGTTGCTATTTTTAAAACATTGCCTCTATAAATAGACCCTCCAGTAGGAAGTATAGCGTTATTTTCTCGTCTCCAAGAAACTCTTGGTGGTGGGTAACCCCCAGCATAACATTCCAATCGAACAGATTGCCCTTCAGATCTCACTAAAGATCTTGTAGAATTATCTGAAATAATTGGAGGTCTACGAACTTGCAATTCAACTTCAGCAGTGATTATATTTTCAATTGAAATAATAACTTGGCACTGATAAAATCCAGCATCCGTTTCTTGAATATCTTTAACCTGAAATAAATTAAATATTAAATTAAAATATTGGGTATTCCGATTATTTTAATTTTTAAAAAAAAACATTGATAATAATTTATATAAAAAATAAATATTGCTAAATTTCAATAATATATATATAAATAAACTATAATATATACGTGATATATATATATCAGTCCAAATGTATTTTATTAAGATTAAAAAAATAATCTAAGCTTATCTCCTATTCATTACGGAAAAAATATTTTACTATTTTAAGAAACATAAAATTACTAAAATAAAATTAATTTAATCTTTAGTTTTAAGTAATATTAATTATAATAAAAAATTATTTATATTTTAAGCAGGTGAAATTTTAATTAATTCAAATTGATTTTGAAAAATAATACTTAAATATATTCAAAACTCAAAAAATTATTATGAATATTTATTAAATAAAATTAAATTTGTTCAAATAATATTATTTTATAATAAGAGTTAGAATGAAAAAATGATTAAACGATTCTATAATTTTCGACATATTAAATACAAATTAATTTATATTAGAAATATTTAATTTTATATATATATATATAATTATTATATTTTTTAAAAGTAAATAAGTCAAATTACTTGAAGTGTATATGTTGCGCTAGCAGTATCAAAACGTAAAGCAAATCTGGAGTCCCGAATGATTAATGTTGAGCCAGTAGAGATTGGAAGTGGTTCAGAAGCTCGATTTCTATTTAATTTCATCCATAAAACTGGATAGTCTTGAGCATAATGTACAGAACATTCCAAATCCACTGATCCTCCAATATCTTTAATTTGTTCCTGAGTTATATGGGATATGGTTGGTGTTCGATGAGATGAACCTTAAAAAAATTTTCAAATACAATTAATTTTTATTTTAAAACAAATTAAAATTTAAATATATTACCATAGTGAAATAAAATAAAGCTAATAAGTAAAAGAAAATTCATTTTTTTTAAGTCCACGCCCAGTTAATATAAAAATAAGAATTTTTTTAAAAAGGGTTTAATTTCTCAATTCAAATTGTGATTAAATAATAATAGTAAATATAAAAAATCTGTACATCATATATGATTTATAATTGTTATTAAGTTAAACTATGATAACATTTGAATTAGATAAGAAAAATTTCAGTAGAAGCTATATAAACAATTGTGACAAGCTATTTAGTACAAACTAGTGATTGGCTGCCTCACCTCCCACCATGCAATGCCTAGCGCGTAATTTAAAGATACAATATTTTATGCTTGTGGTCTTATCTCTTATTTTAATAAATATCTAAACGAAGTTTTATCAATCCCCTTGATCGGAGGCGCTACTTTTTATCAAGTGGCGTCCCAATGTTGATCCCGGAGGCTGGGTTGACTCCGTCCCATACTTAATACTAGGCTATTTTAAATTATCCTATGGCCATTTGATAATAATTGGATATTAATAAAATTTATAGACTATTGTTGTGGTGAAATTGCATAAAATTTTTGAATCCATTTCCAGAAAAACACAATCAAAAATAGAAAAATGATAAAGTTATATTCGGATTTTTCAGATCATGAAACGTAAAGATATGAAATTTTTTTTATATTCTGAATAATGTGCAAAAAAAAAACTGGAATGAAAGCTAAAATTTTCCACACCTAAAACCTTCCATGCCCTAAACCTCTAAGCTGTACACTCAGGTAGACCCCATAGTGTCCAAACTCAGTGGGCCCAAGTGGGCCTCTGGCTCTCGCCAGGACCAGGTGTTTGTAAGTGTCAGTGTTGACAAAAGTCAGTAACTCAAAAATCACCCACTTATTCCAAACAAAATCTCAAAATCGACTCTTAGACACACAGACTAATATTCAGAATCCCCAAAAAAATTCTCTCGTAAATAAACTCTCTTGAATATGGAGCCAAAATGGGCGCCGAAAAGTCAAGGCTCAAATCTCACAATCTTGAAATAATTAATTACTCATAATGATAAAAAAATTCTATGGGAACCTAAACGAACATATATAAGTTACATCAATTCAATTTAATTTATTAATTTTCTTAATTTTTCTTCATTATGATCATTATGATTATTATTTATTAAAAAGAGGAAGTTTTTCAAGTTCTGGCACAAACAATCGTTTGGTGAAATAAATCGAGATGCTGGAGAAATTCAGTTCACTATTTAATATAATATATCACCATTTTTTTAGGCTTTCTCTTTCGAGTGCTTTTCACTTTGGTTGTAATAACTCTTGGAAATATATCTGCTTAATGGCGCACAGGTACTAATAAATAAAATAACATTTTTTCGTCCGTTGGCAAACAAGCAATTGTTGATTCTTTTCTTGAATTTATTTCATCAAAATTATCGCCATCAGAAGAATTAAGGTTTGGAACTGATTCTGACTCAGACTCATACTTTGTTTTTTAGAATCAGAAAAAAGTGTTTTTTTCATCTTAAAGAGGTTTTTTTCTTGGTGATCACTGATCAATTAATCGTTCCTCTTTTGCCTCTTCTTTTCGCTTGGTTTCTACTCTTGATATGTTTGCCAATCTTTAATGATATCATATAAGGAATGCTCGTTCGAACGGCTAAATTCACGTCAGCCTTTTTTCTGAGTTCACATTGTTAATTTTTTAGGCCGAAAAAAAGAATTATTTTCTTATTAATATTATTTTAAATTTGCATATATTTTATTATAAATTTTCATCCTTAGGTGTCATTTCCTACCATTTAACATCATTTGATTGTTAAGTTACTTCAAAATATAACAAAATAGATTAATTTTTTAAGAACGTTACCCTTATTAATCATTCAGAAATACATTGTTTACTATGGAGTCTTTATCTAAAATTGGGTCGAAGGAGAGATATGGTGTACGTTTTACCATATTGAAAAATTGAATCCCTTAAACAATTTAGTAAGATGAGGGAGATATTCATACTATATAGTAATAATAATATAGTATTTATGTTATGAACTTTTTTTAATTTTTAAATCTTAATTAAATAATTAAACATTTCAACTTTATCAGATTTTATTTTTGTTTTACTTGTAATTTCATATAAGCAATATCCCTCACACCGCAATATAACCAACCCTATTAGGGGTATTACCGAAAATTTAACTTTAATTTAAAATACCTTATTTCTTCTGATTAGAGATGACCTATACATAATTTAAAAGATTTAACCATAGGAACTAGTTGAAACATTTTAACAAGTTATGAAAACTATAAGTAAACTTAATAACTATATACCTATATACCTATATATACTTATATATATATATATATATATATATATATTTATAATTATTAATCAATTAAACACAATAGATAATTATACTTGAAATATCACTGGGTGTTTAATTAAAAATTATTCTTGATAAGTGAGTAATTTTTAAAGTTTAATTTTAGTTAACATAACTTAAAGATGATCTGTTGCTGAAAATTAAATCTTTTTTTATTTTAATTTTTCATATTTTTTCAATAATTAAAATAAACAGAAAAAAAACAAAAAAACATTCTTGTCAAACTACGTTAATTTATTTATTTAGTAATGAATTCCAAAATAAATCATTATAAAGGTAAGTCATATAAATGAAATGGTCCGTGATAATGAGCATCAAGCATTATTATGTTTATACAACATAAAATATATTAACTTAATTATCTTTCCTTATTAATTATTAACATTAATAAATGTATATTAAAATAAAAATAATGAACAATTTCACAATTTAATTTAAGGATTAATAATATCCTAATTAACAAATTAAAAAAACTATATACCTATATATACTTATATATATATCTATATATATATATATATATATCTATATTTATAATTATTTATTTATTGAATTTATTAATACATACACCTTTTGCAACATCTCTATAGCTATCTCTCATACCTTTTTCGATTTAATATGTGTGTGTATGTGTGTGTGTGATCATTGTTTCTTATTTTTAAATATAAAAAGATAAGAGAGAGATGGTTATTGTATAATTTATTAATAAGAATGTATATGAAAGATGTACTGTATAAAAAATACAATAAATAAATAATTATAAATATATATTTATATATATATATATATAACTAAAAATAGCTCCAGGCACTTAATGAAGGGAAGATTTGCTTTTTTAGGAATCAATGGCACATGCTAGAAAATGTGTATATTATTATAAGTCTCTCTAAATTATTATTACAAAAGATAAAATTATTGAGGAATATTTATTAAATTGTGGGTTTTTAAATGTGTATTCAAATTGGATCGTTGTCTAAATGTCTTATTACACAAAGTACAAATGAATGGTTTTAGATCGAAATGTATACGAAGATGTTGATCAAGTCCGCCTTTTTGAGTAAATTTGAGCGGACAATGAGGACATGAGAATGGTTTTTCTCCAGTATGGATTCGTAGATGGGAATTGAGACTTCCTTTTTGAGAGAAGCGCAAAGGACATTGAGGACAAGGAAAAGGTTTCTCTCCTGAATGAATGCGACTATGCTGTTGTAGGATGCACTTCAAACTGAATGTTCGGAAACAGATTTTGCACTGAAATGGTTTTTCTTTCTTGTGAACAAGAGAGATATGCGTATTGAGGTTGCTCTTTTGATTGAAACTTTTATTGCAGTCAGTGCAAGCAAATGGTTTCTCGCCAGTGTGAGTCATTTGGTGTTGACGAAAGTGGCAGAGCTGGGCAAACCCGCGGAAACATTTATCACAGTAGTAGCGGTTCTCTCCAACGGGCTGATCCTCTTCCCTTACTGGGAAATTATTTTCTCCTTTAATGGACACATTTTCTAATTTCAATGAAGTCTCTAAAAAATAAAAAATTATTTTTTATTACATTTTAGACAACCAAATTTTACAATTAATAGGTGGAGCTCTATTTTCTTAATAATTTTAGAGTATAATCTAATTTATTATACTTAAAAAAATCTTATATTTGAATAAAGCGATAAAATAATCAATTTAAGAAAATTTCAATGTCTTAATTTATTAAATCGCAGAATGACTAATAATCTGTCTTTAGAATTTAAATTTACTTACTACTTTTCTTTCTAGATTGTAAAATTTTTGTTCATGAAAATGAATGTATAAACTAAATTAATGATTAAAGATATGATATTTATTAAAGCTTTTGTGGTTATTTTGATAATTATTAAGAGAATTTTTATTAAAAGACCACATTATTTGTATAAAATTATTTATTAAATTAAAATAATTGTACAACGTTTCAACTGCTTATTCTGCAGTCGTTTTCAAGTAACCGTACGCTTGCTCCGATTCAAGCGGACTGATGCATGTTGGGACAAGCAGTTGAAACGTTGTACAATTATTTTAATTTAATAAATAATTTTATACAAATAATGTGGTCTTTTAATAAAAATTCTCTTAATAATTATAAAGATATGATATTAGAATTGTATAATAATTATAGAATGTCAAAATTTTTTCAAGCACAGGTTTCATCTTTTTCTTATTTAATTTTGGCTAAATATTTAATTATTTTTTAATATATATATATATATATGAATTTAAGGTATTTTATTGAAAAATGATTTTATTATGATTTATTATTTAGATTTTAATAATAATATTTTTTATAGTTTTTTACTAATATGGAAGATAAAGAAATGGTAAATTTTTGGAACAAACAAAGTAATTATATTTCACGATTGCATAACAGGAAATCGAATGGTCTCTTTACAAAGATAATTATGAGGACAATATTAAGACAGAATTGAGGGAATTAAAAGAATAGAAAATGGATTGTTGTGGTTTAGGATTTGGTTGCTGGGAGCAATAATATAGCAGTAACATAAATATGTGTATATAAGAATTTAACTTTTTCTTTCTTTTCAATAATTATTTTATCACAAAATATTAGAAAGCATGATTTTAGATTAATACCATTTATATTTTAAATATCATCATTTATGATCTGCAACCGGTGTGCCTTAAAGGTGATAAGGTGTGCAGCCACGATCAAATGAAACTTTTAGATATCCACAAATTTTATATGTAAGTTTATTGTCATTTCTATTAGTGTCATTTTTCTGAGATTATAAATACAAGCGCTTGTCACCTATATATATTTCAGATTTTGATGTTCCGCAAAATTCTAGAAACAATTTTGTGTGCCGTAGGTAAGAAAAGGTTGCGGAGCACTGATATATGGGGTGACCAAACTACAGGAGTACACACAGGAAAATATAAAAATGTTCTTATCTGATAAAATAAAGAAGTTATTATGTATTTAAATTATTTATTTAAAATAATAATAATTATTATTATTTCGTTCTGGCGATGTTTAAACGATGAAGTAGATTTTGGATACATTAATTCAAAGCATGAAAAATATAGTAATTCATTAATGGTAAAAATAAAAAAATATGTCTTTCTTTGAAGCCGAAGCATAAAATGTTTAAAGTCAATAGTGGTATTTATCTAATAATGTAAATGCTCAAAGCATAATTGTCATTTGGTTTATTTGTTATACATTATGTGTATTTAAAAAAAATACTGATTTTAGATTCGAATAAGTAACAGATTTAAAATTATTTTGTTAAAGTTCTTTATTTCTTTAAGTTATTATTTTTAAATTACATAAGGATTAGTAGTCAAGCTTCACAATTGTTGATATTTTCAGAGCCTTTGGGGTTGATAAATGAGTCTGAATCAACAAAATTCTTTCTAAAAGAACTTCGGTTCAAATTGTTAGCATAACACATTGTTATTACTTATAAGTAAAAAACATCCATCCATTCATAAAGTAAAAGCAGTTAAATAATGGCTTATATTATTATATATTATTATATGATATAATAAACATATAGGGTCATTCAATAAGAAAAGAGATAATGGCAATAGCTCAAATAAGGTTTATTTGATTCTTACAAAATTCAGGCTATTTTAAATCATAATCCCCCCTCCCCCACAGTTATGCATCCTATTTTTATTGCAGAAGCTTTAAAAATTGGGTTGGTAGGTATTACCTCATCCTGCCTACAGTCCCGATCTCGCCTCATCTGATTTTTACCTGTTTGTACCACTCAAAGACGCCCTTCGTGGAAAAAGATTTGCTGACAATGAGGTACAAGTTACGAAGTGGTACAAAAGTGGCTTCGCAGTTAATCCAAAGAATTCTTCGCCAAGGGAATTAGGAAGCAACAAGAAAGATGAGATGTGGGGGTGGGGGAGGGGGTGATTATGATGAAAAATAGCCCGAATTTTGTAAGAATCAAATAAACAGTTTTTGAGCTATTGTCTTTTGTCTCTTTACTTATTGAATGGTCCTCATACTATTTTCAGATTAAGAATTTATTTTAAAAGAAATTTTAAAAATGTCGATATTTTAATATTAAATTAGGTAATGAATGATCTCAGCTGAAACATCCTATTTAAAGTAAAATTTATTATAATAACTATATCAAACAAAAGTAATTAACAAGGTAATGCAAATAAAAATCATAGAAGGCAATTTTTTTGATTGAAAAAGTCTAGAAGTCTGGAATATTTTATTAAAATCTTTCATATCTTTCACTGATGTACGTACAATAATGTCGAAAGAATACTTGATCCTGAAGATAAGGATGAATTTTCCATTAGGAAAACATGGACCTATGGAAGGGTGTTGAATGATGAAGAAATATAAATGAGTAATCCTCGATTTTTGAATACAGTGATTTATATCCATAGACAAGTTTTAATTCCTTATTTATATGCAAACGGTAAACCAATAATAGATATGTTATAGGTTAAGTTATTTGTTATAGGAGTGGGTGATTTGAGAGATTATAATCCTTGTGTGTTATGGCAGTGGTTCTTAAACTGTGGTCCGCGGACCCCTGGGGGTCCGCGAAGCCTTTACTGGGGGTCCGCGGTCCTCGGAAAAAAATCATCGTAAAAATATATACATATATAAATATTTAAAGTTCATTGTTTAACTATATCCTCCTAGAGAATTACGGCTATAATTTAATACTATTAATAATACTATTTTATTTTATTAAATTGATAATTATGTCAATTAATTTTTTGTGAATAAATAAACATATATAAAAAACTATATATAAAATTTGAATTTTCATCCATTCATTCATTTAAAATCATTTTTCGATTGTTCCTTTAAAATAACCCCTCTTAGGGGCTCGGAAGGGGAGGCATATAAGGGAATTTTCTTTCACTTTGTTATTGGGGAAAACCAGGGGAGGGGACAGTCTTACCCGGAAAAACCCAAATTGTCAGCGTCCACTCTGGGGTTTTAAACAGTTTTAAAGCAAATGTTAATTATAAGTTCATTTCTCAACGAGTTGTATCTTTAAATTATTTTTATTAATGTTAATTATAAGTTCATTTCTCAACGAGTTGTATCTTTAAATTATTTTTATTAATTTAATTAATTATAATTAAATTATAGCTAATAATAGTTTATTATAGCTAATAATTTTTTTTAATTTTTAGTGTAATTTGCATGATCATTATTTTATAAAAACACTAAACACATTTTGCAATTTCCCAGAAAGGCTGTTTTTGAGAGTAAGTATAAGTTAGTTTTATGAATAAAAAATATTTATTTTAATAATATTTTAGAATCAAATTACGAAATTAATAATATTTTAGAATCAAATTACGAAATTAATAATATTTTAGAATCAAATTACGAAATATATTTATTATATAAATTAATATTCATTTAAAATGATATTAAATCATTTATTTAAAATGATTTAAAACATTTATTAAAATGATTTAAAACATTCATTTAAAATGATATTAAAACATTCATTTAAAATCATATTAAAACATAGCTAGTAAATAATAATTCGTTATATTTATATTATATTTATATTATATTTATATTATTGTAGTTCAATGTTAATAAATTACTCCATAAAATGGATCGTTGGCTACAAACTGGTTCAACACAGAAACGGAAAGAATCAGATGATGAGGCATCAACAGCAAACTCTACCAAGAAACGCAAAACTAGAAAATATTCGGATGATTATTTATCATTTGGATTTACTTATATTTGCAACAATGATGTGGAAAGACCAGTCTGCGTTCTATGTCAGGAAAGTTTATCCAATGAAAGTATGAAACCTGCTAATCTCAGACGTCATTTACAAACAAAGCACAGCGAGCATGTTAGTAAGTCTATCGAATTTTTTAAAATGAAAAAAGAAGAACTTAATTCAAGTCAGAAATTGATGGTAAAGACGGGATCTGGTGGTATGAGTAAGAAAGCAGTAATGGCATCATATGAAGTAGCTCTACTTATTGCTAAAGCAGGAAAGCCGCATAATATAGCAGAGCAATTAATTCTTCCTGCTACAAAAGTAATTACAAATATAATGTTAGGAACTAAAGCAGCAAACGATATAAATTTGATTTCATTATCAAATGATACGGTTAAGAATAGGATTGAAGACATGTCATGTAATATAAAAGAAGAATTAATATCGAGAGTGCGCAAAAGTCACTATTACTCATTACAATTGGATGAAAGTACTGATGTCACTAATAATGCCAATTTGTTAGCTTTCATTAGATATGAGTTTGAAAATCAAATACAAGAAGATGTATTGTTTTGTGATTCACTACCTTCACGAACGACAGCTAATGACATATTTAACAGTTTGAATAATTTTATAACCGAAAATGAAATAGAGTGGCCAAAATGTGTTGGAATTTGCACTGATGGTGCTCGTGCAATGTCAGGTACAAGAACTGGATTGATTGCTCTTATTAAAAATGTTGCGCCTCAGGTTGTTTGGAATCATTGCTGCATTCACAGAGAATCATTAGCAGCCAAAAATATGTCACCAGATTTGAAAAGAACATTAGACGAAGTAGTTAAAATTGTCAATTTCATTAAGGCTCGTCCACTTAATTCCAGAGTTTTTAAAATTTTGTGTGAGGAAATGGGTAGTCAACATACACATTTATTATTACATACAGATGTACGTTGGTTGTCCCGCGGGAAAGTACTCATTCGCCTTTTTGAGCTTCGAGATGAAATACGATTGTTTTTAATAGATGCGCATTTTGAACTGACCGAATGTTTCAATGATTTTATCTGGTTAGCTAAGGTGGCTTACTTGACTGATATTTTTACAAAATTGAACGAACTTAATTTGAGCCTGCAAGGTACTGTTGTAAATATATTTAAAGTTGAAGATAAAATAGAAGCAATGATTAAAAAAATCGACTTGTGGTCGAAACGCATCCAGAACGGTGTATATGAGTCTTTTCCAACTCTCAATGATTTCATAGAAAGCTCCAGTGAAAAATTGCTTAATCAAACGCGTCAATTATTTGTTGAACATTTAATTACTTTGAAAAGCAACTTCAGGAAGTATTTTTCTACTCCTGATCCTTGCAATAACTGGATCAGAGATCCATTTAATATGGAAATTACAAATGCTAAACATTTATCTGCACCTGAACAAGATATTCTCGTGGAATTATCATGTGATACAACTTATAAACTAAAATTTAACAAAACTGAATTGAGCAACTTTTGGTTACTTCTCAGGTCAGATTATCCTGCGCTTGCAAATAAAGCACTTCAACACTTGATTCCATTCTGCACAACATATTTATGCGAACAAGCTTTTTCGGTACTATTTTATATTAAGTCTAAATATAGAAACAAATTAAATGTAGAGCCGGATCTTAGATTAAAAGTTTCCAATATTAAGCCAGATATTGAGATTCTTGTTTCAAGAAAACAACTGCATACATCTCATTAAATATGTAAGTTATATTTAATGAGATAGATGCAGTTATTTTTTAAAATATTTCTTATTTAATATTTTCTGAAAAAAATTATAAAATATTTATATGAATTTAATGTAAGTACCCATTATAATTTGTGAGATTTGTTGCTATGACAATGTTTGTATTTTCTTTCTTCAATATTATAATTTCTAATAAAATGTGTTCTACAATATGCAAAAAAATCGTTATTCACCAATCACTGTTAGAAATATTCATCATATATCCTTGTCCTTATGAGATCGTAAGCCAGAAATTAATTAATAAAATGACGAAAAGTACCTAAAGTTGTGATGGGGGTCCGTCAAAAAAAATTTTTTCAAGTGGGGGTCCGTGGAGTACATAAGTTTAAGAACCTATGTGTTATGGTATTGAAAATAATAGGCTGTTGGTTTTAAATTATAATGATTTTATTAATTAAGTTAAGAGAATTATATAATATATAATAATATCTTATATATTTTATCTTATATATATATTCAGATTTGTTAGCGTTTTTATTAAAATTCCTTGTTTAAATGTTTATAAAAAGTTTGCTATCTATCTACTATATATCTGGCGCTTCTCGAAATTTCATTCCACTAAAAATTCCTATTCTTCTCCAATTTTCAAAGTCTTCTCCCCGCCCCCCATAAACAAATTTCTTGCTAATCTTCTCTTATCTATTCCAACCATGAACTGACCATGAATTGAAGACTTTAACTAGATTTAGGAGTGCATTAGAGGCCTTGTAATTCCTCCTTATGCAATCTCCGCCACACGCCTATGTTTTTTTTATCTTTTTTAACAATATTTTCAAATACCCTCAGGCACGGCCCGAGCTCTTATGGCGCCCTAGGCCAAGGGTCTAAAGTTCGCCCCATATGTTTTAACAAGCAAAAAAAAAAGAATCAACTAAAAATTTTTTGTTTGTTATTAAAAAAATATTTTTATATTTGAAAATATATTTTATTTTAGTTGGATCCACATATTGATTGATCTTCCTAAAAAGGAGATATCTTGGTATGATATCAACATTATATTTTTAAAAATGTAATAATTTACTACTTATTTTAAATAAACGCAATTTTTTTATTGCGTACCATAATTTTTTATTTACTATTAAGTCTTATAAGCCCTGATATCTTGCGAAGGATTAATTTTTTTTTCATAATGGCGCCCCTGCCAGCCAAGCGCCCCGAGCCATGGCCTTACTGGCTCGGCTCTAGGGCCGGCCCTGAATACCCTGAATCTATTCTCGTCTCCTAGTCATACATCACTCCTCAAATGGATATAATTAAGACAATCAGCAACACAATATTTTCTAGATTTTTAATTTGAAATTCTTCGATAATAATTTTGATGAAATAATCTCCTTTACTAACTGGTTTTCATTTCCTTTATTAACAGGTGCTACCTGAATGAAATATTAATATAAATTATTCTTAGTTTTTCTATAAAAAATTTCAATTTATTAAATTTTTCAGAGTCAATTTAGTTATGAGAGACATAATATATTTATAAATTTTTCTATTTATATAAAGTTATATTCATAGTTCTTAAGTTGACATCTCATTTTAAAAAATATGAAAGTAATTTTATATAATTTTGTCTTATAAAACTTTATTATATCATTAGAAAATTGATAAACAAATTTTTAAATAAATGAAAATGATGATAGTGATTTCGATTTTGTAAATATTTCTTATGATAAATGTATAAATATAAAGAAATTTTGATTTTTGTTTTTTACTAAATAAATTTTTAGAAAAAGAATTTTTAAATTCATATTAAATTATGAAAATATATTTCAAAAGAAGATAGAGCTCGTTAATTTCTTTATAATTATTATATTTTTTTTTATCTGAATTTTATTACCGTTGACTGAATTGGATAAAATCAGTTGGGATGGAAATTTTAATTTTTCTTTTAAAAGGCTCATAAGTTTTGAATTTTCGCATTTTTCCAAGTGTTTTTTTAAAAAATGAATACTAATAAAACATGTTTCACAAAAGCAGCACCTGTAAAGAGGACCTAAAAAAGAAAAAATATTAATAAGACAAATTTTCCTTTCATATTTGAAAGAGCTCTGTTTTTCATTAAGTATCAATCTTGATCACTTCATCATTTCATTCTATTTATATTTTTTAATAAAATATAAAAAAAAATTTTAAAATTGCATAAACAAAAAAAAAATTAAAATTCTCTTAAAAATTATTTAGGTTTCAGCTTAAATATGAATAAATAGATTGTTCTGTTTTACTAAATCTCGCCTGTAAGATATCGTTTGCATTTTGTTAACTATATATTTATTTTTCATTCTCATAATGAGTAATTTATATAAAATTTTATCAAAATGGGTTAGCGAAAAAGTATAGAGCCTTTTGCTCGCTATATGCTTATAATATCAGATCATAAAAGTTGCATTGGATCATTTTTAATTATTTATTATATTATATATTTGTCTTAAATGAAAAAACGACAATAATAAATATTAGAATCCATTTACTCAGATTTAAAATGGATTGTTTTAAAAAGAAAAGAAACATTTGTAAATATCACTTTATTTCAAAATTTTATTTCCATAAAGGATGTGAAGAAATGTCTGCTAAGGATGATTCTAAAAGATCGTCCCGTCATTTTCGATCAAATTATTTCAATCACTGAAAATGATTGAAGAGATGGCTATGTAAACAACGAATTAAATTAATCAACACTAATAATTTTCAACCATTTGGAAGAAGTGGATATATGATTTTGGAAGTATTCTAGTAAAAGTATTAAAATTGAGACATTTCTGAAATCAACAATGAGAGGAGAAAATTAGCTGTGGCCAGGCACAGAACCGATCAACAATTTGAAATAAATTAATTTCCAAACAACATTAAAAAGGGTAAAGGTACCAGTAGTTGACAGTGTACCAGTAGTTGATACTTGTCCATTTAATATCGTATAATAAGACTTATATCTGTCTAATCATTTCTAAAAGCTCGCAATATGAAAGTAATTCCTTCTCTATTCAAGATGTGTAAATATAAAAGTTTTGAGTCCCCGTCTGAGTAAATGGCTCATTTACATTTTATAGAATCGGACAAATGGATAAATATTTTGTTCTTCAAATGCTTAAGGAGACAAATCACTAATTTTTATTTTTATTTTTTTTACTATTGACATTAATATTAAATATTATTAATTGAATGTTCATATTACGTAGAAGATAATACTTTAAGATCTCAACTTTAAGTGAAAGAATATTTGGCATTAAGGCTATGTCAAGTACTGGGTACTCAGAATATGTATCTCCACCAGTAGTTGACAGTGATGTAGTAGTTGATTATGTAATAAGTTAAATTTTATATAACAATACAAAAGTATTTGACATTAAATGTTCAATAGAAAAGTTGTCTTCACTATGAAACTAATAGATCACATTCCTATTTAACTAATCGATAAAAATGGAGAAAATTTAATTGCAAATTGTCAGATTATAATTTATTTGAATCTGTAGAAATTTTCTAAATTGTGTTATTGTTAGTTTCAAAGGGTTAGTGATTATAACGTTTTTTTTAAACGCCTTTAATTTATTATCACTTTTAACCTGACAACAAGATAAATCTGTTATTTAATAAATTTATTATTATTATTATTTAATAATTTATTTATAAAAAAAATATTAATTTAGACACTACTCAATACTTTTTCGACTATTTTGAAAATGTTGCTTATTTTTTGTTAAATTATGATATCCACATAAGATGATTACACTCATTCTCGAAACTAAAGATAATTTTTGGAGTTAATTTAAATAAAATTATCCTGAAAATGATCATTGTCTCCATTGTTTAGTCATAAGTCATAAGCTTAAGTTTGTTGGAAATGAATTATATACAATTAGATTCAATAATATGTCTATCAGATATTTTTTATTTCTGATCTATCAATTATGTGATAATTAATATTAAATTATTTTATATTTACAGGAAATATATATATATATCATCGTCTACTTTCAAATCAAATGATGATAACTGAGCAAAATATGTAATAAAGTGATAAGATTTAAATTCTAAATCAGGGGTGTCCAACTCGCGGGCCGCATTGCGGCCCACTCAAGGTTTTGATGCGGCCCACTATCGACTAAGTTTTGAAACATTCACTAGCTAGGCTTAACATATTCTGGTAATTTTGCGGCCCAGTTAAATATTTAAGTTTGCGATGTGGCCCATTAAATTAAAAGGTTGGACATCCCTGTTCTAAATGTATTACTCGGTTATTCTGCTAAAGACAAAGATTTGATACTAATTTTATATAAGATATGAGTATCAATATTAATATATTTAGAATATTTATTCAACAGGGTGTCCGATCTTTACATATCTCTAAAAAATTATCAATATATGTTTTGCAATTTATATATTGAAATTAGTATAAGATTTATAAATCGTAAATGTAATTAATAAACTATTGACAACCGACACAACCTTGAGAGCAAATTGTTCCGGAGTCTATATTCATAAAAGACCTCAAGTTTTCAAATATAAAAAAAAAAATTAAAAATTCAATTTACAGAATAATTTATTTAATGGATGGATGTCATAATAATGAATATTAAAGTGAAGTTAGTTAAAAAAATTTAAATAATTCAAAACAAAATAAGTTATTTCTTTCGATATAGAAGAGGATTTTTTGAATAAATTAGGACTCTGTGCATACACCAGACACCGTATATTAAAAATTTAAATTTAAATTATTATGTTGTATATATTTGTTAAAATTAATAATTTATTAATAATTTGTGTTAAAAGATTACATTTTGAATCGCCTTAATTATAAAAAAAGATAAGTATACACATAACAAAATTGATTATAAATTTTGGTGAAATATTAAAGTTTAAAAAAAATAAATAATTTTTGAACTTAATATTTGAAAAAAATAGGTTTAATATTTTAATTGTATTTACTTTCAACTTTTCAATAAAATTCAATTCAATGAAAATATAGAATTTTATATAATCTTATATCAAAAAAGAAAATAATAATTATAATAATAAATATTTTTATGAATTTATTATTATGAATTGAATTGATTAAAATATAAATTCTGATTTATATTAATCAAATATGAGTTTTTAGTTAGTTGAAAATTTCCAATTTGGGAATATAAGTTTTAAATTCTTTAAATATAAATTTGGTTGTTCTGGGTTATTTTGGGAGTAAGGATTCGAAGAAAGTAAATTATCTGTAAGGATACACCCAGAATGAATTTAATTATATATTCTGAATTAGGAACAATTGGGATATTTTTTTATTTGCTGCAAATTTGATATTACATTTAAAAAATACATTTTATACTTAAAAATAATAAAAGAATAAGGAAAGAAATTTAAATATATTTTGAATAGTAAAAATATTTAATATAATTATTTTATGATGCTTGTTTGCACAAGAAAAAGTGAGAATTTAAAATTAATAAAAGTAGCTAATAATAGAATAAAGGAAAAGAAAGATCTTTAGAAAATTATTAAAAATTCAGTATTTTATGATGGATATTTATTTATTAAGAATAAATATAATGATAATTATTATAAGTAATTCTAACAACTTTCTAATGATATAAATAAGTATTTTGTCAATTAATCTTTTAATATTTATTTTTAAATATTAAATAAACAAAGATTAATGAAATTACAAAATTAAAAATAAATAAATTGATTATACATATTAATAAATCTTTGTCCTAGATCACAACAACAAATATGAATTTAGCCAAAAGAAAATTATAAATAAATTTGAAATAATCGAGTAATAGGTAAAATTACCAACCTCTATATATTGGGTATTTCACATCCATATTTGTCTCAAGTTCCCTTTTCTTGAAGAGAACTTTATTCTCCTAATATATATTAGGAAAAAAATGACATTTAAATAAACAAAAATATGATCAATAGTATTTGTATGAAGTTAACCAAGAGAAAACAAAAGTACAGTTTGATGATATAATACTGAAAATGAATCAAGGGAACAGTAAAAATGTTAAGTTGAAATTGTAGTTTAAATTATTAAAAAGTATTGTAACATAAACTATTTCTAAGTCACCCTACAAAATTTAGGAAATATTCAATTTCGATAGTTAAGAAATATATTTAATATTATTGATTTTCTAGTATATTTGAAAGCTGACTATACTATGTTTGTTGCTATCCTTGCTTTATTTATTTTATTGATATACCATAAATTGTTTATTTGCTTAATGTTTAATTTATTTTGTTTGGAATTTTTCTTTAAAAAATACCTAAATGTTTATAGCTCATCGCTGATAAAATTATTAAAAAACAAATATTACCATATACTTAAAAGAAATAAATTTCGAAAAAAATAATTGAAAATTATCATAAATTATGTTATTAATATATTTAATAAATTAAATATTTTATTATATGTATAATTTAATAGTCGATTCTGATGAAAACAGTTATAAATTTCATATTTTAATTTTTAAAAACTATAAAATGTATTATTAATTAGAAATTTAAAATAATATAATTTGGTATATTTATAAAAAATAATATGATATATAATTTAATTAAGTCAATACTACTTTCCAATTTCAAAACTAACAATTCTACATCATTCTGAGGGATGAAAGCCCTTTTTACCATTTTTTAGTATTATAATTCTTGTTCTAATTTTGTACATTTTTCAAAAATTTTTAGATTAGGTATTTTAAATTTTAATCATATTTTATAAATCTTTCCTTTCATAAATAAAAAATTGTAATAATTTCTACTACCAAAGTAATTGCATATTTAAAAATTATTTAATTAACTTATTCAATATTGAAAAGGTTTATACATTATCCATTTATAACATTCTTATATAAAGTAGATAAAATCTGTCAAATACAAAGGTTGGTTGTCCAAATTTTTCAAAAACTCATCAAAAAGATTTAAAAATGCAATGTTTTAAATTTATAATGAATATTATAGTTTATGAATAATAATCAAGTTTCCTCAAGAAAAATTGTTTTAGTGGAAAGAGTTAATAAATATATGTTGGAATATTATATATATTAAGGAACCTCTTGTTTGATTCAATATAGATATACAATTATTGTTTAGTGGATCCTATGTTATTCTAGTAAAGAAATAGCTAATTCTTTTCAGATATATGATAATCCTTTCTATTTATCAGCGATAAAGGACCAACGAACCTTCAAATTAAAATTTCAAAGATGATAAATTAAATTTTTAAAGTAAATTAAGAACAACTTTGAAATTGTACTTCAATATAATTAATTATCTATTAATTATAATTAATGATTTAGAACATTTTTATCTTCATAAATAATTCAATTTTTATTTGACTATAAAATTCTAAATAAAAATTATATTCATGGGTGTATATATGAAAGTTATAAAGTATTGAATTGAGGAATATAACATAATTTAAGGCGTCCTCTGAGTTTAAATCCAAATATATGCGTGAATTGATTTTCAGAAATATTTTATATCAAGCAAATTATTTAATTGATTCATTAAAATCAAATTTCCCCGTAATTTCACATATTCATATAAGATAGTAAAATAGTTAACGGATGGTCTGTGATCTAAATGAATAGTAGAATTTTCAGTTAAGTGAAAAATCATTTATTTGGAGATAAAACTGACATTTCAGTAATCAATTATGCTTATCTCAGATTATTGCCAAAATGTTGGTTTTATATCCAAATAAATGTTTTTTCACTTAACTGAAAATTCTACATAATTTTATGTAATTTACATATCTACAAGAAACGAATAATGTTTTATGTATACAATATTTATTTGAAAATAAATAAAAATTACAAAATACTATTTACAAATTATGTTATGAGTAAACACTAGTACACATCTTTTTCACATATATGTTTGTTACACATTGTATTTAATTATTTACTTTGCTTTGTAAATTTTACACTCATTTTTGATGAGATGGGAATAAATAAATATTTAGATATGAAAACAACCTATGACTCATGGGAAGTGTGAGGTTTAGTGGAAACAGGGAAAAAATAAAACGAATGGGTAGCAATACCAAAATATCAACTTTTCATCAACAATTCATCAATGGAAACAAAACAGCTATTTTAAATAATAGTGCAAAATGTTGGGCATCTGCAGCGCCGTCTGGGGGTGCTAAATTGCAAAAGTGTGTTTCAAGAGCATTCATGGTCTGTGGTGGTAACTAATTTCAATTTTGATTTCATAATCTCTTAAAAAGGTTACAATTTTACCATTATTTTAATTTTATTTTTGTAAAATAAAACAAATATAAAAAAATGTCCTCTTTATGTCATCTATTAAGATATAATATTAATAGAAATATATATCGAATACCAAAGAATTTATTTTCAACAATAACTCCAAGTAAAGAAACTACAGATGATACAAATAATAAAGAAATAAATAAAAGTGGATTTGCTGAAGCATTTGAAAGACATTTAAATATCCAAGATAAAATTAAACCAGAATCATCTATATTTGTATCTCTTTTAAGAAATTCAAAATTTATTGATGTAAATAAACAAATCATATATAATTAGATAGATTAGAAATTACTAGTAATTTTACTTTTAGATGGGAGATCCTGTAGGAAAACAAGTAATAGGGAAAATCTTTCACATAGTAGAAGACGACTTATATATTGATTTTGGTTGGAAATTTCATTGTGTATGCAAACGCCCTTCTAAAAATGCAGAGTAAGTATTATTTCTAGGAAAGACTCAAACTAATTTATCATCTACGATATTTTGTATATATATATTAATTGTTTATTCAAAATATCCATGACAATGGATGGAGTAATATTCCTTAAACCGTTTTTATATATTTTCTATTAATCTAAAATTAAAAGATTATTTTAATGTCAAAAAAATGTGATTAACCTCGATTAAATATATTAATCTTAAGATATTTAAAGTTTAAAAAAAATTGAAAAATAAATTACTAAATTAAATTTTAGCTAAACTTTAATATTTCTCCCTATAAATATTTTTAAAATTTGTCTTCTTCATTCTTCATGTTCTTCATCATGTTTCCTTTGAAGTTCTTCAATAGCTTTTTTATGTTTTTCTATCTGATCTTCATGGTACAAAATGTGTGCAGTGTAACTATGTTTTAATCGTTTTCTCAATAGATTAATTGATTCACTTTCTTTTTTTTTAAAATATCGCTCCTCTTCTGATGCCTGTTTTTTTCCAAAAGCTCCACCTGCCCTTCGAATTGACCCATCTCCTCCTCCTTCTGCTCCACTTTCTTGTCTTGCTTGATAATGTCGAAAGCTTAAAATAGGGATTATTTTATAAAATTACCTCATATTCTATAAAATTATGGTATATATTAATTGAACCAGGCATATTGTATATAGAAAAATTAAAAAATTAATTAATTAAATAATTTCCCTATATCCAAACCGATCAGAAAAAACCGAAAATTAGTGAATATGTGAATAATTAATGAATTAGTCAATAAAAATTACTTAATGGCTGCACATTTCGACATTCATAACCACCTAATTTATATCCAATCTTTAATCCTTTTTATCTCGAAAACTAGAAGTCTGCGCAATAATTGCTTAAGGAAAAAGTTAGAATTAATCAAAGAATCAACTGGCGAAGTTTCATCAAAGTCCTCGAGGTGTGCCTGGTTCAATTAATACATACCAAAATTATTTTAATACATTACATATAATAAAACCATAATAAAAAGTAATAAAATATTTGAATAATAAATAATAATTAACAAAATATTAAACAATATCAAATAAAGTGCACAAGAACAAAATAAGAAATATTACATTAATATTTTAATTTTTTAAAATATTTTAAATTTATTGAAATATTTATAATTGAGGACTTATTGGTTTTAAGAATATTACTTGATACTACTTAAAAATTCGCGTAAACACCTAAGTGTTGTCATATTTAACTTTCACAGGAATTCCTTGTTTTGCTTCTGTACCATTAAAATTATTCATATTTATATATATATGTATATATATGTGGGAGCCGCCACATATATAATTTAAATTGAATATTCAGGACTTAACTCATTATTTTTAATTACTTATTCTCTTCTTCATTATCACAGCCCATTTTCATGAATATTATGCCAATTAAAATCTTAATTCAAATTAATTTTGAATAATATTATTTAATACTAAATCACAGTTAAAATTATTACCTTGAAATTTTCAATGTTCTACAAATTTTGAAAAAGTTATTCATAGTTCCGAAAATTATTTGTTTATATATTTAACCCTCAACAAAAACAAACAAATAATAATATATTTATATTCTAGAATGAAAAAATATAAATATATCATTTTATAATTAATTGGATCATCACTTTAATAAATCTTAATGAAACTATTACAGAAAATAAATGAATTAAATTGTTTAAATAAGATTAAAATTTAAGTAAAATGTCTAATTTATGTGGGAAAGTAATGATTAACCGATTTTTTAACTATATACAATGATTCAACTTACTTTTCCTTCAAGCATGTAACTCGAGTCAGTACTCGCGAGACAAAATCTGCTTTAACGGCGGGACCCCGCCAACTTCTAGCGTTTATATTAATTTCCATTCCTATGCCATTTCTCGATCAATTTTGAAAATTTTTTTACGTGCTAAAACTAAAATATTTACACTTTCTCTTTTTTCCACTCACTTATTGTTTTTAGTTCGAACACATTTTCTTTAAAAGAAGAAAAACTTTCGAGAGTTTAATTAATTCCCTCCAGAGCGCTGGCATATGAAAATTTAATTACCGACTTGAGGGGTTAAAAATAATAAATAAAAAACCTTATAAATAGCATTATTTTTAATTTTATTATTATTTAACAATACATATTTATTCCATTTATAAAAAATTGATAATTTTTAATTTTATTTTCAATTCTTTCATTTTTTCAGATCTTTTGTTCGAGGTGCTACAGTATCATTAAGAATTAAAGATTTAGAACTCTCCACAAGATTTCTTGGCGCTTCGACTGACCTCACCCTCCTTGAAGCTGATTGCACTTTATTAGGAGTGATGCATTCAACTGTATCCAGAAATTAAGTGTTTTTTAATAATTGACATTCTTTATATTCATCTATGCTGTATGCACCCTCTCCTTCAGAAGATATCCATATTTGCAATGTATTAGTTAAGAATGAAGAAATATTCATCGTCATAAAACACTGTTCACTTTTTAATGACCATTGCTTATTTCCATTTGCAAGAGAAATAAAATAAACCAGTTTAGAGATATAATTAATTGGCGGATACCATTTGATATGTAACTCATCATTTGATATTAAACAAGATACATTATAAACAGGACCAGGGAAATACCAATGATTGAAAATATCTTCATTTTTTTTTGTATTATAATTATTATTTTTATTATATAGTGCCTTATGAATTGTTTTTTTTAAACTTGAGTCAATATATGTATCTTGAAACATATGAAATAAATAATTTGCGTCATGGCAACATTTGACTGGAGGTACATGATCTTGTGTTTGGATCCATTTCTGTTCTTCTTTAGATAGATGCTGAATTCCTCCTAACAACTGTGGATAATCTGGACGAGTAATACTAGCAGATCTGAAATAATAATATAAGGTTTAATGTAATAAATAAAAACTAGTTTTCAAATCTTATTCATTACTTGTATTCAAACGTTCTATTATGATCATCGATGCGATGTAAAAGTTAAAGGTTAAAGGTTTAATTAAAATGCACATCTTTTCTGACCTTATCACAATAATAATTTAGTAGTATTAGTAATAGTATTAGGTTACGCAGACGACTTAACTATAATAGGAGATTAGGCAATTGCAATTAGATGGCGTAGAAAAATTAATCGAAGCAGGAAAAGAGGTGGGACTGGAAATTAATAATGCTAAGAGAAAATATTTAGTAACAGAGAAGAATAGCAATAACACACCAAGTCTTAACATACAAAATTTAGAAAAATTTAAATACTTAGGATCTGTAATCACGAAGGATAATATTATTTGAGAAGAATTTAAAGCGAGGTTGCAATCGGGAAACGCATGTTATGCAGTAAAGGGGGTTATCGGGTCAAAATTATTATCAAAGGAGATAAAAATTAAAATATATAAAACAATTATTTTATTATATGGGTGTGAGGTATGGTCTATGACCTTAGGAGACGAGAGTAGATTTACAGTATTTGAAAATAATATTCTGCAAAGCATTTATGGGCCAAAGAGGAGGTCTCCTGGGTATGGCGGAGACTGCATAACGAGGAATTGCATGACTTCTATGCATCTCCAGATATAGTTAGAATTATAAAATCGAGAAGGCTGCGATGGGCAGGGCACGTGGAGAGGAAAGAATGGCGAAAAATATTTGGTTTGGAGACCGAGAGGAAACGCCAGCTTGGAAGTCCAAGGACGCGGTGGGTGGATAATGCAGGAAGGGACGTGAGAGAGATGGGAGAGGATAGGGATTGGAGGGTTGTGGCTCAGAATAGGGATACTTGGAGAAGTTTGTTGCTGCGGCCAAGAACTTACGAATTCCGTAGAGCCACAGAGATAGATAGATCACAATAATAATTATTTAAATTTTTTATATTAACTATAAATTGGAAGAAAAATTATTGGTCTCTTATAGAAAAAATTTATCCTTACACCAAATTCCACCTAATCATATTCTACTTTTTAACTATTCCGAGAGGTAAGTATATTTTATTTGTTTTTATTTATTAGATATAATAGAAAAAAATTTAAAAAGGTTGGAGAATGATTATATAATAATAATAATAATAAATATAATATTTTTACCTATTCATATTCGTCCATGGGAAATAATGAAAGTGCATTTCGGGAAGAATACTCAGAGCATAAATAGCAGAAACATGCTTATAATCAATTCCGTAAGGAAATAGTTCAATGACAGTAGAGTTGATTGGTAAAAATATAGCTATTGCCATTTCAGCTCCATGCATTCCAATTAAAAGTTCCGTATCAAATATCTTCTCTACCATTTTCAAATTATTATCTTCACTTTGAAACACTTTCACTTCACCCTTATATATTTCTTCAATATATTCTTTTACCCTTTTTTCATTTAATATTTTTCTACTAAAGGTTCTGGTTATTAAAAGACTTTTCAATATAATTTTTTCCCTATTGTTTTGTTTAATTAATCTCTTTTTAATAAAATCTGAAAATTCTCTTATTAAAGATGATGTTATTTGTGGTTTTGCAACTGGTCCATGATATTCATTAAAACCATATTGATACCAAAAAGATTGTTTTAATCCAACATGCAAATCTCTAAAGCATAAATTTTGATTTGACAGATTAATGGTTGGGTATTTAGAAAAGAATGAATACCAATGTTTATAATTAAATAATGGTTCATTATCCAAAAATACCAAATTTTTATTATTCATACAACTCTCATCGTTACATATATCTTTTAAAGTGGCAAAGAGAGGAATCAAATCATCATGAAACAAATGCAATAAATTATCTGGTTTAAATGGCCATAAGAGTATAGAAGGAGAATTAATCCAATTAAATGAATTCTCCACCGATCTATTTGTAAGAACAATTTTCATTTTAAATTTATTATGATTTTTTATTGCAGAAATATCGATATTTTTGAACTCATTTTTATCTTTTATGCCATATATATATGATTTTTCATTCCAGAAAAATATAAATTGATTTTGTTTAAATAAATAGCAAATATTTTGAAAATGAAAATAATTATTTTCGTTTATGGTTCGTTTTATTAATGATGAATATGGAGTAAAACTCTTATTTGGAATGTTTTTTATCATATAAAAATAAAAAAGTATAATTATAATAAATATAAAATGATAGCAATACATTTATGCTAGAAAATAAATATTAAGGTTAGAATAGACAAATTAATTAAATTTAATTCAATTTAAATTAATTTTTATATTTATGCAAACCTTTTTTTTAACTTTTTTTTAAATATATGTAAATATTTTATTTAAAGTATGGTCTGTGGTATTATATTGTAAAGTGTGAGCTGTAAATAACTTTACATCAGTTCTTTTCATTTCACATATTATCAAGGATTTTACCATCCACAAAAAAGTTAAATTAAATTAAGTCAATTATTTAAAATTAAATATTTTTATATCAACCCAATAATAATTTGACATTTGTAAAAAAAATAACAAAAATCTTCTGATTAGGTTTTAATAAGTCAGTTCTTGTTGATTTAAAATCGAATTCAAAATTATTTAACATAATAAATTTTATTTGTTTTTTATTTTCTTTTTGCGATTCTATTATTAATTGGCTAAAAAATTTTAAATAAGGTGACGATCTAATTAACAATGAAAAGGACAAGATATAATACCAAAAATATTTTATTTATTGGATCAATAATACATAAAAAAATTTTGATAAAAACTTATTCTAAATAATTATTATTTAAATTAATTCTTATTAATTGAATAAATATTTTTTTTATAAAACTTCTAGTAATATATATTTGAACAAGGTTAATCCTTCATATTGAATTTAACGAGTGGAGTTACTGCAGCTATAATATCAACATTCAAACGATTTTTCATTTGAATATAAAAATTAAATTTTCAACCTAATTCCAAAACTTGTTTATCGATTTCCAATAAATTCGTAGGACATTAAGAAGCTGTTTGAAATCCGTTAAATAGTTTTAACAGACTTCATGTCACCAAAATCTTATATATATAAATTTTTTAATAAATTAATAAAAAACTCTTTTTTAATATACACGATTTTTAATAAAAAATGCTCTAAAAAATAGAAAATAAAATATTAATTAAACCTTGAATATTCTCCTTTTCATATATCCAACAAAAAAGCGTGAGCGCTTATAAGTGTAGGTAAAGAATTTAATTTTATTATATGCGCCCACGTTTTTCTGTTGGGCATATGTAAAGGAAAATATTCAAGGTTTAATTAATATTTTATTTTCTATGTTTAGGACATTTTTTATTAAAAAGCATTAATATTAAAAATATTTTTTTATTAATTTATTTTCAAGTTTTTAGTTTTTTTTTAAATATTTTATTGTTGCTTGCCAGATTAAAACATTAAACTATTGACTACTATTTAAATCTGTTATTTTCGAACATATATTAGATTCTTCGCGAAGTTTCTAGGGCATTTCTAGATGACATTAATTATGTAAGTGGCTTATTAAGCGATAGGGATACTGCCGTGTACTATGGGGTCACAGACCATCATGGGGCACTGAGTTCTTTTCGGAATCAGAGAACACAAGCGCCATGATGGCCACGTTTTTCGGTTTTGGGTAGACCCCCTACTTACCTGATATTGATTCTTTGTATAAATTTCTAAATGTAGTGAAATTTAGCCTTAAAACTTAAAAAGAACACATGTTAAGTTTTATTCATTTATTAATTGAATTTAAATTAAAATTACTCAAAATAAAATTTTGTATCTGTTATATAAAATATACGTAACATAAAATAAACATAAAATAAATTAAGCAATAAGTAAATGTTTTTAGTAGGAATGATGAACAGGATGCTTTAATAATAAATTATCAACATTTGGTGTCAATTTTGTAAGGTTTAATCTTAAATCTTCTCGGCTAATGATGTCCAGTCTGTTTTTTGTGTCATAAACTGCCAGTTTATATTTTTTAAATATATTCTTAGCACTTTCCTTTTCAAGATTTAGGAAACGAATAATTCGTCTGATATTCGTATTTATATTTTTTTTTTTTTTTTTTATTTAACTTCCAATGAAATACATTAATTCCAAGTCTGCCTTATTTGAGGCAATAGAAGAACATTTACAGGTATTATGTACAAAATATATATAATAAGAAATAGAGGGGTATTATGAGGGGAGGATAAAGAAAGAAAGATATTAATGGGAGGGGGATAGGACTAGACAGGATTAAGATACGAAAATAGGTGTAGAGGATATTATGAGGGACAATTAGAGACGATGGAGCGATTGACTTGAATCAAACCGTCGAAGGAGAATTGAGTCTGTCGTTTATCGTTAGGTCTAAGTCTTTTTAGTCTTCTGGTTAGTCCTTGTGTTTCAGTAAGACTCGCTTTCTCGTTGGCATGGTTTTGTAGTCGGTTGAGGTAGCGTATGCTGTTTAATTGCACCTCCTCCGCCACAGTTCTAACATTGAGATCTTCATGGATTATCTTATTAGATATGTACCATTGGAATTTCTGTATTATGGACATATTAGTATTGCTCGTTGTTCCCCATAATTGAATACCATATGTCCATATTGGTTTGATCAGCATATTGTATACCAATAGTTTGTTGTCTAAAGTCATTTTAGATTTGCGTCCTATCAGCCAATATAGTTTGTGTAGTTTTAATTGTAACTAGCTGCTCCGAGCGCCTTCGGCGCTCTTCACACCTAGACGGGGGCTCCGCCCCCTGTACCCCCGAGTGATACATACTATTTGGTTGAAAGTCTGTATGTAAAAGGTTTTCATCCATTTTGTTTCAATCAGTATAAGTAGATAAGACATGTATTTGTTTTCTTGTAAAATATATTTTAATTTAATCAGTAAATTAATTATATGTTATTATTGTATTTATCTAACACTGTGACTCTACAGTTTTCGAAAGTTCTTAGCCGCAGCATCCACATTTCTCTAAGCGTCCCTATCCTGAGCTACAACCAAATCCTACCCTGTCCCATCTCTCCCATGTCCCTTCCTTCATTGTCCACCCACCTTGGTCCTTGGTCTTCCACCGGATGTTTCCCAATCGGTTTCTCCCAATTTTTAGTTTCTCCAATTCCAACCACGTCCCCTTCCCATCCCAGCCTTCCTGATTTTAGAACCTTAACTATATCTGGACATTATTTCTCGTTATGCCATCTCCGCCATCCCCCTGTGACCTCATCTTCTTTTGGCCTATAAATGCTGCGCGAACAATATTAATCTCACAAATACTCCAAATCTACTCTCGTCTCCCAGAGTCATCGATAGGGTGACCAAACGTCCCGTCTTTAGGTGCTCTGTCCCAAAAATGTCTTCGGGACACCCTACTGTTTTTTTAATATTTAGGACATTTCGTAATTTTTTTTTCAAAATTTTTTCAATTTAGTTCTAAAAAATACCGTTTGTCCCGGTTTGGTGTTTTCGAAATAAGGTCACCCTAGTCATCGGTCAACATGAAAAATAATTGTTTTATATATTTTAATTTTAATCCTCTTTGATGAGATAAGCCCCTTTACTGCATAATAACAGGCGTTACTCAATTGAAACGTCGATTTAAATTCTTCTCGAATATTATTATCCTTCGTGATTAGAGATCTTAAGTATTTAAATATTTATACTTTTTCAAATTCTACATTTTGTATGTTAATTGTATGTAAGTCGTATCCGTATCATAATTCTTGAATTTTTTTGTTTAATTACATTTCGGTTGATTTTTCCCCAATTTCTCTAATCATATGTCTCCTCTTCCAGTCCAATTCATTTACCTATCAATGTTGCATAAGGAATTTAAATTTCTTAATTTGGCTAGAACACTCCATTTTTTAAAATTTTAAATAGAGGGAGGGAGAGAGGTTCTAATTATATATATATCTGTTTCTATGACAGCACAAAAAAGTAAACAAATTACATACATACAAACACTCTCCTTTATATATATTTTTGGAAAATGGAAGACCCGCAGCTCAGCTCAGGAGTTACCTAAGATTCTAATTTCTTTTTTATTTTTCATCATTTGAGGTACCCTTCACCTCAAAAAAATTTGGTTACCTTACTCCTTGTAGTTTAGGCTCTGGAGTTTTTTGCGTACAGACGGACACTATCGTATTAAATATATAGATTGTTTTTTTTTGTCCGTATGTAAATTTCCCAAGTCAGTCTTCTGTCTAAGTGCATACCCAAGGGTTTCACTGTCTTTTTAATTGGGATTTTTTTGTCGAGTTCAACAGCCGGGTGGTTCGCTTTATTTAGTGTAAATGTCACATGTGCTGACTTTTCTTCATTAGCTACGATTGTGAAGCCACAATTTAATTAGATTTCGATTTTGTTGGAGAATCGCAGACGCAGTTGTTGGGTCTGTGTGTGAAGCAAGTACAGCAGTGTTGATCAGGGATAACATTATTAGTGTCAAGAAAAGGCTTAAGCCTCCTTAACAGCACTCTCTCAAACAGCAAACTTATGGGTCTGTAGGAGATTACCTCCTCTGGTGTCTTGCCGTGCTTCAGAATCATTAAGATGTCTGCGTTTTTCCACTTGTTAGGGAAGTACCCCAACCTGATGATTGAATTAAAAATATAGCTTATCAAAAGAATTGCCCTATCAGGCAGTTCTTTTATCATTCTATCAGTAATTAGGTCATTTCCTGGAGCCTTTCTTGGTTTAATGGTCTGTCGTATAAACTGTTTAATTTCAGATGGTTTTATTTTTTTAAAATTTGTTATAGGATAATTGTGAGTGTCAAAATTTAGAATTGATTGAATTGACAAGAATTTTTACTGCGGGTATGCTAGTAACAAGATGATACTGGTATATCATTATGTGCTGGTTTTTACAAGTTCAAAATGTATTGCGACGACAAAGCGAATGCTTATATCCTACAAATTACACAATTTTAAAAACATAATATACATTTTTTAATTCATAGGTACTTTTATAAATAATGTACATATATGTCTTTATATTATAAGATAGGATAATATAAGTAAATAGGTACTATTAGTGTATGTTGTGATCCAGGTAGGGACATTAACGATACTTCGATACTATCGATACTTTACTTCCGATACCATCGATTCTTGTACTCGATACTTTAACTTCCGATACTAGTACAAAAATTTAAAATTTAAAAATTTAAATACTTAGGTTCTGTGATAACGAAAGATAATAATTTTCGAGATGAGTTTTAAAGAGAGGTTACAATCGGGAACGCCTGTTATCATGCAATAAAGAGGCTTATCGCGTTTTATCAAAACAGATAAAAATTAAAATATAAAAAACAATTATTTTACCGGTAGTATTATATGGGTGTGAGGCATGGTCTATGACCTTAGGTGACGAGAGTAGATTTAGAGTATTTGAGAATAGGATTCTGCGAAGCATTTATGGGCCAAAGAAAGATGAGGTCACCGGGGAATGGCGAAGATTGCTTAACGAGAAATTGCATGACCTCTATGCATCTCCAGATATAGTTAGAATTATAAAATCGAGAAGACTACGGTGGGCAGGACACGTGGTCAGAATGGGAGAAGATAGAATGACAAAAAAATATATTAGTAGGGAGACCGAGTGGGAAACGTCCACTTGGAAGACCAAGGACACGGTGGGTGGATAATATGGGAAAGGATGTGAGAGAGATGGGAGAGGATAAGGCCTGGAAGGTTGAGGCTCAGAATAGGAATACTTGGAGGGGTATGGTTGTTGCGGCCAAGAACTTTCGAGTTCCGTAGAGTCACAGAGATAGATATATACTAGTACAGCATTTATACCATACCTGTGGTATCCTGGAATCGAATGGTACTGTACTGGCAGCGTACTTTTTTTCAAAATTTTTTCAATTTGGTTCTAAAAAAAAGTCAAACGTTTTCTGGACTAAGCTTTTTTTCCGATATCGATACTTTTGAGTCCGATACTTCCCTTTTCGATACCTAGCCGATACTCAGAATCGATACTTAGCCTTCGATGTGGTGCCCCTACTTCACCCTACTTGCGAATCACTGTTTTAACAGATAAATTTATAAAAAATCAAAGATAATTAAGCTGACAGATTGAGCCAATATGTGTATTGGCCAAGCCTGGTCGAATTGTGTGACCGCTTTATAATAAGCAATATCGCCCAATATTTGCCATTTGTCATTTACAGAGGTTCAACAAATATTATTTATTTTCCAACCAAAGTTAAAGAAGCTGGCACAGTTAGTAAAATATATTTTGCAACTGGAAAAGATTTTATAATTGTACGATCAAAATAAATAATTAACTTATAATTAATACATGAATAAAACCCCGATAGATTATATTGTTTGAAATGAACCACATACTCCCGGTGAAGGGAAGCCAGCCTTTACGACTCTACCAGGAGTTTTCAAGAGATTCTAAAGGCCAATTTTTGTTTCTGTTTTCCACGGCATAATTTCCTAAGTTCCTTTTTTGTAAAATAAAAGCAAATACAAGGTGTACCACAGAAAACGAAGCTGAAATTAACGCCATATTGTCAACCTCCTTTTTATAATAATTAATTCAATTGGAAAATTAATTGATCACGATTTATTTAAAATAATTAATTCTATGAATCACAGATTTGTATAAAAACTTAAATAAACCATTCAAACCATACAAGTTATCTAATGTTAGAGTGACCAAACGTCGGTACAGCCTATTGTCCCGTTTTTTTTAAATATTTAAGATATTTCTTACTTTTTTTCAAATTTTTTTCAATTTGGTTCTAAAATAAAAATAAAAAAAAGGTAAACCGTTAGTCCCGGTTTGCTGTTTTCGAAATATGGTCACCCTAACTAATGTTATGGTCACAAAGGTTTGTCCATATTTGCCAATGAACTTTCTACTGTATAAATAGAGAACGCCAGTCTAGCGCAGTGCCTTTCTAAACAATATTAACATTAATATGTGAATCAAAATTAAAAAAATTAATTTTTATTGTCATAAAAACATAAAACTGTCAATCATTTAAAATTAAATTGATATTAAAAATTAATTTCTTTAATTTTGATTCACATAATGTTAATATTGTTGAGAAAGGCACTGCGCTCGCTCTGTTTTCCGTCACTATACATGTACTCTCGACCTGTAGACAGCCAACCTCAAATGCAAGTATGTGTGGCCAACAAAATATTTGTTACTGGTCCAGACGAACCCATGGTGATTCAGAAGATTGAAATGATTACTAAAAGATGGGCCAAACAATAAATGATAATCGAATGCATTTAAATTCTTTCGGATTTCCATCACAACCTCTGAGATACATTGTAAAGGCTTATTTAAACAGAACAGGTATTCTTAGTATTCTTAGAAATTTAATTAATCGTTTTTTATGATAGGATTCGGCCAGGTCTTTTATGGAGCTAACGCCAATGTGAAACCAAATTTTGGGAAGTCAGCTGAATAGAAGAGAGGAAATGGGAAATATATTTTAGAACTTTACAAGAAACCACAAGAAATAACATCCAACGAAATCCAATTTTAAAATAAATTGCACTTTTTCCTTTTTATTATAATCAATAATCGAAATTTGATCACATTTATTCTCTTTTATTGCATTCAATTATTGATTTACATTGAATTAAAGTAAAATGCTTTCCTAATCTTATAAAGCCAATGAAAATTTTTTTTTGTAAGTGAAGAAAGAAATTTAATGTTCTAGCGGGAAAAATCATCGACGTCAATAAGATAATATTCGTTTAGGAAGCCTGAATCAAATAAGAAAGAGAACAGTGAAAACAACAGCAAAACTCCGATTGGTCATTACTCTTCGAAATTCAAACTCAAGTTTTCAGATGATAATATATATATCCGAGCCACTTCGTCCATAGTACATTTCAAGATAACGTAGTTGTAAAAGTCAAGAGTGGTATGGTGTAAGCTCAATGGAAAATAGTGGAAACAATTGGAAGAGATCCTCAAAATCGGTCTCGATTTAGTATCAAATTTATTTCTTATTGATTCTACGAAATGACGAACGTATCTATAATATAAAATTTCCTTTTTATAATTAAAATAATTTTCAATATCAAAATTAAAATTATGAAATGTCAATGATCATTGCAAGATATAGATCATGTAAGGGTAGAGGGTCTGGGTTAATAAATTTAATAAAGAAAAAATTTAAAAGATAAATTATATAATTACATACAATTTTTAATTAAATTAAAATAATTAAAAAAAAGAATATTATGTTAATTCCTTTATATCTTCTTTTTTATAATCCATAATTGACTTGATAAGTTGCTAGAAAAAAAATAATATATAATAATTAGATATAAACATAAAATTTTTTTTAGATATATTCTAAATGATAAATACTTGATTGTTCAGCTTCAAAACTAAATCTTTTAGTTTTTTTGCAAAGTTTGTTTCATTATTTTGTTGAATATATGATGCAACGTGATGTAATGCCATTTGATATAAAACGGGACACCATTCTTTTTTTATTGTCCCTAAAAGGAAAAATATTCATTTTTAGATAAATCTAGAAATAAAATCATTTTATTTAACAAATTAAATTAAAAATATTACCTGTTGCTAAAAATGTCAAATAACACATTAACAAAGATTCATCCGTTTCAATTGGATATAAATATTCATTAATTATACATGAAACCTAAAATAAAAATAAGTATTTAATTAAAAACAATAATAGTTTATAGATAATAAAAAAATAACCAAACTAACATCTTTAATTGGAGTGTTAATAATTCTTAAACAACCTGATTGTTCAGACCATAAAAGTTTCCGGAATGATGAGGAATGACGCATTTGAAGGGGAATTAATGCATAATATGAAAATATTTCTGAACCATATGAACAAGCAGCTATTTGTTCCAAGAATAATGTATACAAATCATAAAATGATGTTAATCCTTTAATTTTTTCATTAAAATTAAATTTATTATTATATTTTAACATTTGATTCAATATTTCTCTTAAATATTTTTCAATTGTTGAATCCAAAAACAAATCTGAGGCTACAAAGATAATAAAAACATTAAAATATTTGAAAACTATCTATTAGAATTTAATATATGTATTATTTAAGTGGTATACCTGACAAAAATATGGTATAAAGCCTACAAAATCTAGAGGTAATATTTACACTCGTGGCAGAATCCAATATCAAACATTCTGTCAATAAAATCCATTGTAAGGATTTGGTTACTGTTGAAATCATTTCCGAAGAAGCTGATTCACTAAAAATGTTTCAAAAGATTAAATAAATAAAAAACATTATTTATAATATATATTTACCTTGATTTATCCTTATTATAAATGTTTATTAAGGGAATATATGCCCAGTCTTCGGGTAGGTATGGTTGAGTTTCTTCATTAGTAAGTGTTAGTCTAGTTATTTCCAAAATAGAAGCTTCATTGCTTTTATCAAATCCAAAACAAGTTTGATAACAAGAATTTATTCCAGGCAAACTAAAATATAGAAATTCAAAATTTATTTATTTTTTTTAATTTTACTTTTCAACAATAGATTACCTTTCTAAAGCTTTTTTAATAAGGGAATAACAATTTGGAGTGTTAGATAAATGTAAATCTTCTAATTGTAAATCTATCAAAGACATTTCGCTAAAAATAAAACGAATATTATAATGTATATATTATACAAATAATAATATATAGAACTCACTTAAAGAATCCTGAATTAAAAATATATTCATTTACTATTTTTTTAATTTGCATTTTGTCAAATGAATTTATTAAATGAATAAGTTTTAAAGATAAAAAGTGATAAAGATATTTTTCATGAGGTTTCTAAAAATAAAATATTAACAATATAATAATGATATGAAGAAATTTAAATTCTAACTAAATTACCTGGAATTTGGATAAATACAGAAAGTTTATTAATAAATTAATCTCTATTTTTGTAAACCAATTATTGATATTATATAAACGATTATATAATATTTCCTTAATATATTCTATAATATTAGTGGAATTTATGATTACTTCATTTATCTAAAAAGAGAAATGAAAATAAATCAATATCTTTTTATAAAATTTTCATTAAAAAATCAATATTTATTAATTTTATATAAATATATATACCTCGTTTAATTGATTTATATGATTTTCATTAATTTTTAAAATAAATGAAAATAGGGAACATAAGAAGATAAATGGAGATTGTTCTCTAAGAGGACCAATTAATTGACCCTCCCATGTTAAAGAATTCAATGATGGTAAACAATCAGGAAATCGTTTTTGACCAGAAGGTTTAGAGTCAAGGAGAGCTGAACATATTCTAAAATTAAATTATTTTATTAAAGTTGAATTAAAATTATTTTCATAAGTTAATTACCTTAAATTTTGAGTTATGAGTACAAAATGGTTACTTTTTAAGTAAGTTAAAACATAATCGCGGATAAATTCATCCATCATAGATAAAATTGAAAAAAAATTAATATTAGGATGTACTCGATAAATAGTAAGAATTTTTCCAAGGCAATCGAGTAGAGATGAAATGGGTTTTAATCCAGTATTCTAGAAATAAATTAGAAATATTTTAAATATATAAATTTAAATCAATCTAATTAGAATAATGTTTAATGTTTTTGTTTTCAATTAGTAATTATTAATATTTCATATTTACAAGAACAATTAATAATTTAAGAGAATTGAAATTCAAAAAATTATTTCCTACTTAAGTTAATAAAATAAATAAAAACTTTAAATTAACCAAAAAGTATTGGTAATTTTTAAATTCAAACAAATAAGAAAGTAAAAAAATTATAAATTAATATATATTTCTATGAAACTGCTAATTAAAGTTTGATGTTACTCACATCATAACTGGCATTCTGTTTTAATTGAAGAAATACTTTTTTGCTTAACAACAATAAAATAGGCAAAAATTCATCAATATCATTTATAGATAATGTCATAATATTTTGGCTTTTTCCAGTTTGAGGATTATTTTGCCAATATTCTACTATTTCAAGTGCTTTTGATATACATGATAAAATTGCTGACAAATGTTCTTGAAGGAAATGTTGAGTATTACTTTTATCTAAATAGATATTTGTTTGATTATAATGGTCATTTAATAATTTAATTAAATGTGAGGAAATCAACCTAAAATGCAAAAAAAATAAAATTATTTTTTGTTATTCTTATAATATTTAAGGTGTTTTTTAATTAAGAAAAAAAATTATAAATTTCTTACTTAAAACAATCCGTTCCTAAATTATAGCAAAGAACTGTTTCTAAGAAATAAAATGCCTCTAGAATTAGTTTCATTCCTTCTTTGTATAATAATCTTTCAACACTGAAAAAATTTAATAAGTGATTCTATTTAAATAATTGAAATAATAATAATCTTATTTAACTCACCTTAGATCAAAATGAATATAATATTCAACTATTTTCAATATATGATATTTATAAATAAGATCATTTGCAAACATTCGAGAAGAGGTAGATAAAATTCGAAATAATTTTAAAGCTTCCGCCAAAGGAACATTATACACATCGTCATAATGTTTTTCAGACACTAAAAAACAAATCGATTAGGTAATTGTTTAGATATTTACATTTTGTTAAAATAGATTAAATTTTCACTCATTTATAAATCTTACTTAATATTAATTTGTAAAACATTTAAATATATTCTTTCAAAAACTTTTCTAATCGCTATATTTTGGAACATATATGGAAAATATATTCTATAGCTATATTTTATCTCTTTACTTGCCTTGTAAGAATAATTAGATATTTTAAGTTATTTGATATTTGATAAAAATTATGAATTTAAATTAAATTAATTAAACTTTTTTACTTTAAAATAATATTATTAATATATTTTTATAAAATGTAATAAAAATATTTCCACATACCATATTTATTATAGTTCATTGGAAGAAAATTTTCCATTAAAAATAATAAAAATTCTTTAGATTGAAATAATTCTTGGGAAAATTTAAATGAATGTCTTACTATTCTTATTAGGATGTTTAGACAAGATAAAACGCCTTTAGATGTTGGTTTTATCGTTACTAAAATATATCTAAAAATTAATATTGGTTAATTTTGAAGAAATATTAAAATATTCCAATCAAGAAGTAATCAATTAAAAATACTTTATTCTTGATATGAGATTTGTTCTCATCACTCCACGAATTAAATCAAGATTGGAAAGTTGTATATCTTTTATTTCTCTTTCTTCATTTTCTTTTAATTCAAATTTCGGTGATAAATATGGCTGAATAATTCCAAATCTTGATCCATTTAATTTATCCAAACAAATCTAAAAAATAACAATTAAGATTTTCAATAAAGATTAAAAGAAATATTAATATGTATATTAACAATATACGAGAATTTAAAAATTTTAAATTATAAAATTTTTTAGAAAACACAAGACTCCTCATGTTACCTCATCGGATATTATTATCAAAATATTTTGAATAGACACCAGTGCTGACGTTATAATCATTTCAATATTTTCATCCAGAGAAAATCGTAAAATAAAATATAATCCAGAATTTATTAATTCTGGAAATATTGGTTCTTGAATACTTGCATCATAAAATCCTAATTGAGCCTGTAAATAAAAATTTAAATATATAGTACTAATATATAACAAGATTAAAATATTTTCAATAATGACTTTTTCCAAAATAGCTCCAAGAGTTTTTAATGCAATAGATCTTTGTTGATTCACTGTAGAACGAGTGAATTCAAGAAGCTCTTGTATAGTATATCCTGGCCTTTCAGGTTCCTCACCATGATGATTAAGTCCTGCATTTATTGGAATTTCGGATGAAGTATAAGGTAGTAAGTCGCCTATAAATAAATATTTTATATTAATCCTAGTTATATAAAATGAATACAATATTTGGAGTCAAGAAAAAACTTTTTCAGAACTCTTAAATGTCAAAATATTATAAAAACCATTAATTATTTCTTAAATAAATTTCCTACTTCTGTAAAATCTTATTGGTTATAAAAATTTCTATTAAATTAAAATAAATTAGAAAAATTTTTGAATGGAACTGTCTTTATTGGAAAAACAATTTTATGCTAATAATGTTTGAATATTTTCCTTTATTATATTTTAATTTAAAGTTATGAAGCTCGAAAAAACACGATTTAGAAAATAATAATTATACATTTTTTCATTTCTAAAAATAATATAATTAACGATTTTCATCCTTTCTCCCTTGTAAAACCAATTAACTATTCAAATGTTATTAAAAAAAATTTTTGTATTAAAAATTTACCTTTGAAATCAAATCTCGCTTGAAAGGGTTGATTTCGAATTGTTAGTGAAATGTTGGACAAATCTTTCGTCCATTCCAATTTTTCCTTTTCGACTACATTCATATTGACCCATTTATTACTACCTAGAATTTCAGTTACTATAGGAGGATCTGTATCCATAGAACTTGCATATTCTTCATTTTCTTCTTTAATAATACCTTGTTGAAATCTAATACACAAATTTTTATTTTTAGTTTTATTTTTTATTATTTTATTTTTGAATCATTTTAAATTGTCTTACTTATTTCTTTCATCATTTGCTATATTTCTTTTTCTTTTTGATAAAATGAAATTAATGGTAGATGGATCAAGATTTTGTAATAAATTATCTCTTTCAGCCAAACGTTGTTCATGACTCATTTGTGAAAGTTTGAGAATATTTTCTTGATGTAATAAATTTCCTTCTTCATTTTCAATCATATAACTTTTTTCTCCTAAAGAAAGAAAAAGTAATTTGTTTATTAACTATAAAGTTTATTACTAAATTTGGCATTACATCTTTCCTCATAATTGAATAACTATACATAATTTTATTATTTTCAAAAATTTGTCCTTAATTTAAAATAAATCCTTATTATCAAAAAACATTGATAAATCAATTCAATTTATCTATATATAAAATAGTTAAAAACTCTTCAATCTTAGACTCTCACCCGTTCACTCATTCATAATTAATGATCAGGATATAAAGGAATTTATAATTGAATTAAATAATAAATAAAAGTGATTATTACCAAATGAATTAAAATCCTGATTACTTGAAGATGGAATTACTTGTGCATTATTAAAAGAAGATATATTTTTAATTGTAGTTTTAAGATTAAGATTTTGTAGAAATAAACTTCGCCGAGAATCGTCACATTTTGTCTAAAAAAAATTCAATTAAAGCTAAAAAATGGTGGAGTGGGGTTTTTAATAATTAGTTTATAATTTGATAAGGAATTAAATTGTTTTGTTTTTTTACAATACAATTTCAGGATTATTTATATAGTTATCTAGAAAACGGATTATTTATAAATAGAGAAATTTAATATTTTGCTGATAATTATTATTATAATCATAAAAAATAGATTGTTTATATAGGATCATTGATTCATCATTCTTTATCAGAGGAATTTGTAAAATAGTTTGATTATCTCTACATATTTGTTTTATTTATATTTTATATAAATATTTAAGAGAATATATCTTTATAACAATAAATAAATGTTAGAAATTGAATTACATTCAAGCATATATTATATTAAATTTTTTATTTTATAATAATAATAATAATAAAAGGATTTATTAGTAAAATTGAAAGAAAAATATCAACAAAAAAGGTTTATCTCGGAAAAAATAGGAAATTTCTAATAGAGTTTATCAATAAAACTTACTTCCTTTCTTACAAAAGTTGGTGGAAAACCATTTGCAGAAAAGTTTTGATAGTGATCTTTAATTTCCAATTTGTCAAAAGATTTTTCTTTAATATCTCCAAGTAAACTTGTAATTCGACTAATGTTTTCTGAAAAAATATTTAATTAAAAAAATATATTTTCGCTTAATTCCTATGTGATTATTAATATTAATATTACAATATTACCATGCATTGGATTTGTTTTATTTTTTTTAAATAATTTCACTGAAAACGGTAAATAAAATTATTAGTAATCCCAGGTAAATATATTTTATAAATAATACCATTTTTTTTATATAAGCTTGATTTTTTCTGGTGTAAGTTATGTTTTTTTAAAAATTGTTCTTGTTGCCGTAAAATATCTTCTTCGTCTTCATTGGGATTAGGTCTTTTATACATTTTGATTAATTCTTATTTGAAAAAAGTTCTCAACTTGACATTTAATTCAAAATTTATTATTGACAGATAAAAGTTATTTTAGATAAGTTTCCTTAGTGTTCGTTAGATAAACAAACATAAGATCCAAGAAGATAGTAACATTGGAACAATGTTTAACTCCCTGTAACTTCCAACTTCTATGCTTCTATGTTCCTTAAATTCAGCTTAAAGCCCAATTTACTCGGGCTTAGTACTTGTCAATAGTTCAGGGGTGGGCAAATACTTATAAGCGCGGTCAAAATGAAATTTTCAAAATGTCCTCCGGGCCGGAGGACCATATTTCGAAAACACTAATAAAAAAAATTTATCTTTTTTTTAGACATATTGAACGAAAAATCAAAATAAGAGCCAATTTTTTCAACGGGTCGGCGGGCGTTCAAAAAGCCCGCGCTTAAAAGAATTTGCCCACCCCTGAACTAATGACAAGTACTAAGCCCGTGTAAATTGGGCTTAAATTAGACAATATAATAATATAAAAATATGTTAAAATCAGGTTAAAATATATAAAAATTATTTAATATTAATATAATAATATAATAAAATTAATAAATAAATATTTTTATAAATTAATTTAACTTATACTTTTATACAAATATTTGGTCATATTTTCTAAGATCTAAAATATTTGTTGTATATTTTTTTTAATTTAGCGCTGTTGTTTTTTGTTAAATTGTCAACACTGAATCATCTGTTTAAAATGCTTTTTACTTTTAATTATTTTTCAAACTTCAAGAGATTTCATCGATTTTAAAAGCAATTTTTAAGAGAGAAATAGCGAAATAATTGTTATAATAAATTTAACATAAATTTTAACATATCATTAGATTCTTCAATGGCATCAAATAATGATTTTGATAATCCGTAGGTAAATGTTATATTTTCATTTTTATTTATTTTTTAAATAAATTTTATTTTTTTACAGGTCTACTGACTTATTTATTAGTAACTTACCTCATGGTATTTCACAGGTAATGAATTTACTACCCTAATATATGATTTCAAATTGGTGATAATATTTGTAGTGCTTTATTAAATTACCAATTACCTAATAATACGTTTAGTTACATCTACAATTATTTAAAAAAATAATAACTACTTATAATTATATATTACAAAGAAATTTAATCCTTATAATTAATAATAAATATTAATAATCTTTATTAAATTATATTAAAAAAAGTTTATATATATATATATATTCAAGGCCCCAGACGACTGAATTAATATCAGATCCTTATTCCTTATAGTAAATGTAATAATAATAATAATAATAAATATTTGCCTAATCCGGCATACAAAATTTTACAATTTCATAATTACGCACATTTAACAAAATTATACAATAACTAAATACATAAAAATATTACAAAAATAAAATGATAACAATAATAAAATATTCACTTATTTTTGCCAATTTGCAATCAAGTTATACAATTTCATTAAACACATATAAATAAAACAACCAAATAAACAAAGTCCATGTTTTTGACTTAAAAACCAAAGATTCCACTTTCCGTCTCACTCATTATTTATAAAACTCCTTATTCTCAGGATTGTTACTATATAATGATAAATATCGCTTATCTGTCTCTCGTTCCCCACATTCAATAGAATCTCCATGTAGTATACTAAATGTATAATACGTATATATATATATAATATAATTGTTCATTTAGGTTTCTGTGAAAGTTATGATTATTAAAAGTTAATTTCGGATTGCTTGCATCTATTTTTGTGAGATTTTATTCTATACAAGCGACCCTGAAATAACTCTTCATATACATAAATATTTAAATTTTTGTGTATTTGTCTATATTAAAAAATTGAATGAATTTTCTTTGTCTATTAGACTGTTATTAAATGTTTAATTCAATAATCCTAATTTCTTATTTTTTAATCATTTACCATGTTGACATTATTTTTAATTTTCAAAAATTTAACTAAATATTTTTTACGTGATTTATTTAAATTTTTAAATTTTAGACTGGCCTTCAACAATTATTTATTCATTATGGAGAAGTAGTTAAAATTAGAAAACTTAATGAAGCATGTGCAATTGTAAAATTTTCAAATAAAAAGTAAGTTAATAATCGTCTTCTCAATCTACATTTATTAAGTTATATTATCAATTAAAATTGAAATTATTTAAAAATAATGTTTAACACTAGTTAATTATTTCATAAATTATAAAATAATTTGGACCTTTTTTCTAATTAATTTTTTTTCTTAACCTCTATAGAGCATCAGAAGAGGCATTTACTAATTTAAATCAAATAAAACCACTTTTCTTGAAAATCAATTATATAGCTGAAGAAAAAGATCAAAAAAGGTACAATGATTGGTAATTATTCAATCGTATTATTATGACATGGATTTGAATAAAACTTTACCAGTGGGTTCCTTTTTACCGACCGACGATAGTAAGGGAGGTATTGTTTAATTCTAAATAAACTTTTTAATTTTTGCGGGTCGCTTCTAGTTTATAAGATAAATAAAGATTTTTTAAGTTTGTCAGATTAGCTGGTTATGAACGTCGAAATGTGCCATTAATTAATGTGTTATTGACTAATTCACTATTTTTTGTTTTTTATAAGTTCGGTTTGGATATAGGAAAATTATTTAATTAATTAATTTTTTAATTTTCATAAATCCAAACCGAACTTATAAAAAACAAAAATTAGTGGAGCCTCTGGTGATCATATAATAAAACATGGTAGCTAAATAGAATATCAATGGATTTATATGCAAATTTTAATAATTTTTATTTTAAACTAGAAGCGACCCGCAAAAATTGCATAAGAAAAGTTTATTTGGAATTAAAAAACGAACCCAGTGGTAAAATTTTATCCAAATCCATGTCATAATAACTCGATTGAATATAATTACCCAATAGACTTACTTTTCCCCATATCTCATATATACATATAATAATAATCAAAGTCCAAAAATTCTTTATCTTCATTCATATTCTGATTTTTTACCCGGTTAATCCATCAAACTTTCTAATATCTTTAATATGTGAAAAAATATATTTAATATTAAAAATAAATTTTGACATATTATACATTTTTTGATATTTGGAAAAAACAGTTTTGTAATTTGATATTAAGAATAATTTCATTATTTTTCAAAAGCTATCTCAATTTTTTGCTATTTTTACAATTAATCAAATTCAATCAACATATTGTTATTTTTCCACTTTAATTTCACATACTGTATAAGAAGGTTGAATGAACAATCCCAATCCTCATAAACTTGACTAGGTAAAAAATTAGGGCATCCAAAGTTATCAGAAAGATTCGCTCAGAAATAAGTGGATTCAACAATATGGACCAATAAAAATAATTCTCAAATCTTGGAACAGTCATATTCACAATGTTCATTAATCAGGACCGAAAGTTTCAAATTAAACCTTTTCAGGTTTTATTTCAATCCTATGCAAAAAATTTGAAATAATTTATGTTTTAGAGTTCGGGAGTGTGGTACTCTATTTTTTTGACTGTGACTGTAAATTCTTTTTAAAAAAAATTTTCTAATTTCTATTTTAATTTTTAGTTCTCATCCAGTCTCATCTGAATCTATTGAAAATATTGATCTAATAATTGGGAAATATTATGAGGTAAATTAAATAAATAAAAAAAAATTATTTTTATTTAATTTATTTTATATTTCTTTTTAGTTGAAAGATAAAATTTCTAAAAGAAATTGTGCTCATTGTCATAAAGTAGCATTTTATAAATGTCAAAATTGTTATGAATTTTATTGTTCACAAACTTGTCAAAAAAATAATTGGGACAATCATCAAGAATTATGTTCAAGGTAACTTTTCTTGAAAATATTGAATCTATTTGTCTTAAATAAATATATTAAGATATTAAATTTTTTAAAGATCCCTTAATGAATCATTTTCTTCTAATTCTCAACACAAAAAAATTAATACAAGGTAATTTTTTTTGTAATTTTAAATTTAAAATTTTTATTAAAATATTAATTTTTTATAGAACAAATGATGAAAATGCAACGTTTAATACATCATTTTCTTCTAATTCTCAAAAACAAAAATTTAATTCAAGGTAATTAATATTGAAAATTAAATAATTTTTTTTTACTTTTAATTAAACAATTATAATTTTTTCAGGTCGAATGATCATTATGAATCATCATTTTCAACTAACACTCAACATCAAATGAAATCATCAAATGAATCATTAACTCATAATCCCATACAATCCTTAACAAATCAAATGAATTCTTTAAAATTTCAAAACAATAATAAACGATTTCCGGGAAGGAATGACAATTCTAAAGTCTATGAAAACAGAAACAACCAAAATTCTTCACCTTCATTTAAAAATATAGGTAAAAAATAAATTGTAAAATACTTTATGATATTTCTTGGTGATAGTATTTTTAATTATCAAAAATACTTAAAATGAATACATTTTCATAAATAAATTTAATATTAATGAGATACATAAATAATATCTATTAACATTATCTAGTACAGACTTACTTAAAACAACTTATTATATAAATATTCATTAGGTTTTAAAAATATACTTAACCTTTAAATTGAAACATGAATTTTTTTAAAATCGAAATAAACCGGGAAACGAATATATTTATTCCTGACTTCTCTTAACGATGAAATCGACAAAGACGATTTTGGCATCCTGTTTTTGTGCGTTTTTGTCTTTCTGGTTTTTGTGCGGCTAGCGTTGTGGAGCAGAATTAGTTCCAGTCTGTTGACCAAACCAAATTCATTCAGGAAGTAAACAATTTGAAAATTCATATTATTTTTGCATTAACCTAATATATACGACGGTTGTTTGAAAAGTCCGTGCAAAAATTATTTTAATATTTTATTTTTCACTTTAAATATTAAAAAAATAGTATTAATATGAATTTTAATATAATAAAACTAGTTTAATATATATTATAAAGTTTTTGAATAAAATTTAAAGAAAATAGAATTATTTTATAACACTTATCTTTTTAATTACATGACATTTATTACATTTAGAGTAGTATTTTGATGAAAATTTATTATTTGAAAATTTGGAACATTTTTTTGAAGAAATTGTACATGTCAAGGATAGAGTAGTCAACTCTATCCTTGACATTCTTAAATTATTTTTCTAGCTTTAGATTTTCTCCTATTTATTCCCTAATTTTTTTTATATCTACCTAATCTTTTTATACTTTTTTGAATTATTGTGAATCTATAATAATTTCGTATCTTGATTTCCCAAATAAACATCCTTTTTTCAATAATAACGTAATTCACTATCACAAAGAGGCTAAATTTGTATGTCATAATTAACCGATTTATTAGAAATTTATTGTTTAAGCGACATTTTCTTCTAAATCAGAGTAATTTTTCATTAACTGACACCTTACTTAGGTTGTATAATTTTTCATTCAATCCTTACTTTCAACATGGTCATCTATTCAAAACTAAGAAAACTTGAAAAAAATTTCAAATTTTTTGAGCATAAATCTTAATTTATCCATTTTTATCGTTTCTATAAACAATTCATTCTATAATAAACTTCTGTCTTCCGCATTTTCTTTTTATTCCTCGTGTTTTAAAAAATACATTAAAGCGGCTTCTTATACTGAATTCTCTGAAACGCTTCAAATTATGATCTATTTTTCTAGACAAGTTGTTCAATTTCTTCATCAGTCCATGTTTACGAGCAATATTGATTAAGTTAAATGACTTTAAAGGAAATAGAAGTTATTCATTTCGAAATATATATTTTATATTTGCAAAAAGTAAAATAATTCCCGATAGATGTAAAGAAAATAGAAATTATTTCCAAATAAACATCAACCACCAATACCTAATAATTACATAATTTTTCATAATAAATCATAGAATAATTTTAAAAAGTTTGGGGTATAAAAAACCATTATGGAAGAATTTTGGTTTGAAATTAGTTTTTCTAATTTGGACTTTATTAATGAATTGAGAATTTGATTGCTGTTTCCCAACCAATAAAAAAAGGAATCGCTTAAAATTATCCAAAGTGATTTAAAATTATATCTCTCAAAATTGAAACAAATATTTAAATTTGCAAATATTGTATTTGTAAGGTTAATATTATAATAAATACTTTAACTTTAACTGTAATTTATGTTTTGTATGTTAATATAATAAATGTGATATTTATTTATTTCGTTTTTTTTTGTTCCAAAACTTTTGTTACTAACCTAAACCTTATATTATTTTATTATTATTCATTTTGTAACCTATAAAATTAAGAAGATGTTAAGTGGAAGTTCGGTTTAAAAAGGTTGCGTAACACTCATCTAGTGTCTAAGATTTAAAATATATATTCCTATTTATTATATATGTAACATTCAGAGGTTTAATTCCAACAAAATAACACATGAACTAAAGCAATAAAAAATCAATTTAACAATATATATTAACAAAAAATATTTAATAATATATTTTTCATTTTAGAATCGAACGATGAATATGTAATGACACATTTTAAGGACCCTAATATAATTTTTTTGCGTTCCAATTCCCCTAGCTTTGTTAAAGCTTATAAATCAATGTTGGAGAGAGTACATGAATATTGTATTAAATGTAAGTTTAAAATAATAATTTCTTTTAATATTTCTACCACTATTTTTTCTAAACAATTTTAATGATTTAAACCTTTTTTTAAGCCTCTAAACTGAGAAATCCACCAAAAATCAATGATATAGTTGGATGTAACTATGAGGGTACTTGGTATCGAGCAATTGTGGACGATATTAAGAATGATAAAATTACAATCACATATATCGATTTCGGAAATTCGCAAATAATTGAAAGTAATTTTGCGAGAGTATTATGTTCAGAATTAAAGTCTTTAGTAAGAATTACTTATTATTCGTATTAAATACATACATTCTTGTATTTTTTTTAAAATTATTTATTAAATTATTCATTTTTATTATTTTAATAGCTTCCATTAACAATTTCTTGTAAAAATCTAAAGTATATAAATGGATTAAATATAAAGGCAAAACAAAAACTGTCTGAATGGGTTGATAATGAGCGCCCGTTTAATGTGGTAAGTTAATCATTTTATTTTTTTATAAAATATTTATATTCTTGCCTTTTTCTTAATCTTAGATTTTTAATTTTAATTTTTTTTTAAAGAAATTTTTGGAAGGAAGTAATGTTGAAATGTTTACGCTAGATGGGAAAAATATTGAACACATAATTCAAGGTAATTATTGTTTTTTATCTATTTATTTCTATTGACTCCAAAGTAGCAACACATTCCAATCGTCCCTATCCTGAGACACCTACAAATATGTATGTGCCTTGTTTTCCGAGTTGCATTATGATAAAGATTATATTTGAAATTATAAATTAAAAATTTAGTTTAAAAAATTATTTATTTTCATATTAATTTTGTTCAATTTCTATTAATTTCCTTAGTTGTTATAATTTAGTTTTGATAATTGAATATTAAAAAATTATTATATATTTATTGAAAATATTATTTTATACCATTAATACTTGTTTTTTATATTTAGATTTATTAAATTCCTCTAAAAGAGATGATTCCGATGATGAAAAAAGTTTTCAAAAAACATCAACTCCAATTACACAAAAAGAATCTTTTAAATTTGAAGAGAATGAAAATGTCTTAGAAAATGAAGTTAATGATAGATTAATATATCCTAATGGTCTAAAATTTATAAATCGAAATCCAAATGATAAATTTAAATTTATTTTATTTTATCAATTTGATAATAAATTTCAATTTGGAGCTGAAGTTTCAGAAGCTTTGCAAAATGTTAACGCGTTAACAAATGAGATGACACTCTATTGTGAAAATTGTGATGAAAAAGAATATCACCCTATTGAAAATGAAATAGTTCTTGTTAAATTAGAAGAAGAAGCAGAAGGTAGTATTTTATTTATCATATAAGTACGAGGGTGGGGTGAAAAGTTTCCGGCCTGACCAAGACACGATGTTTTTAAATTTTTTTTTGCTTTATTTTTCAACATTCAAGATAGCTGAGACTGTGCGAAATATTTGGCACAACCATTTGAATATGGAAAGCTGTGTGCAACGTGGGTGCCGCGTTTGCTAACGTTAGAACAAAAACTGCTTCGAAAAACCATTTCTACCGACAATTTGGCGCTTTTTTGCGTCTATTCATAGTTTATGAGACTCAAATTGTTGATGGAGATTATGTTGTAAAATATAGGAAAAAAAAATTTAAAAACATCATTTTTCTTGGTCAAGCCGGAAACTTTTCACCCCACCCTCGTATATGCTATTTAATGCATTTTTGAACAAAACATACATTTAACAGTAATTTAAAAAAATATTAAATAAAATAAATAAAAAATCTTCTAGATGAATGCTGGTATAGGGCATATTGTTTAAATTATTATCCAGAAGAAAAATTATATCATGTGAATTTTCTTGACTTTGGAAACGTATTAAAAGTTAAATCAACTAATATTCGTAAAATTCCTCAAAAATTCATTCAAGAGAGTGTAATAGGAATAACATTTATGGTTGAAGGTATATTGATATAACTAGATTATATTTCTTATATTATATTAATATTTTTTTTTATTTTAATAATTTGTAGGTTGTCCTCAAGACTTATCTGGTCCACGACTTTTTGCGTTCCAAAATCTTTTTACTCTCAATCAAATTTATAATGTAACTGTTGTTAAAGTGGAAGATGCGATATTAACTTTAAAATTCGATGATTTGGAAACAGAGATCAACGAATTTTTTGAACAAAACTAATTTCTTTATATCATATACATTATTATTTTTCTAATTTTTCTTTAATAATTTTGTTTTTTTATTCTAATCGAATTTTTATTATATCATTTCTTATAATAAATTAAATTCCCTTATAAAACTCTATATCCATTTTGAATTTATTTTTTATATATTATATTTTGTATTATTATAATTGAAAATCGATTAATGCCTTAGTAATTTGTTTTTGAAATTTTCTAGTACACGTTAATATAAGACTAAATATAATCATTTTTTTTAATTCACAATTATTATAAAAATTGAAACATTCCAATTTTATTTTATTTTGGACATATAAAACAAATAATTTGTATGTTAAATAATTAATAAATTAGATGAAAAATGTTCTTATTTTTTGTAATAGAAATATATTTATTTGTTGAAAAATTATTGACATCTATTCTCTATTTAAATTCAAATATTACTAAAAATTATAAGGGTATTTATTTACTTGTAATTTTCAAATTAAGAACTCAAACTAATGTTGATTTTTCAAAAATATAGTTTCTATATTTACTTTTCAATTGAAAAAAAATTTCTAAGTTTTTTTATAGTAAAGCTATTGTAATCCGAATTCACTATCGATATGCTTTTTTTCACAGATCTCCACGTTTCAGGTCATTCTAATTCGTTGACGTATCCATGTGTGTGGCAAAAGTTTTGTGAACAAAATTCCGATCAAACAGTAAAGCCGATATAATAATGATAAGATTCTATTGAGAACAAAACGAGCTGGCAACATTTTCGCTTAAATACATATATAATACATAATAATTCATAAATAAACATATAAATATCACAAAACTAAAATGGTCATTTTCTAAACTATAACAAAAGAAAATTTTTTATGAATCAGTTTCGTATGTAGTACGTATATGTAAGTTATATCCAGCTATATGTTGAGTTAATAAATAAATAAATATCATACATCCGGCTATATGCAGACTTGCATTATGAACACCTGCAAAAGCACGGAGTCAACATTAGATAAGCGCCCACACACAGAAGCATAGAATCATCATTTTTAAAGGCTTAGATGAGCACTCAAACAAACACCTAAAACCCCGAGCCAACGCCCAAATTATCACAATATCAACTGTTTAGAATCCTTTAAATATCAACTTCTCACCCAAACGAGACAGTTGCAGTGTGTCACTTTGCCACAGTATAAAAGTGCACACTGCGCCCTTCAACCGTTTGCGCATCGCTCGGCTTCATCAACATCAAATTGACTGCTTACTCGATCCCTAATAACATAACAAAATGGATAAAAAAATTTGAGAAATGTTGGTCGAAGTGTATAGAGCTCAAAGGAGACGTTGAGTTGAACCTGCGTTGGATTCAAAAAGTCACAAACTTATTGACCTGATTTCGTATAAGTAAAATTCGAAATAGTGTTGGGTAATTGGGGGGAGTGGATGATCATGAACGATTATCTACTATTTTATATTCTACTTTATAAAATAACTTTTAAATAAAATAGTGTGTTGTAATTAATATAGTGATTTTTCAAAAAAAAAATTTATAATATATATAAATATACAATTTTTTTGGATTGGCTGTATACAGTTTACCCTGGACTTAATTCTAAAATAAATAAATATTAAATTGAAAACCTCTCACTGCGTTGGGAACAAATCTTATAATCTTATGTTGTTATGGTCATTTTGAACTTCAAACTAAAATGATTTAATATTTAAATAAATAAGAAATTTAATCATCTTATATTTTAATAAATAGTCGAATTTTTTAAGATATTTGTTTAACTCGTGAGTAATTTTAATATTTCTTTATCTTTCTTAAGAAATAAAAATAAAAACAAGTATTTCATTATAATATGAATTATTTTTAATATTTTAATGTTGAATATTTTGAAATTTGTTAAAATTTGAATGAAAAAATTTGAAAAGGAAGGTTTTAGTTACTTTTAAAATGTTGGCATCATGTTGTCATGTTGTCAATACTGAAAAAACAATTTACTATTACAATTTTTATTTTTCAATCAGTTATATTAATTTCTTGTTATATTATAACATAATAATTTATAATAATGCCGAAAGAAAGAGATATATTGAAAATTATATTTTCAGATTTCGTTAAATCAATAATGCCAAGAAGCTTTAGAGGAACTTGGGTAGGAACCGATTATTTAGGTAATAAATATTATGAAATCACAGGAGGCAATCAAAAAAAACGTCGATGGTTTGAACCTAAAGAAAAGGATGATTTCGAACAAGAATTGCCAACGGAATGGGAATCCTGGTTGAGGGGACGTCGAAAAGAACCACCTCAAGAGGAAGAAATTAATAAAAATTTGGAAATAATGAGAATGAAACAAAAAAATGCAGATGAATTAAATAAAAAATATCTACCAAATTCTCAAAATACTACTTTAGAAGAAGAAAAAAAAGGTTTATCTTCTTTTCCCAAATATAATGAATATGAAATAACTCCTGGAAAAAAACAAAAATAATATTAATTTGTAATTTATATTTACATGTTGATATTTTAATTTATTAAATATACATATAATTAAAAATGTTATTGTTTTAAATTATAATTGATGATGACAAGGGTATTTAATTAAAACATAATTAACACAATTTGTATATACATAATATATTTATCAAATAAATAAAATTAACAAATTTATTTTTCTATAAAATTCCTTTCCTTAAATGTAAATTAAAATGTATTTTACACTTTAATATTTTTAATTTCTGTTTAGTTTTACATTTAATAAACTACATTCATATATGTAAGCAATATATAAACTCTATTCAAAAGCTCTCATCTAATGTAGAATTATGAGTTTCAATTTTTTAAATAGAGAAATATATTGCCATTTTATTTATATAAAAAAACAATTTTATTCTATGTACAAAGGGATTAAAAAATTAAGTTAATTAAATCAATTATTTAAAAAAAAATGAAAAAAATGAAGTTATCTATATTAATACACAATACATCTACTGTTGATTGTACTTTCATTTTTAAAAGTTCATAATTTTAAAATAATATAAAAAATTAGAGCTAATTGGCATTTAGTGCTTTAGATTTAGCCAGAAAAATCACTGTGATCAAATAACGTTTGATCATACAGTTCGCCTTTTACTAATCTTCCTCCAAAATATCTTCCATTTAAAGCATCACGAGCTTTTTCTGCTTCTAAAAATTCATAATAATTTTAAAAATAAATAATAAATAATTGCAAAAAATAATAAAAGATAATTACCACTCATTTGTGAAAATTCTACGAATATTTTAACAATAATTTCAGCATCGTCATCTTCTTCTTCAGATTGTTTTTCGTTGTAAATTATCACTCGATCTACCGTTCCAAATCTGAAATATAATATATCAATAAATATCTTCCAATAGATATTAAATAGTATTAAATAAACATAAAATATAATTTATAAAAATTATTATTACTTGCTGCATTCCTCTTGAATTTCTTCCTGTAATGATTCATCAACATCATCAGGTTCAACCATATTTCGTAGAATTACAACTCGACTCTAAAAAACATGTAATTTCAATGAAAATAAAAAGAAAATAAATAAAAAAATATTATAGATATGTACTTCAACTTTTCTCATTAACTTCTGCATAACCAAGTGTCTTGCACTTTGACCCTTAATTGATATATTTTCTTGCTGTTGAAGTGTTTGAGGTTCGGACTCTTCTAATAATTTCTTTTGCAATTCTTCTTGTTGTTTTTGCTAAGAATAAATATAAAGAGAATTAACAGGAAAGTTTTTTCGAATTCATATTTTCATGAAATCAGGTTGACAGTTTTAAATAATCATACAATAATTTACGTAAACAAATTTATACAATATACCTGTGCTTGTTCCTGAGCCCTTCTAAGTGCATCTTGTGAATTAACTTGCGGTAGAATTGGTTGAGCCAAAGTTGGATTTAAAACAACGGGAGGGGGAAGAACGGCCATAGGTGGTCCTAGAAAATTACAAATTATATTTTGATTAATTCATAAATTGTAATTAGTATATATATATATTCTATCTTTTTTGTAATTTTTGACACTAAAATTCAAATTTTTTAATTTAAATATTAAACTATATGAAATTATTTATACGTTAGTGATAGATTTTTTCATAATCCTCTCTTCTAAAAAAAGAGGTTTCTTTCATTCCCCCTCTCTCTTTGTCGATCAATCTTCTTCTTTAGAGTATTTAATACATGTTTTATTTATAAAATCATTTTTTAAATAATAAGTAGTTTTACCGATTTAATTTTAACTTTGAATCTGCCTTCTTTATTAATTTTAGATTATTAAATTCATTATTTTTGTCTAGCCTCAGAAGAAATTTAAGATGACAATTAATAATAAAATACAAACCTCCAATGTTACTAGATACAGGCGTTGCTAATGTAGGAGCTCGGAATGTGGGAATCGCAACGCCAGGAGGAGGAATTATTCCTCCAGGTGTTACAGGGGCTGGCATAGACAAAGGCAATCCAGTAGCCATACCTGGGAGAGATTGATTCATTGGCAATGATGGCATATTAGGCAAAAGAGGAACATTTGGAGTTGTTACAGCTCCACCCAATTTAGAAAGACCTGAAAAAATAATTAATTTATATATAGTAAATATATTCCATAAAATATGTTTTGTAGTAATATGTTAAATATATCTAAAATAAATAGATATAAATAATAATACTGATATTAAATCAATGACGTTTAATTTGAAAATAAATTAATTAAGAAATATAAATAAATAAAATATGGTTTTTGATAAATACCTAAAGCTACTGCATTGCTTGCAACAGCATCCATGGCTTGGATTTTAGCAGTTGCTGCGGCAGCAGCAACTGCAGCGGCAGTTGGCATCATACTTGCAGAACTTGCTTGACTCTAGAAAAAAAAAATTAAAAAGTTGATTTAACTCAAATAATTCCTCTGTTATGTTTTTAAGAATATGCATTAATTTTGAGTGTTTTTTTATTAAAATATTGTAAATAACTTTTCATTAGCAATTAAATGTTTGGAATAGAAGATTATGAAAAAAAGAGATTAGACATCATTAAATAGAGGAAGTTTATTAAAATTTTTTAAATTATTTTAAAAATTTTGTAGACCGGTGGTACATTTTACGTAAAATATCTTAAATGAGGAATAACATATGGAGGGTAAATTGTAGATTGAAGAATATCACTAAAAATTTGCTTGAAAAACCCGATTTTAGGAAACTTAAATTAAAAGCAGTATTAAGAAACGGTAAAGCAAAGACGGGAAGCGATATAAGTCCATCATAAATGATATTCAAGTGAATAGATAAATAAATCATGACCGTACCTTAACTTTATTAACATGAAGTGCATTTGGAGGTGTTATAGCACGTCCGACTCTTAAATATTGACCTCCTAAATCAAATAAATTCATTGAACTTATTGCCTCCTGTGCTGCTTGTTGTGTTTCATATTCAATGAACCCATATCCTTTATGTCGAGTTGGTGTTGAACCAGGTTGTAGTTTGCAATATTTAATAGGTCCAAATGCTTCAAAAACACTGTAAATGATATGAAAAAAATCAAGTTTCATTCCTTTTTGTTCATTAGTTTTTAAAATATAAAATAATTATTTTATAAACAAAGACTATTTTAAATAATATTTTAAGGATTATATCTATTACTCGTTTGGCCATTTAATAAAAAATATTAATTTTATGAAAGAATTTGTTATATAAAATTAAAATAATTGACAAATTCTATGTCAAATATTGAATAGAAAATAGTATGGATAGTATCAAACTTAATATTACCTTTTAATATCTTCTTCTGTAAGATCAGGGTGGATTGAAGCAACATATATTCTATTATATTGTTTAGCTTCTTCGGTAATCTCATCAATGACTGATTGAGCTTGTGGCATATTGCTAGGCCGTCCAACCTAAGATAAAAATTTATATTTTAGAATAAAATGTTAATTTAATAGAAACTAATCTTATTGAGATACATACCACTTTGATATTTCTGCCCCCAATCATAACACCATTCATTTGTTCAAGAGATAATTGAGCTGCTTCTGGTATATCATATTCAACAAAAGCGAATCCTTTATGTTTTTGAGTGACAGGATCCCAAGACATATTAATTGATTTAATTGGACCAAAAGGAAGAAATGCTTGTCTTATAGTATCTTCTTTCAATTCGAAACTGATACTACCGACATATACGCTAAAATAATTAGAATATATTTTTAATATCTACTGAATTTAAAATTATTAATGTAATACAAAATAATTATTTAAGAGAAAAATCATTACCGGCACATTAATCCTAAGGCTTGTTGTCGCTCAAATGATTTAGCCCTCTGTAATTAATAAACATAAATTAATTAAAAAAATATTTTTTATTATTACTATAACATAAATTAATATTGATTATTTTTTATTTATAAGCATTAGATAAATTAAATAAAGGATATTAAACTCTGGTATCGAAGAAATGAAAATTATCCAGATCAATTTGTTTGGTTGATAGAATTAGATAAAACAAGAACTCGAATCAAGATGTCTCAAGCTATCTTCTGGATATTAGAGAAAGTTACTTAAATAACTGTTTTAAATAATACATGGGCCAAAGATAATCAAAAAAAAGCTGATGTATTTGCTGAATATTTGCAAGATATATTCACCCCTAATCCACCGATGAAAGATGATACACCTCTTGAACAGATTGTAATATCCCTAGAAGAAGAGGAAATTCCTAAAATAACAATAAGGGAAATACAAAAAATTATTAAAGACGAAATCAATCCAAAAAAGGCCCCTGGATACGATCTTATCACAGGGCAAGTACTTACCTACCACGCAAAGCTGTTGTGAAGATAAGTCAAATAATAAACGCGGCCCTAAAACTTAGGTATGTGCCACAGATATGGAAGATTGCTGAGGTAATCATGATTCTAAAACCGGGAAAGTCTGGTGATGACTGTGCGTCATACAGACCAATATCGCTCCTTCCGGTCTTGTCTAAGCTGTTTGAGAAAATCTTACTTAGAAGACTCATTCCAATTATAAATGAAAAAAATTTAATTCCGGACCATCAGTTTGGTTTTCGAAAACAGCATTCCACAATTGATCAAGTACATAGATTAGTACATAACATCGAACAAGCTTTAGAAGAAAAGAAAATATGTTCAGCCATCTTCCTCGACGTAACTAAAGCTTTTGATAAAGTCTGGCACGAAGGGCTAAAATATAAGCTCTACAAAGCGCTTCCTGCTAGATATGCTGAGGTGCTTGAATCGTATATTACGGACAGGTGCTTCAGGGTGAGACAGGGGGATGCTTAATCTGAGTTGAGACCAATACAGGCCGGAGTTCCGCAGGGAAGTGTCTTAGGACCACTATTATACTTACTGTATACAGCCGACCTGCCTGAAACTGAATATAATATCACGGCAATGTTTGCAGATGACACCGCAATTTTAGCCATCGGAAACACTATAAATGAGTCAACTACAAAATTAAATCATTCCATCTACAAAAAACAAAAATGGACAATACGTTGGAGAATTAAACTAAACGAGACAAAATCAGTTCACGTGAACTTTACTAATCGCAAATTTGACCATGTGCCAATTTTTCTCAACAATAAGGTCATTCCCTATGCCAATGAAGCTAAATATCTGGGAATGACCTTAGATACTAAGCTGCGATGGAAAGCGCATGTTAAAAAAAGAGAGAAGAAATAAATCTTAAATTTAGAAGAATGTATTGGTTAATGGGAAGAGAATCAGTCTTGCCAATTGAAAACAAATTGATGCTCTACAAACAGGTCCTAAAACCAGTCTGGACCTATGGTAGCCAGCTTTGGGGTACGGCTGCAAAGAGCAATGTACAAATAATACAAAGGCTTCAAAATAAAATACTCAGGACAATTGTTAATGCTCCCTGGTATATACGCAACGATGAATTACATCAGGATCTTGGAATAGAGACGGTTCAACAAGAAATTCGTAAATTCGCAGCAGCTCACCACCAAAGACTGCAAATGCACATCAACGTCGAGGCTCTCCGTCTTCTCGATGTGGCAGATCAAAATAGAAGATTACGAAGGATTAAACCTCAAGACCTTATTAATTAAATAGAGATCTATTATTATTACAGTATTAGATTAATGTGAAAAAAAAGGAAGAACGGCTCACGTTTGCATGTTCTTTATGGATTTTAACAATTAACTTTATTATTATATATAATATAAATCATCTCAATATCACTTATAAGTATGTGTACTGGATTGTGATTTTAAAGTTAAATAATAAAAAAAAAAAAAACTGTTAATAAGATACCGCGAATGGGAAAAAAAGATATATAACTTTAAAAAACAATTTGAAAAATGTAGAAACAAAGCGGCGAAAGTTAGCACAGTCCTTTCGCGAATAATACCTAATATGCCTAATATAGTTGGTCCGAGGAATAGTATAATAATTTTGACTATGATTATGTATGGATTGCCAATTTAAGTGATGGCATTCAAGGCAATGTAAACATACCTTTTAAATTAAAAATTTACAAAAAAAAAGATCTCTTAAAAAATTAGTCTCATTTAAACAATCCTTTTTTATATCTAATCTTTATAAATAAAAATTATTCTAATCAACATTTATGTAATTTTTAAATAATAATTTTTATACATACTAATTGTTGATGAGCTAGAGTTTGTTTCATAAGAACCATTTTAATACTTTGTTCCATTGCAAATTTCTTTGCTCTAGTTACATTATCTTGTTGTTCGGGAGCAAGTTTAGGTAATCCAGCGCCAAGTAATCCCGGTATACTTGTATGCCGAGCACCAGGTCCTAGAAATATACAAATAAAAAAATAAAATAATTCACATATAAGAAATTTAATAAAAATAAAAATTAATTATTTTTTTTACCTGCTACTAGGGCACCAGTTTGAGCTAAATTTAATACTGGTCCAGAAACAAATTCTTTATCTAAAGGTTTGTTGTTTGATTCATTATCATAAGACAATTTTTTCAATGGTTCATTCATATCATTTGCTGAATAATGACTTAAACCCGAAATTATGTGACTCGAAGATTTATCATGATCTCCTTCTAATTTAATCAATGATGATTCAGTTTTATTGTTGGTTGACTCTGATGATCTAACCTGATGGCCTCCTTCTATAAAAAAGATAAAAATTATCATTAGTCCAAAATAAGGCTTAAAGGTGTTGTGCGCAAAAAGGCGCACTTTTTTAGGACCGGCGAGCGAAAGACTCCAGGATATCGCTTGCCGGTTTGTGTCCAGTCCATGCACTCAATCTATACACTTGTTAATATTTTCGACTGAAACATGGACTGTTTGGATAAAGGAATATGGGAGTTTGGGAACACTTCCTAACAAAAGAACTGTTCCTCTCTGAACTAGTCAAAAATTTAAATAACCTTGAAATTTAATTACCTGAAAACATTCTAGAAAATTTAAACATTAATAATAAAAAAAAATATTATATGTATGGATATATTTATTGTAAAAAAAAATTTTTATTTTATTTTTTAAAAGGCTGGAATTTTAACGAGTTCAGAATAGATCAGCTTACAGATCAATCTAAATTAGACCTTTACCGCGGAACTGGTAGGCGGTCAGGTTCGCCTAATGGACGCCCGCCCGACAACCCCAGCGCTGCGCCATGGAACATCACAGAAAACAAACGAGAGAATATCAAAAATCAGATAAAAAATATATTTACTTTTAAACACCGCGGAGTCATGACGATGGATCGATGTTATTAGAATAATATAAAATCCGGTAAATTGAAAAAAAGGGGTATATTTATCGGATAATATGAATTTTTAATTAACTCTATATTTAAATATTTATAAATTTTAATGATTTCGAAAATATATTTTTTTTCTTTCTTAAAATTTAGTAAATAATAAAAGGGAGAGATGATCGTTGAAAATAATCTCGAATATATATATATACATTGATATGAGTTATTAGAATATTACTAATCTAAATTTCATTTATTTACTCATTTAATTTATGAAATAGTTGCGATAATTGAATATAATTAAAATTAAAAGATTTCTCTCGCTCAGATGTTCACCACCTAAAAATTAAAAACAAATCCGATTAAATGAAATTAAAAGATGCTAATAAAAATTTAAAAAAAAGAACAGTCCTAGTTGAATATATCTAAAATGACACAAAATCTTTATATTTTTAATTATAATAATATTTATAATTACGATCTGGTATTTTACTAATTATTAAATTAATAAGTTTGTAAAAGTGAGGTGTCAAAGAAATAATTAAACTTTATATATTTCAAAAGATTTTTTTAAAAAAAATATTGTCATCTAGGACTGCATTAATTAGCATCTTTATAGAAGTGTTCGTTTTGTTAAAATCACCACATCTGAAACCTTAATATAATAATAATTATAATTAAAATTATGAAGACAATGCTGAAACATTTAATTGAAAAAAATAAAAGTTGAAACAATTTAAAATTGAAATAAGAAACGTTTAAAAATATATCAAAAGACCCTTTTCTCTCTATATATCTGAATAAGAAATATATCATTTTAGTATCTACATTATATATATACATATATAGAAAGATAGATATTAAAAATAATATATTAAAAACAGATAAATAGGATATGAAAGCTATATACCCTATATTTTTATCTAAAAATTGTTTAGGAAATAGAATAGTTTTGTAGTTTTTAGGACCAGCTGAAGCTCGAATAGAATAAGCTGAGGCGCCTGCTTGCCTAACTCTTCCCCTCGGACCTCTATCTGCAAACAACAAGCAAACAGGGAGGTATGATCTTACTCAAGAATTAAACATGTCTAAAACGAAAATGGGTTAATCATTGTTTATTTAATAACAACGAAAATTAATTTTACTTTATACTATATGTAAAAGATCATTTAATAAAATCCAATTACTTATCTGATGATTTATAAATAATTATAATTGTAACCTATTTGTTTAAATGCCAAAAAGGATTTAAAGGATATTTGAAGGAGATTTGAAGGAATGAAAGTTATTCCGGTACAAATATTGTTTTAAGAGGGGGCACCAGTTTTCTAGTGAAGATTTTGACACTTGTACTCGGACAGTGAAGAACTGTAACATCTCAGAAACAGAAAAAGAAAAATACATTAGTGTATGAATAATTGGCCAACATGAAAAATCTTTATTTTAGATTAACGAATTTTGTAATATGTTCTCTTAATATATTTTTTTTTTTTTAATTTTAACTATTTATAAATATTTATATAATAAAGATAAAATATTTACATAATTATTGAAAATTTATAATAAGGTAACTTACAAATAGTGGATTAAAAGCAGACTGAATGTTAATTTTAATTAAAGGATGTACAAGAATATTTCTTCTGGATGAGCGGAAAACTTTCTTTACAATTATTTTTGTTATAAAAATGGATAATTTAACATGCGATATATATAAATAATATATTTTATATATAATTCTTACATACCTTCAAATTTGCCCATTTTTGTTAAAGGCTCGTCAATTTTAATATTAGGTGATCGTGCATTTCTATCAAGATGGTGTTTTTGGAATGATTCTAGACTCTCGGAATCCTATTAAAAAAAAAGTCTTGTAAATATCACAACCTAACTTACTAATTTTAATATATTTAAATTGCAAAAAAATAATAAATCAAATAAACAAATTAATCAAAATGGCGTCTTCCCGCCTTATATATTACAATTAGAGAAAATTTATTTTTTAATTTGAACAATAAGAGCAATTCATTGATATAAAACACTAAATTTCCTTATTTAGACAGATACATATATCTAAATGATTATAATAAATATAGACATTAAAATGAAATTGTATGAAGTGTGCTAAAAGACTCTTTTTGTCAATAACTATTTACCATATTGGAGTTTCCATTAAGATTATTAAAATTTATCAAAGAAGTCATTTTTACATGAAAAAAACGAACCACAATAAAAACGAGTTTTAATAAATCATTATGAATAAATAATTATTTTAAGATTTTGAGTACTATAAATAATATTAAAACCACAAATTAACAACAAGTTCAGAGATAATTTTCAAAGATATGTCAGTGAAGATAGTATTGAAACATTCATAGAGATGAAACTAAAGATGAACTTTTAAATATAAAATATTATTGCAAATTTTAATATTTTCTTTTATGTTTTACTAATTATTAAATTTATTTGTTTTATTATTTAGATTTATATAATAGATTTAGAAGTTAATTAAAATAAAATTAATAACAATATTTTAAGTTGTTATGTTCATTATTGTTTTAGTGAAATTCCGCATAATGTCATGTTCTCTCATCTGTCAATAAAATCTCTTAACACATTTTAAATCAATATAAAATAATTTTAGATTTTTAATGAAATATTCCAATGAGTATTATAAATTATCTTATTATTATAAAATATAATGGATTGCAAAAAAATTTCTTATGAGGATACATGTGTACCCAATGTAAGAATGAAAAAAACTAATTAAATGTTTGCATAATTGATAAAAAATCATAAATTACAATTCTAGAAAACCGAATTTGAGACAGATTATAAAATCAAAAATGATATCTTAAATAAAGAATCTTCATCAAATAAGAAAAGTCCTACAACTACGATTTCAGATTCAATTCTCAATTTAGAAAATCTAGATCTTGAACTTCCTAGTATAGAAAATTATCAGGGTGAATGTGGTAATTAAAAAATAATAATTATTTTTTAATATGTTTTTCTCATTAATAGTTAAAATGAAATTATTATCATATTAATTTATAATTTAAATAAAGATTTATTTTATTTCTATATCTATAAAATTTTCAATTTCTAGCTGAGTTTCCCAGTAGTCCTTATCAATTGAAAGTAACTAAAGGACAATTAATGCCAAAAGAAGATGAATCGAACAATATAGGTAAAACTCATCAAATTCCTATTTTATTTGTTTTATCATTTTTTCTTATTAAATAAATATTTTATTCATTTTGGTAGACGATTGTAGCGATGAAGAAGAAGACAAATCTATGTATCAAGCTGTTCTTTCCCCTGATTGTCAAGATGTAAGACTAAAAAAAGGTAATTCATTTTCTTGATTATGAAACTCATTTTTTTATCATCAGTAGAACTGTATATTGATAACAATTAAAAAGAGTCTTCTACTAAAAAATAATGATTTGATGTGTGTGAAATTATAATTAATAGCACAAATAATAATTTTATTGATATTTTAGAGTGATGAATCTATTTTGTTCTTTTCTGGGTGTTACATTTCTCTAACAATTTTGTTTTGTCTTCATTTTGTTTTCAAGTATAATTTTCATATTTCAGAACACATGAATTTTGATTTTTCCTCATTTCTTATAAGTAATTTATTTGTTTTTTTTCATGAAGACTATCCAGTTTAAAAAACTTGATAAAATCAATCTTTTTCTTAGAAGTACAAGTAATTTTCGTGTGGATTACTTTAGGACAGTAATTCCAGTTTTAAGATGTTAGAACATCTAAGAGCATAATGATGTAATTAGGAATCATCTGTCTGTTGGTCTAAAATTAAAAGTTAACACATTTTGGGTGCTTTAGATGCAGAACTTATAATAATATCATTCTTTTTCAGCAGAAGATTCTCTTATTTAATATCTAGTTTTTTTTTCTTTCTTATATTTTTTTAAGTCAGTGTTTCTAATATATATATTTATTTATATATATATATTAATTGAGTTTGTATAGAATGTTATCAGAAAAATATTCTTCCTGAAAAGAAGATGCTTATTTTAAAACCTGAAGAAGGATTAGTAGATGATTTAAATACTTCTCATTTACGAGAATTTATTCAATTAGAAGAGGAAAATAAAGAAGAATTGTTGAATAAAGATTCTGATCAAATTAGTGATTTTATTTTCGAAAGGAGAAATTCTAAAAGACTATCTAAACAACGAATAATAGAAGGACTTTTTATTGAGAGTCGAGGTTCAACCAATTGTTCTTTAAGGAGAATTTCTCTTCCTGATGATTTAATATCTGATTTGGGCATCTCATCTGACAGTAACAAAGATGATAACATTATATCGGATCGATTAAAAGAAACTGTATCTCCCATCATTCTAAACGCTGCTACATTAGAAGCTGACATTTTGGGAGGTTTGTCATTAAAGAGCATGGGTATAATGGGTTTATAACAGATATTTGTTAAAAATAACTGTTGCATGTTCACAAGGAATTGGTATTTTTATTGAATTTTATGTCTATCGCTATATTAATCTTACCATACATTTTTAAAGTCTTATTGATACCATAAAAATGTCACACTTTTAAATTATAATATGATTATATTCAAATACTAATATTATCAGCATTATTTATTTATAAATTATAAATGAATAACTATATAAATCATTTTTCACTTCATTCTCATTTTAGTTCCAAGAAAATTCTAATTGGAAATATTTATTTTATGTTTGATATTACATTTTTAAGTATTTATTGTTTTACAAATCTCTTTTCAATAAAATGGGTTGATATATTTTCTTTAATTAAACAGGACTATTCTACCTTATATATGTATTTCCAAAAGGAAGATTTTATACAATTCTCTTAATTATCTACTTAATACTTTAATATATAACTTCTTATTCTCAACATTATTCTAATTTGAAGAATATAATTTTTACCGACCGACGATACGAAAGGAAGTATTGTTTTCACACCAAATTTTACTTGTGGCGATTTTTCCATATTTCCACGAATCATGCATTTTGTTAACAGAAAAAAGTATTTTTATCATGATGTCGGTCCGCCCGTTTGTCTGTTCATTGTGTGTCCGTATAGACGTGATTAGCATGAACGGCTCAACGGATTTTGATAAAATTTAGTATATTTTCTTAATGCATCAGTAGCATGAATTCATTAACTTTTGGTGTATATCCGGAAACTGGAAGTGGTAGTTTACAAAGTATTAATTTTATTTATTTTATTTTATTCATTGTCAGAAAATATTTCACTTAAAATATAGTATTGATTAATTAAACTAAAAATAAAAACTAAGGTAATATAATTTAGTCATTTTAATTCAAGTTTTAAATTTTTTTTTTATACTTTATATATAGGTATATATTATGTTGTTTGGAAATTAATTTATTTCAAATCGTCGGTCGATTCCGTACTTTGCCACAGCTCATATTTTACAATTATAGACATATTATATACAATATATGTATATATTTCAATCACATTGGATTAATTATATATCTTTTTAAAAGTAATCCAATTTTATTTAATTGAATTGAATATTGAAATTTTAAATGATTTAAAAGAAACAATATATTTATGTATTAAGATAAATATTAATATTAGAATTAAGATCAAATAAATGGATTAACAAGAACCAATCTTTCAAATAATTACTATTATGGTAATGTGTATATTTATTCTGGATTTTATTTAATTTTAATTGAAGAACTAAAAATTAATATTTAAATATGGTTTATGATGAATATTTTGATTTTTCTATTTAATTATTTTTAATGCGACAATTCAGGGTTCATAAATACATTTGTGTGGATGTGAGTGTTTGTGATTTTTCATTTAAGTTGAAAAATCTTAATCAAAACGAAGGCTGTTTGTGTAGATTTCATCCTCTAAAAACATCCCATTTCATTTAATTTTATTTTGCTCTTTGTTGAACACCACTAAGTATAACGTCACCCTATAACAGTGATTCCCAAAGTGGGCGCTCGAGCGATCCAGGGGGACGGTGATGACCACAAGGTGCATTTAGGAAAAATTATGTGAATATTACTTTTCTATTCTGAGATCAATAAACAGATACATAAATTCAATGTTTCTAATTTACACCTTTATTTATAATATTTTACAAATAGGTACATTTAACTTTCTGTTTAATTGTTATTAAAATTAAAAAAAGTTAATTTCTGGACACATCGGTGGTGGAGCATAGATGACATTGAACATTTTCACTTTTTTTTATATAGCTTGTCCTAGAAGTACGCGTCAACTGCACATAACTTCTCACAATAGTCCCATTTTTTTCCAGATGGATCTTTTTAGATTGAAGATTTTCTATGTGAAATGTAGAGTCAGAAAGTTAAGGAAATTATTTCATCCTCTAGATCAGTGGTGCGCAACCTATCTTCATTTGCGACCCCCATTTTTTTGAAAAAATTTGTCACGACCCCTGAGTAGATAGTAGAGGTTTTTTAATTGTTAAGGAAGTTAGTTTACCTAAGTGAAGATATTTATTAGTACGATACTTAGAAAAACGTTGATTGACATCACACCAGGATTAAGAGCGCTCTATATTTTTTATTGTAATGTAACCCCCTCTGAGGTCGCGACCTATGCATGCGCACCACTGCTCTAGATCTCTGATAAAGCATGGGAACTTTATTGCATTCAGTCCAAATATCTTTTATTATTACTCTTTAATTTCTCTAAAAAAATGCCCTTTGACACCTCAAATTTTTCTCTCAGAGCAATGCAAATTTCCTTCTTATTCGTGATTTCAACAAGTCTAGTATTTAATTATTCTGATCGAGGCAAACTATCTTGGATTTTAATCTCTATCTTTTTCTTTTCCTTTTTCCTCTGTTCTTTGACTTTATGATCTGAGTTGGTCTTCTTGGCAATGTTTGTGTGAATTTAGTCTATATGGTATTGGAGTATTTCTATTTATGTATCAAATTGTATTCATCAGCGTCGCTTTCAAAGCACTTTTACTATATACTGCCTGCATTTTTCGAGCAATTGATTTTGTTCTTAAAACATCCATAAACACCGACTCTAATACGTGTGCTAATGTGTGTGTGTGTCTGTGTGAAGAGGGGGTGCATATAATTCTGTTTCTAATGGAAAAACAGTTTAAGGAGAAATTTATTTTTATGAAATTAAATAAAAAGAACATTTCTCTTGAAGATAATTTTAAAAAATTGATAATATATAATTAAAATTATTAAAAAGTATTATTCAATTTGGAATTATTGATTTCAAATTTTTTACTAAAATTTTGTTTTTGAACACTCAATAACAATAAATTCAATTAATTAATAGTATATTAATATTGCTTAAAAATCGCTGTGAATGCGAAATCTCTATTAAGATATTTTAAAAATATAAATTTTTAAAAAACAAAATTAAAACAAATTACATTCCATCACAAAAACTATTTTTTCTCAATTTCATGAATATTTTATATATAATATAAGTCTAAGATGAATGAGAAGTGTGCTTCTGCTCCTATCTCTTGGGCTCTCCTTGCAAGAGCTAAACCTACCTGGTACTATCCTCAAAAAAAATCATCTAACTTAATCAAAGCTTAATTTGTTTTATTATATAAACCAAGTGGAATAAGCAAGGGCATTTATTATTTATTGTAAATAATATATTATATAAAAAAATCACATTCTTAATTGATTTGAATGTGATGGGATCAGATGTAAGCCACTAATTAACAAATTTATTAAATTATTACTTTTTATCTTAATTTTTCAAATCATCATGCTTTATTTTAACTAATACATAGATTTATTTAAAATCAAGCTTGACACTATTTATATATATAAAATTATTTTAAATTAATTTTTTAATGTTAATATTTTGTATATATGTATAATATATTAAAATCATAAAAAATCTTAGAATCCGCATCTTTAATTATTTGTTGATATCAAATTGTTAATATTGTTTCTAAAAAGCTTTATATCAAATAAAAAAAAATATAATTATTAAAATACTCTATGATTTTTTTTTTAATTTAGTAACCTTTTATTTTATATTATAAAAATTTAAATATTACTAATTAATTATAAAAAAACTATTTTTTTGCCAAAGTAGGAAATTTTGGATAAAACTTTCTTAGGTTTTACAAATCCTATAAAAATATTTTCTAGCTATAAAATTTGAAAAAAAAATCTGATCGAAAGTATCTGAAAGATGATATTGATGCGAATTCTAAACTTTAATAAAAATGATAATGTAGTTATAATTAATTATTACATTTCTCTAGAAAGACCCGGAAGCCTTGTAGCTTCACAAAAGGGAGGACGTAAGAAGATTGCAGTTAGTGCTGATATATTAAAGATTTTGGATAGCGACGATCCAGATGATTCAGCTGCTTCGGATGTTAATACTTTATCACCAGATGTTGATCTTGATTTTGATGATGTTTTAAGTCCAGACAGTAATGATGAGCTTGAAGCATCAATCATGTCACGTAAGAAATCAATTCAAGTTTTACTTAAGTTTTTTATCTTAACTGGACTAATTTTCATTTATTTCTAATTGTTGCCTCTTACCAATTTTTTTGTATTTAAGAGTTTTGATATTTAAACTTATTAATTCTCAATTTCATACAATTATTTTAACTATTTTTCAGGTCTAGGAGATCCTCCTCCATTACCTGAGCTCACTGCAGCTCAGGAAAGAGCTGAAGCACGGTCATGGAGACAATGCATTGTATCTGGTATAGAAAGAAGAATTGATATGCGTGTAATTGAACCATATAAAAGAGTGTTATCACACGGAGGGTATTTAGATCAAGGTTCTAGAAATGCTATTTTGGTGTTTAGTGCATGTTTTCTACCTCATAGAACACGAGTGGACTATGATTATGTTATGGATAATCTTTTTTTGTAAGTAAAAACTTTATTTCCTAATTTTTCACATAAAATAATATTAATTTCAAATTTCTTTTAATTTAAAAAAAGACTAGATGGTATAAATTTAAAAAATTCTTAAATATATAATGCATTTATATATATATATATATATTATTCAAAAGTAAATCGTACACATTAGACAATTTTACATCATACCATTAAAATTTAAATCATGTAATACATTATTCCTATTATATTATATTCAAGTTTCAAATTTTTAATTTTATGATAATAAATGAAAAAAAATTATTACCAAAATTATTTGGTAATTTATTTCCAAAATAAATCATATTTATTATTAAATTTTACTTACTATATTAGATTTAAAGATTGAACTGACAACTCTTCTTGAAACATTGTATTATTTGTAGATTTAACCTGAAATTTTTTTATTCTTTTATAACAACTTTCAATATATTAAGGCGCAGTCCGAAATTGCTACATAGGGAGAAAGCTAAGCTCCGCTTTTTTCCACTCCGTTATTTTTATGTTTTACAGTTTACCGACTTTTTTCCCCTCCAAACTAACGACAGTTGAACCCATGTGTTTTTACAAAAAACGTTTTTTGTCTTTGTATCAATTTTGGACTTCGCCCTAAATGTAATTAAAAATTAATAATAAAATTAAAAAGGTTAAAGATAAGTTTTAACCCAATATGCTTTTTAATTATATAGGTTTATTATTAATTATTTAATTAAGAAGATCTTATTGAAAATGTTAATTTAAATTAACTGTTTTTTGTTTAGATATGTTATCACTACTCTTGATCAACTAGTCACTGATGATTATGTTCTTGTTTATTTACACGGAGCAACTCTTCGTCAATGTATGCCAAGTTTTGGTTGGCTAAAACGATGCTATCAAATGATAGATCGTCGATTACGAAAAAATCTTAAAGGGTTATATTTAGTACATCCTACATTTTGGTTAAAAACTATTGTTTTAATGACAAGACCCTTTATTAGGTATTATACTTTTTAATAAAAATATATATTTCATTTTTACTTATTTACTCTATGGCTATTCTTAATTTAATTTTTTTATTAATATTCTTTCAGTTCTAAATTTAGGAGAAAATTACGTTTTGTTGAAACATTAAATGAATTGAATTCAATCATTCCTTTAGAAAGAGCAAGTATTCCTGACAGGGTAAAAGAGTAAGTATTCTAAATTAACCTTTTATAATATTCTAATAACTAATAAATTATAATAATAATTCCAAGAATAAAATTTATATATTTGTTAACTATAATTGCATAAATTGAAATATATTTCTATTTTAAAGCATGTATGTATTTTATAATTACTGTATTCTGAAATAATTTATGTATCCAAGGTGGCTTAGACCCAAATGACATTTTTCAAATAGGCAATGTTTATACACTGAAACAGGAAGAAAAGAATGTTGTATGTAATTACCAGGTATAATCTATGGCTATTTGATATATGCCACCCTGTATATATACATCAATATATTTCAAAATTCATTCTTCATTTGACTTTCTAAATATAACTCTACCTTCTAATGATGATATCGCATGGGATTTTTAATCAATTATAATTATGGTTTTTCTAATAAATTTCGACAATTTTTGGAATTTATATATTGTATATAATATCAATTTATATTAAATAATAAGGATTTAAACAGTTTATTTATATTCATTTTTAATGTTTAAGAATAAAATGTCGAATTTCAAAAATTATTTTTTGAATAATTAGGCATTTATAATTAAATTAATTTTTCAAAAAAAATTTTTACCTATTTTTATATTACATATTATACATATTAGAAAAAAATCTGACAACTAACTCATTTTGAATTATTATTATTCGTTTTCCTATATCAGTTTATTCTAAATGCTTCACAATAGATTCGTATTATCATTATTTTATATTTATTTCACACTATTCATTATAAATATTTTTTAAGTTTAGAATCCATCAATATATTTGGTGCATGCATGTATTCTGATCATTTTTTCACTTTAAAAAGGCATTTATTCAAGAAAAATTGGTATAATATATATTAATCAAAATATTTTCCATCATTTTCTATAACTTTTATCCACCTTTCTTGCAACATAGCGATACCGTATCGAAAGAACGATGTTGATTTAGCAGCGATCCAATCATCGATCCATTTTCGCACGTCTTCACCATTTCGAAACCGTATGTCAGCCAATCGATCTGAACAAGTGGTAATCAGAAGGCGCAGAATACGCAGATCCTCACATTTGAGCTGTTGCATGCAAGAGGATTTACTTGCGTCTATTACTCGCTATTCCTGGTCTTTTTTGCAACAATACGTTGATCAAGTTGACGTCGGTAGACATGTGCAGTTACAGTTTCATTAGGTTTTAGCAGCTCGTAATACTCTACACCTTATCCCACCATATACACAGCAAGACTTTATAACCTTGAATATTCTGCTTCGGTGGCAATCTGGACTAACCCATGACTTTTTGCGCTGGTCCAATAAGTCTTGCAATTCATTGTCTTCGAATTTTTTTGGTCCTCCAGGTTCTTTTTCATTGGTATCAAAATCACCATTTTTAAATCGTTGAAACCAAAACTGAAAATTGGGATATGTCGGAGCAGCATCACCATAAGTTTCTAAGTTTGATGAGTTTCAGCAGCATATTACTTCAATTCAAAATAAGTTGACCTGTGGCCAGGTCCGAACCGACCGACGGTTTGAAGTAAATTAATTTCCAGCTACAGAAACAATTTCAAATAATTTTAATATATCTATTAATGTAATAAAAAACATATAGGCATATAACATAAATATTTTTAATTTTATTTTATTTATAATATATGTATATATTTATATGTAAGACCAGGCTGTGACGTCTTGAATGGCTGGATGACGTCATATAATTTTAAATCAAGAAAAAACTAATAAATATGATTTTCCCTAGGATAAAACCAATACAAAGTGCATGATTCGTGGTGATATATAAAAAAATCTCCTCATGTGAAATTTGGTGTGAAAATAACCCTTCCCTTCCTATCGTCGATCGCTAATACTACCACTTCCGGTTCACGGATTTGCACCAAAAGTTGATCAATTCATCCCACTGATGCATTAAGTAAATATACCAAATTTCATCAAAATCGGTTGAGCCGTTCAGGCTGTACACATCTATAAGGACAGACGGACAGACGGACAGACGGACGGACAGACATCATGCTAAAAATACTTTTTTCTGTTTAGAAAATGCATGATTCGTGGAGATCTGTAAAAATCTCCACATGTGAAATTTGGTGTGAAAACAATACCTCCCTTACTATCGTCGGTCGGTAAAAACAAAAGTAATGAATGTCGAAAATGTAATTTTGAACGTTCCATGATTAGCGTATATATACACTGAATAACTCAATAATACTAAATGGAAAACTATTATTTTATGTAGGGAAATGTCAAAACTATCCAATTTAATAGTTAAGTTAGTTTATTTGTATTGATACTTCGCATCTTCACCAATAGTTGTCTCTGATCAAAATACATACAAGCACCTTATAATTAGTTAATATTAATTTAATAAATTAATGATACTTATAAATTAATCAGTTTTAAGTATATAAATCAATTTTATTGGAACATCTTATATGTTTATAGATGATATTTTAAATATTTCTTCCAAAAATTGTACGTTTAAAAATATATCAACTATTTCTTTTAAAATTAAATTAATCTCTGTATTTTTATTCTTATTAACATTAATTTATTTTTCTTAAGGTATGACAAGATAAAAATAAGCATGGAACAAGGCAACTAACATTTCTAGAAGGTAATTCTGGGTGTTAAATAGCCATTAAGAAAATAACAAGATTTAATATTTTATATATTTAAAAATATAATATCTTTTCTTGAAACATTTATACTCTCAAAAAGGAAAAGTATTATATATTTTAATATTTACATTCTCAATTTGTTATTGTTATTTTTTTAATTAGTTTATTTTCCTTCAATCCTTTACATTTCTTTTTAAGAATATTTAATGTTCAGGCAGGTTCGAAAGGATTAATATTAAATTTATTTTTGTATAATGTTTATAAAAATAAATAAATTAAATAGTCATTAATGAAAGCGAAATTAACAAAAATTGAATTTTAATCTATTATAATAAATATTCACCAATATATTGATTTAATTTTCAATATATTCAGCAAATCATAAAGGATATATTTGAACTAACCAAGCATATAAAAGTTCTATCTAAAATAAAATTTATATTTTCTGATTATTAAATATAGTAATAAAACAAAAACTATAACATAAAAAATTGAGAATATAGGTTTAATTATATTTGTATTATTAGTTTTTATTTGAATTTGTTTAGTGTTTTGATATTAAAAAATCAATTTAGTCAATTGGAATATTCTTATTTATATATATATTTACTTCATAAATAACTCACTATTACATCATTATTCTTTTTATTCTTGTGTTCTTTTTTATATATTTCTATGTTATTTATTCTTCTTAGATTTTATTAAAATAATTTATTGAATGAGTTATTAATTTTTTGAATTTTATTATTACATTATTATATTAAAGATGTTCATGACTTACTAAACATTAAAATGTTTTAAAATGTAAATAAAAAATGTTGGAGACTTTCCAATGTAATATAGAATGAACTAGATCAGCGGTTGTCAAAGTGGTGGTCCGCGAGAAAATTTCGCTGGTCCGCAGAAAAATGTGGAATATACTTGCTCATCATGTTATGTTTTAAGATGCATTAAAACATGATTCAATTTATAACAATACGTGATAAGTTATAAAAACTCAATGTTTATGTGTTCTTTGATGACAATTTTTATTTATAAATATATTTAACACTTAAAAAATCCTATTAGTGGTCCGCGGGATTTAAATGATGAATTAACTGGTCCGTGAGGTCAAAAAGTTTGGAGACCGCTGAACTAGATCACTGTAATTTTTATTTTATATTTTAATGTTTTTTAAATGATAAACCATTTAATATATTTGTGATATAATTCAAAGAAATTTAATAATTTATATGGAAAGTTTAAATAAAACAGAATTTTAATTAAAATATTAATGGATGCATCTTTTCTTTTGAAGTAAATTTTTAAAATATTTTCAGATTAGAAGAAAGGATTCAAAATAAAAAACATAAGAAGACTTCTAATTCGGTCTGTTAATTGTAGGAATAGTAAATAATTGAATCTTTATAAAAAGCAATATCAAGCAATTTGCAATCAATTCCTTCACAATTTATTCACATATTCCAATGAATTATATATATATATATAAGCTACTTTATTTTATAGTTGATTAAGTTATTTAATAAAATTTAATGATTTTTTGAAATTATAAAAAAATAATGAAAAAGTGAATAATTTAGTTATCTTAATTAATTCCAAAGATATATAAAATATATTCTTAGTTACCTATAATCTTGTCATATTTGGTTTTAAACATATTTATTAATTTAATTAAGAAATCTCAATCTTCTATTATCGTAATATATATTTTTATTGAACATATATTATTTTATTAGTAAGAAAATGTGTCATTTTTAATTTTTGTTGATTTTCTGTGATTATATATTCTTATTTATTAATGTGTTACTTCTGATATTTAAATAAGACAGTTGATATAATAGTTTTATAAATATCTTATGAATTATTTTTTTTTAATATAATAATTCATTAAATTATTTTTAATTATAATATGGAATCATTAATCTGTGAATAGAATTTTGTTAATATGTTTTTTCATTTGCATTTATTTAATTTAATTTTTTTAAAATCTTAAAATTATAAATAAAATAAAATTTTTATCTTCTAATTATAAAATACACTATTTTTTCTATCTTTGATAATAAAGCATATATAGTTTATTTACCTATGACTAATAAGCATATAATATATAAATATATACAAATCATAAAAATACTAAATATTTAGATAGCTACTAAATGAATAATTTTTTAGAAAGATTGTATATAAATAAGATAAATTTAAGTTTTATTGATGTATAAAGCAAGCAATATACTGGTACAAGTGCAAATATTAAAAATATATTTCAAAAATATTTTTAGATATTGTGATATTTGCATAATCAATTTTAATTTAGTATTTTAAAATTTGTTATAAATCTTATAATGACTTCATCCACTTTGGAAATGAATCAACTAAAAATTAACAAATGATCCAAGATTTACAAATTTTAAAATTGCTGAATATTATGATATACATTTAAAATACAGTTTTACTGTTAAATACCAACTGATTTATTCCATATTTATTATCATAAAATATTATTAACATTATTATGTAATTTTGTTTTGAATTTTTTGAAAAATTATTGTCAAATATTATGAACAAAATAAAAACTTATATAAAACTTTTTTATATTATTTTTAAAAAAATTTAATTACTAACTTATAGATATCAAAAATTTTCATAATAAATATTTTTAATATTTTTTTCCTATTCCTATTCGAAGATATATATATATATATATATATATTAATATTAATTATATTGATGATGGCTTTAGCATTATTGGTCATTTTTACCTACCGACGATAGTAAGAGAGGTATTGTTAATTATATTTTATCCTAAAGTAAATAACATTCCTTTAGGGTCAGTTATATAAAATAATAATCAGTACCCACCCTCTTTAAATCTTATTTTAACAGTTTATATATGTAATACTGAAAACTTCGAATTCTAGTTTATTTTAATTTGAACTTTCAATTTTTAATTAATTTTATTTATGTTCCAAATAATTCATTGACTAAAATTTGTTTAGATCTCAATGGTAAATAAAACTTAATAAAAAATATATAAACATAAACTTTATTATAAAAGATGATATGATTAGGAACCAGCTTGGGGCAAAATTTAAAATTATATTTGGACTAATACAAGAAGACTGCTTCTCTCCAATATTATTTTTCATCCTGTTGGAGAGATGTTTCTAATGGATGGACCTGGGGGCCTGCATTTAAGAGATAAAACGATATGCATGTTGGCGTTTTGACTTTAGCCCTCCAACCTGTAGGACCGGGTCATTTTTATTCATCGTTTGCTTTCACAACAGCTAAAGAATCTAGCCTATCCTTGGTTTTACGTCAGAGTAGCCTTCGAGGATCCCTCTCCTTATCCGTGCAAGACAGCATGGGGCAGTGCATATTTAATGGCGGCACTAACTCACCATGTCACACCAGCTTCACAATTGTTTTTTTTAAAGAACTTCTCCTGCCACAGTGACACCTCTACACACCTTCGACTGACACCGGGACTGCTTATTTAGGTAAACCCTTACCCACATTCACTATCCGCCATCTGTGCCCCGCCCAGAAGCTGAAGCTCGCCCTGGGGGCTGCTATAGGAGTATGGGAAAATTGGAGTGACAAGGCCAAAGATCGTTCGTTCATTTTGGAGATGGGTTTGTTCATTTTCGCGCAGTCCGTTGGGCCTAATCGCTTAAAGTAAGTATGAAAGATGAAATTTAGTTTTCAACTGGGAATGTTAAAAATATTTATAAGTGAATAGAAACAAAATATAAAATAATAATAATGAAAAATTTTATTAATACATTTTTATTTTAAATCTAAAATTAAAAAATTGTATAAAAGGCTCCAATTTTACATAAAAATGACATAAAACATATCTAAAACATTGGTATAACGTTTTGTTTTATATATTGTAAAAAAGTAGATATTTTAATAAAAGTTCCAGCCTCTATTGATAATGATTTATAGAACAAAAATTTAAACAAAAAAAAATCATTTTGTATTAAATTCGTCAAATATATAAAATCAATAAACATAAATCGTAAAAATTAAACAATTATTTACAGATAAATTGCACATTATTTTAACGCAAACTAAAATATTGTTAAATTACTCAATTTTATTTAATAATATATTACTTTTTATTGCAGTATCTTATAAATGAAGCGTTATACCAGCACCTAATTATTTAATCGGAAAGTTAAAATTTTTTGTACTTTATATAAAATTATAAATTGTGTTCTATATTTATTAAGAAAAATGCTTATCACAGAACTTTTTATTAATTAAAATACTTTATAAACTATAAAATCACAAAAAAAAACAAAATAATAAAGAATTTTTTTTGCTTTTAAATATATTAGAAATTGATATATTTATAAATTAATATTATTAGAAATATTAAACAATATATCAAAATAAGTACAAAAATCTTAAATGCAGCAATGCAAACAGCAGTCTTCATTATTCGTTTAATAGATATAAATGATTAAATTTAATTTAAATAACATTTAGAAAATTTAAATAAAAATCAATATATTCTATTAATATTTTATATAATGGCAGTTTTTATTATTTATTCTATTCTCTTATAACAATTTTATAAATTATAACAAAAGTATTAAGATATATATTATAACTATATATCAATATATGTATAGTATATAATGAAATTTACTATTTTATATAATATTTTAATTTGTTATTAATAATTATCAATCGATGTTTAAAATTGGTTAGGGATGTTTATATTTAAGTATTTATTTTAATTACATATACTTAAGTTTACTGACTTTGACTATTTATAATTTTTGAATTACAATGCTGTTGTTTCTACAGGGCAATTAGAACTTGTCTGGTTTGACGATGACCGAGTGATTAAAGTCGAAGAACAGAAGGATTCCTAAAAAAAAATTAAATAAATATTAGAGAGATACGAGATAAATAATCAAATAAATATATATATTTTTATAAAAATAAATACAATGCAAACCTTGATGGGTTTAAGCGGTGTTAGAGATTCAGGGGTGGTAGATTCAGATGAACTAGCACTTTTTCCTAGAAAGAAATTATCATTATATATATATGTATATACTGGCGCATTTGGAAAGTTTCAATTTTTTCCCTTCAAATCTTTATTTTTTACTTCAAATTATATCTATATTCATATTAATCTAATTATAATTGTAATTTATTTGTAATAAATTATTAAAACTAGTCTTATAGTCTAACGTGACTTATAACCCATTTTAATATTCTTAATTCCCATGTTTAGATTTCTGCTATTCGTGTTGTAGTTATTTTCTCTATTTCCAATATTTTATTTTTTAGAATTTCTCTTTTTTACTATTTTATAACCTTTTTCTTAACTTCACTTGGCGTCTGTCTCTCTGTCTGTTCGCTCTTTTGAACAAATTTTTCATAAACTTTTTATTGAGATAGACTTTTGAAAATTTTTATAGATATTTCAATGGATCCCTAAAAGGTATAGATCAGTGCTCCGCAACCTTTTCTTACCTACGGCACACAAAAATTGTTTCTAGGATTTTGCGGCACATCAAAAGCTGAAATATATATATATTACATATAAAATTATATGGATTTCTAAAAGTTTCATTTGGTCGCGGCGGCACATCTGTATCACCTTTAAGCCACACCAGTGTGCCGCGGCACACCGGTTGCGGAGCACTGGTATAGATGAAATATAATTGAATTATAATTAATTAATTGTAATTAATTAGCGATTAATTACTTTTAGTAACTAACTCCTTTTGTATTGCTCCGATTAATTTTTTTTCAACTGATTCTGAAACATTAATATTGATTTCAGGATAGATTTTCATTTTGAACGTATTTAAAAATTTTTTATAGCATTAAAATTATTGATGAATTCTTATTAATCAGTTGTTTCGCCAATGAAAAGGGGTTTCTTCTTCCCCTCAAATGGCATATATATATAAAATCTTATATTAATAAAAATTATTTATTTATAAATATAATATAATAATTATTATTTAATAATAACATTTACTTAACATAAATACATAAAATCAATTTTAATATAATTGATATATTTTTTGTTTTATTCAATTTGCAAATTTTCGTATAACATGATTTAAAGTTAAATTTAGATTTTTGTGGAGGATTTTAAACTTTTTTAAATTCATTAATTTTATTATTCTAGAAAAATATGATTTTTAACGGGCACACGAATAAAATTGGAGGGAGATTGTTCCTCCCCTTAGGCGAAATATTATATCTATATATAAGTTATATCCTGTTAAAATGCTGAGTTAATAAATAAATAAATATAATACATCCGGCTATGCTATGACCATCTGCCAAAGCACAGAGTCGACATAAGATAAGTGCCCACACAGAAACTAGAATCATCATTCTTAGCACTAATACTAATGCCTAAGACCCTGAGCCAACGCCCAAATTATTGAAACGACAACTATTTTAAACCCTTTAAATATCAACTTCTCATCCAAAACGAATCAGTTGAAGTGTCTCTTGAGGCCGTCTCCACGTCAATTTGACCCAGTATAAAATGTGAAAAATGTGTTAATATCGATTGCAAAATTATACTAAAAAGTGTAAAATATTTAAAATACAAAAAAAAGAAAGATATATGAGTAAATCCATATTTACAAAATCTCACTTTATTAATTGTTTATTTATAAATATATTATTATAATCATAAAATTTGTATTTTAAAAATATTATTTGTATATTAACATTTACTTGAAATAAATACATTTTTAGAAGATTAATATTTGCAAATTCTCGTATAACATCATCTTTTCTATGCCTTTTGATATATTAAATAAATTTATCGAATTAAAATTACACTAAAATGAATAAAATAATATAAATATAAAAAATTTTTATAAAATAACGTTTTTCACATGGACTAAAAAAGAATAAAATAATTTTTCTATAGGCCTGGCAAATTTTATGGATGATTTTCTTCATATACAACTAAAAACGTTTGGCGCATTTAGTTTTCATTTGCTTTCTATTTTATTTCTTTGAAATTAAATTCCTTAATAGAGCTATAATTTATATAAATACTTACATACCACATTAAAACACTTCATTAACCAGTAACACTATTTCTTCTGATATAATCAACTGTTTTGACTTTGAGTGATAATATATGTAAATTTAAAAAAATAATCATTTTTTTAAATTATGTTACATACTTTGATATAAGTATATTACAGTGAAAAATAATAAAAGATCAATTTCTTAGCTATTAATCTATCAATTTTATTGCATAATAAAAAAATTTGTCAGTTTATGTGTTTAATAAAATTTTTATTACTACAAAAATTTAACTTGATGTTTCATATAAATAAATAAAATTAAATGCGCCAAACGTTTTTCGTTGTATATGAAGAAAATCATCCATAAAATTTGCCAGGGCTATAGAAAAATTATTTTATTCTTTTTTAGTCCATGTGAAAAACGTTATTTTATAAAATTTTTTTATATTTATATTATTCCTGTTATTGATATATTATAACCTATCCACTTCGCGTATACTATTAACGATTAACGCATTGTAATTTTGTTTTTTTCCTACTCTCTTTATTCTAAACATTCCTCATCGAACCATGGTTTATGCTTTTTGTTATTTTTAAAACTTATGCTATTTGATGCTGCCGTTTTAATATTTGTTTTTAATTTGTCCCATATTTGTTCCGGGTCTTTCGTCTCATCATCTCCTTCAAGATTCAAACTATTATTTCTAAGGCACAACATAATGTTTGAAAATATCTTTATCTTTTACTTTCGTCATCCACTAAAACTAGCCATCAATGCACTTGTTTTGATGTAATAAATTTGTAAATTATATAACGCAGAAGATGTTGCTCATTAGGAATTCAATAGTAAATGAGATGAATTTATTAAATTTAATAAAAATGTAATTTGAAACTTGTAATATTATAAGTTAGATTTTATAAACTTTGATTAAGTAAGATTTCAAAGCTTACAATTGTTGTTTTCTTTATTAAACTATTACAAATTATTATTATTAAATAAATTTTAATATAAATAAGAAAAAAACTGAAATTTTTCAAGGCGGGGCAGTTTATATATATTTTTATACATGAATGTAGGTTCGAGTATAACAATGATTCTAACAATAAAGATAATGTTTTTGTTCTCAATTAAAAGAAGGATCAGTTTTATTTTATATTATATAGTATTTAAATATATATTAAATAAATCTTACCAGAATAATTAAATATATCGAATTGGAGATCTTCAGGTAAAGAGATTCCAACAGAAAGGTGCATCGATAAACCTTCAAGCCATACTTCGAGAACTTCAAATGGAGGTCTGTTAAAATAAAGTTTATATATATTAAATGGATATTTATAATTTGAAAATAAATAAAAGTTAACCTTTTATCAGGATTAAGATCGCAACATAAAAATGCAATCTTATAGAATGCTTCAGGACAAGAACCGCAAAATTTATCACGAAATACAGTTTCATTTAATCCAAAATCAGAAGATCTAGGTAAATAATCAGGATCTGCTTGTACTCTTCCAATTATCTGAAATGAAATTATATATTCAATACAACAAGAAAAATGTTTAGAATACAGTTAGTATTACTTGGTTGAAGAATTTTGAGAAAAAAATAAAATTAAAAATTAAAATTAAAAAATAGAAAATATTTTTTTTTTTGATTTGATTGAAAAGGCTTAAAATTTTTTTTTTAATTTTAAGTACAAAAGTTTAATTAAATAATATAAAAAATATATTAAATTTTATAAATTTATTATTTAAAGTAAATAAATCAAGATTAAGATTTTTAATAATTTAATAAACTATTATACTTACTTCACATAATACTATTCCAAAACTAAAAACGTCAACCTTTTCATCATATTTATTCCCTCTCATCATTTCTGGAGCCATCCAGTATGGATTTCCAACAACAGTGTAGCGCTTTTTGCCACGTTTATTTAATCTTCTTCCTAAAGATCCAGCATTTCCTGGTTGAGATACTACTCTTGCTAAACCGAAATCTGCTACCACAACTGTTTTATCCTAAAGAAAAAAAAATATTTTGTATATATATGCGAGGATAGAATGGACCTTTGGAATAAGCAACAAATACCTACCTCTCTAACAAGACAATTATGTGAATTCAAGTCTCTATGAATTATATTCATTGCATGAAGATAAGCCATTCCACTAGCAATATCTTTGGCAAGATTGCATCTTTGTTCCCAAGGTAAAGGTTCATTTAGATCGTGGACAAGTGATTTAAGAGTACCTCCTGCAATAAATTCTGTAACAAGATGCAATTTACGATCTTTATAAAGTACTCCAATGAATCGTAAGACGTTTCGATGCCTAAGTGATCTTAATACAGCCACCTGAAAATTTATAAATCTATTATAAAAATAAAATTAACTTATAACTATATTAAGATGATAATAGCAATGATGAAATAAAATATATATTTAATATTTTATGTATTTGATTCAAAAATGTTTCATAAATATTAATTTTAATTCCATTTCTATTTATAAATATATATTAAAGGCTAAATTATGTTTTATTTGATGTCTATTTCGAAATAATCTTAATTAATTAAAATAATTGATATTATAATATTATTGGCTTAATTGTCAATAAATACTACTACTAAGAGTTGTGATTATATTTTAATAATTTTATTTTCATGTGAAGCAGATGATTAAAATCCGAATATTCAGAAAACAAAAAAAATCTTATTAAATTAATTACACGGCCAAGAATTTATTTTCAACGTTCATTGATAATTAAACCATAATAATAAACAAATACATCAAATGGTAAGGCAAAAGTGTAAAGTTTTATAATTTATTAAAAAAATTGAAATTAATTAATTCTGATTTAATAAAAATTTAATAATACAAGTAAACATTTAATAACCTAAATAAACAAAAAAAAAATAAAAAAATTAACCACCTCCTTAAGAAAATTCTTATGAGCTTCTTCATCCAACCTGTAAAGTTCTTTTAAGACCATAACTTCTCTTGTATCTCGATGTGTGACCTTAATTAAAAAAAATTGATTTTTAAATTCATATTTAAAATTATATATAAATATATATTTCAATTGAAAAATTGGTAAAATGTATTACAATAATTATATTATATTAAGTAATATATGTTTTTGTTTACTTTATAAACTTGTCCGAAAAATCCTTTCCCCAATAATTCTCCCTTAACAAGATCACTAGCTCGAAATATTCTTTGATTTTTCGGTTCAACCCTAAATGAACGAGTCCTTGAGAGATCACATGCTTCCCTATTTGATGGTGGACATCTAAAATAAAAATATGTAAGTAATTCAGCAATAATGATATCGAAATGAATGGTGTATAAAGAAATACCCATCAAGAAGTCGGGACATTGAGCTAGATCGTTCTTTGGCCAGTAAATGACATCCTCCTTGTTTGGTTCGCCTTAATTGCCTTGAAGCACGTGGGCTTCCAGACATATAACCTTCATCTCTTCGCCTATTAATAAATTTTGAAATTTATTTAATTTTTTGTCAAATTGTTTGTTTATATTTAAAATTTGAAAAAATGTTTATAAATGAAAAAAACATTTGTTATTTATTTGAATTATAAGAAGAAAATATATCATATTAATTAATGACTATTTAACAAAATATTAATAGAAATTGAAATTAAATTAATAATATTAATTTTTTATAAAATGAAATAAAAAATAAAAGTTTTTATTATTTTTAAACTTATATTGTGATTATGTAATAGCAATGAATTTCCTTAGTTCATTAAATTATGTCTATAAGCTAAATAATTATAATTAATATAAAGTTATCAGATAACACATAAATTTAATATATAAAATAAAAATAATAATAATAAAATAATAATTTAGTACATAAAATAATTAATAAAAAATATTAAAATAATTAAATTACCTAAAAAGACGTTCTTTGTCTCCTAGAGAAGATTTATTTGGTGATATTTCTAAACTTGGGGTTGGAGGAGAATTCAATTGAGGTAAAAAACGACCTCGCCTAGAAAGAGCTTCAGGATCATGTTCAATAGTAAGCTAAAACAAGAAAAAAATTTTTTTTTTATAGAATCTATGACATTATAATAATATCAGACAATTTTTACCTGAAGAACATTATCAGAATATCTAATAAGATTTTCAATATTTTCCAATGGTTGATCTTTTACTGGTGTACCGTTTACTTCTAAAATTCTGTCTCCTATATGAAGTGACATAAGTTCACTGCTTACATCTAACCTACGATAAAAGACATTATTATTTAATTAAAAATGTAATTTATGAATTAATATAATGTCAAATAATTTCAATATAATTTAAATTTTAATATCGTTTTAAGTTTATATGGTGCAATTAATTTATTTAATGAAAAAATTGCAAAAAATGCAACTATCTAAAAAATCGTTCAATTGTTTTCATTAAATTTTACATAAGTATTTAATTTTAAGAAAATGTATACATATGATCTTTCATGCAATAATGTTAATCTTAATTAATTAAATTCATCTCTACTTAATCTTTGAATACAAAAAAAAATCCTTTTTTCTATATCTAGAGAATAATAGGAAGAGTATGTGGACAAGACCACCTGGAAATCTTTAAAAAATAGAATAATTTAAAATAATTAAAAATAAATAATATCTGGTGTTTCTATTCAATCTTTATAAACTTTGAAGATAGATCTATAATTTATCAACAATATATAAAGATTTAAAAATGAATTAAGGAAATTAAACTATTCTATAATTAGATTTTTTTAAATATTTCATTGATACTATCATCGTTTTTCTTCAAGAGCTCAATGCATGGAATTTTTATCTAATAAATAAAAAAAAAATAAAAATATTAAATAAAGATTAAATTTGTATTTAAAAAATACACTAGTAAAAGGAAAAGAAAATTTTTCTAACTGCAAACCAATGTCAATAAGAATAGAAATAAGAACATTTACAAGCGTAAATTGAGTGCAATCACAGAATAAAGTATAACCCACATGCTAGGAATAAAAATGTTTAAGAAAAGTCAATAAACATATAATAAAAAGGGAGTGCAAGCGACGATCACAGTGCCTTAAATTTTATTAAGGCAAAATTACCTATAACATTTAAGTTGGCAGCATAAACGTAAAGCAACTTCGAATAATGAAATTGCCAATTTTTCGACCTTACATAACATCCTAAAACAATGATGAATTGAATAGAAAAATAATGAATTAATATTTCTCGACTAAGAGCTCCACTTTGTTTTGGCATAAATTTAAATTAATTGTAATATTTATTTGTTAAACGATTCTGGTTCAATTAAGCTTAATATGTTTGAAATAAATTAAATTTAGTTTTCAAAAATAACTTAAATCAATATTTTAAGAAAGTTTGTTGTTTTTTACAAACGATCTTTTTATAGATTTATAATTATACCTTTATATTTTTTATAATTAAATAACAATTGTATATGAATAATAAAAATAAAATAAATAAACATTTTTAATAATGATTTTAATTAATAAAAATTCTCTTCAGAAAAAATGAATTCACAAAATGTCTAAAATTATATAATATATATTATAGTTTCTTAAATCAAAAATATTCATCAAGGTTTATAAATTTAATCAATGCGAAATCAAATTTACAAAGTTTAAAAAGATTTCAATCTAAAACAAGAATAGTTGATTTGAATAACTAAATCTTACCTAAATGAAAATTAAGACATTCCAAGAGTTTTTGATAAAACAAAATGGTACACTCTTAAATAAATAAAAAAAACCCTGTAGATATTTATTCCAACATGTAAACTTTTATATAATTATGAAAATTAATATTATATTAAAGTTCAATATTTTATTTATAATATATTCATAAATAAAAATTCTTACTCAGTTATACGAACGCTACGACATCCGTAAGTTTCAGGAACAACTGGACCACCTCTAATAGGTTCTATACTTAATTTAATGCCTCGATGGGTTCCACTTGCTCTAGGAATCTCAACAAGTCTAATTGAATGATGAAGACTCTGTTGAGCATTTATTTTAGTTGACCCCTCATTTTGACCACTATTTATAGATCCTCCTTCATCACTTGTATAGGTTCCCCAAGCTTTACCCAAAGGCCTCATTTGTCGATGATAACATTGTCCACTAGATAATGGAAATAATAATGATACTAAATGATATTAACTAATGAGAATAATATAAAAAAAATTAAAAAATTAAAAATTACCAATAGAGCTTAGATCTTTCCACTAAAGCATATGATTCGCCATCTCCAATTGGGCCACTACATGATACACATCGAAAACATTCTGGATGAAATTTGTGATCTCCTGCTACCATTACAGGACCGGTGATAATCTGAAAATACAAATCAAATTTAGAAAAATATTAATCTATAAATAAATTTTTACTAAGAAGAACGAGTCAAAAAAATTTAGTTCCCAAGAAAAGTGATTTTTACAGTTTTCGGATCATAGATAAATCAATATTTAAATGTAAATAAAATAAACTTTAAGTAAATTATTTCAAAAACAATAAATTGATAATATTACGCAGGATTAGTTAAAACAATTCTGTTTAAAACAACAAAATCGAAAGCTTTAAAGTTAAATACTATATTTACAAGAATTATTAATAGAATTTAATAGAATTAATGTGTTCAAATGATTTAGTACCAGATATATTATTGAATGTTCAATAAAATATATATAATGGATATAATATTATATATTTATATTTTCATAAATAATTTTTATAACATACTTGTCCACATTGTTGACATGATTCACCATATTTTGACCAATAATGATCTTTACAAAATAATAATCCATCCTTTTCAAAATACCAACTTGAAAGTGCTGCATCACACGCAGAACATCTAAAAACGCAATATTATTAAGAAACGTTAAAATATTATAAAATATATAAACATGTTTACCTAAAACATTCAATATGCCACTCTTGATTTAACGCTTGTACAAATTCTTCCTCATCTAATGAGTTAAGACATCCAGCACATATCATATGCTCATTTTGTGTGCTATTATCGCAAGAAGAATCTAAAGAAAAATATGTTTGATTATAAGTTTTTAATTTATATTTATACTAGAGCCTATAATTATTTTTAAAAAATCTAAGGATAAATTAACCATAAATTATGTTTTCTCTTTAGAACAATTATATATGTATAATCTTCTTTATTACGTTAAAAAATTTTCACGCCCACACATTCAAAACATTTGGAGTCTCGAAATAATACAATTGAACAAGAAAAGTTAAATTCATAAGAAAATCTCGTTTACAATTTATTATAAAAATAATCTATTAGTTATTAAATAACTTAAATAAATATATATTACCATTAGTTGATTGATTCTCCATTATTCCATTGTGTATATTTTTATGTTTAATAACATATATATTTCAAATGAAAAAAATATTTTAAAATTATTTACACTTTTAATAGTTTAAAATACATTATATTAATACACATATTTAAATACTTTTATATTTATAGAAAAAAAACAAAAAAACAAATCAAATCTAAATGACAGCTATTATCTATTGTCATGATTGTCATTACTTTAAGAGAGTTAAATTAGAAACAAACAATCTCAATACTATAGATGTATAGAAAACATGATAGAAAATAAAATAAATTAGTTTTAAGTTTTATTTTTAAAAATAAAATGAATTTAAAATTTTAAATTCCTAAAATATAAAAAAGTATTAAAAGTATTTGATTAAATAATTATTTTTTTTTAAAATATTCAATAAACTTCGATGATCATAAAACCTAAGGATGGATAAAATCACTCTCAATAAATTCTGCCAAAATTAAATATGATTTAACTCAATTTCAAAATAAATTTAAAAAACTCCTTTTAGCTTAATAATTTATTTTTTTAACTTTAATTTTAACATAACATAATTTATTTATATTTCCATAAAGGCTCCAAAATTATTTCATTTGTAAGATCAAACTGAATAAAATGAAAAATATTATAATTTTAAATATTAAGTCTCTACTTAAATATAATATTTATACAAAAATGCGGCACAAATTACATTCAAACTAGATTAAAATTATAATAAATTATTTAAACAATACTATTATATAACAACCATATTTTTGTTGATTTATCTAAATATCGCCATTTATATTAATTAGTTTTTTTGACAATGTCTTTTGAAAAAATTTCATTTGGTATTTTAACTGGTAAGACTCTAATATTTCCTTTTTGTTTATTAAAATATGTAAAAAATATTTTTTTTTAATAGTAAGTGATCGATGCTATAATAAACAAAATGAAGATTCAAGCGGACAAAATCTATATTCTTTAATTAATGATAAAAATATATTAAAAGATGCTTTTGTTCTTAAAAGGGATTGTGTACCAGATGAAGAAGAGAGGATCATTGTAAATATATAATAAAATAAATCATTTTATGATTTATAATTCTTATTAAAAATACATTGTAGGAAATTCTCAAGAATTGGTGTGATACTTTTAATCTTCACATTATATTAGTTACTGGTGGAACAGGTTTTAGTCATCGAGATGTTACTCCAGAAGCAACTAAAAAAGTAATAGAGAAGGAGGCCTTAGGTTTAAGTATTGCTATGCTTAAAGCTAGCTTGGAGATAACTCCTTATGCAATGCTTTCAAGGTGATTAGTTTTAAAATGATTCTATATAAATTTTTTAAATTTCTTTCACAATTTATATACTAAGATTAATTCATCATAATGACCAATATTTCATAAATTTTAATTTCAATTTTATTCATAAACAATAATTTGTTTTACAAATAGATCTGTGTGTGGAATAAGGAAAAATACTATTATCATTAATTTGCCTGGAAGCAAAAAGGCTTCTCAAGAATGCTTCGAGGCAATAGTAAATGTTCTACCTCACGCCGTTTCAGTTTTAAGAAATGATTTAAAGTTAGTAGAAAAGATTCATAGTGGAATGCATGGAGATGGACACCATTTAGAATTCTCAGTGAAAACAAAGGTATAATCATAGAAAGCAATGTTTTGATTTAGATTAATAATATGTGTTAAAAAACTGGTATTTTAGGTGGATATACATCATGTCGCTAAAAGAATAAGACACTCCTCTTTCCCTTTAATATCACTTTCAGAAGCACAAAAGATTGTATTAGATAACTCATTTTATATGATGCCTGAATCAATTCTAACAACTAAATCATTAGGGCGATGTTTAGCACAACATGTTTACTCGAATGGATGTATGCCATCTTTTCGTGCTTCTTTAAAAGATGGCTATGCAGTTTTAACATCTGATGGTGCAGGAGTACGCAGAGTTAAAAATATTCCTTCAACTGCTGGCTGTTTGGTAATATTTTAAAAGTAATTTTAAAAGTAATTTATTTTAAAAATATTTTAATTCATATTTAGACCTCGTCAGATTATTTAAAAAGTGGAGAATGCGTTCGTATTAATACTGGAGCTCCTCTTCCTCCAGGAGCGGATGCTGTTGTACAGGTAGAAGATACAAAACTTATAAAGGAGGAAGATGACGGTTGTAAAGAAGTTGAAATTGAAATTTTATGTGCACCTGTTGAAAATCAAGATTTTCGGTTAGTTATTTAAAAAATTAAATGTAAAATAATTAAAATAAAATAATAATTAAAATAAAAATAAAATTTAATTATTTCTTTTTATTCATTTAGTGAAATTGGAAGCGATATTGAAAATGGACAAATGGTATTGGCGAAAAACAAAATTTTATCATCCTCTGATCTCGCTATTCTTGCAACCATTGGTGAAGAAAAAGTTTCAGTTTTCAGGTAATTTTTATTATTTATTTTATTTTTATTTTATTGATAAAAAATTAATATTTTTTTACCTTTTTAAAATTTCTAAAATATTTTTTTTCTTAATTATATATATATACAAATTTAGTATATTTATTTAAATAATCTATTATTGTAGAAAGCCAAAAATAGCTATTTTTTCTACTGGAGATGAAATACAAGACCCATTTCTACCTTTAAAAGATGGATCTATTCGAGATAGTAATAAAATGCAACTTATTTCATTATTACAAGAGCACGGATTTGATGCTAAAGATATGGGCATTGTTGTTGATAAGTAAATATTTTATACATTATTTTTATTTATTTTTCTCTTAAAAACAGATTTTATTTATTTACATATATTTTAGTCCTCAACTTATTCTAAATAAATTTATAGAATGCATGGATATAGCCGATATTATTATAACTACTGGAGGTGTTTCAATGGGAGAAAAAGACTATATTAAAAATATATTATTACTAGATTTAAATGCTTCTATTCACTTTGGTCGAGTAGCTTTAAAGCCAGGGTAAGTATAACTATTCTTTTAATAAAAAAAACTTACTTATATAATATTATTTTTATTAAGGAAACCTACTACATTTGCTACATGCCTTTATAAAGAAAATAAAAAGATAATTTTTGGCCTTCCTGGGAATCCCGTTTCAGCTTGTGTTACCTGTCATCTTTTCGTATTGCCTTTACTTAGAAAAATGTCTGGATTTGTTAATCCTTTTGGAAGAATAATCAAAGCTAAGGTAAATAGATAAAATTTCCCTATATAAAATAACAGTAGTCACTCCAATGTATTAATAATAAATTCCTCTATTTTATTATTTTTCTGAATTAAAATATTTTTATTTAAATCTTATTTTATTTTTTTAACTTTAACAAGATATATTTCATCCATTTTACGAAAGTTTTTCACTTGTTAGATAAATATACTTGTGAGGAATAAATTTTTAAATTGTTTTATATACCATTTCATATACGATTATCTTATTTGTCTCATTCTTACATTTTTTAATTATTTTTTTAGATTAACCAAGATATTATATTGGATATTAGAGAAGAATATAAATGTGCTGTTTTGGAATGGGATGAAGTAGATCCAATTCCTTCGGTTTCAATTCCAAGTAAAACCTTTTTAAGTTTAAATTATTTTATATTATAATTACTTAAAAAAATTAAATTATTTTAAGAAATTTTAACACCTATAAATTCCAATGTCTCTGAACTTTCACTTATTTGTTTTATTGATATTAATATTCATTATTTATCTATTAAAAATTTTCTTAGAATTTCCCATTAGGATTTATTTTGTAAATCTTAATAGTAAATATATAATTGCTAATGTCAAATTAAAATCTCGAATTATTTATTTATATTAATAAAATGGATTGATTACAAATTAGGACTATTCAACCTTCCAACAATTGGTGAAATTGTTTCAATAGACAAATAAATTTAAAATAATATAACCATTCAACATTTGTGTAATAACATAATAATGGGGATTATAGTGCTAATCACGTAGAAGATAAATATTTTGAGTATCAAATAATGATAAGAAAAAAAAAATTATTGTTTCTCACAACCTCAGTCTAATAAATATTATTTTTCTTAAATTTTAGGTAATCAGAGAAGTTGCAGAATATTAAGTGCTAGATCAGCCAATGCCTTAATTATTTGTCCTCCCAAATCTGATGAAAAAGTAAAATTAATTTCAGGGTCCATTGTTGATACTCTTATAATCAATAGAATTGACTACAATGATTTTAATTTTAAAGACTTTCTCAAATAAAATATAATTATATTTAATAAATAAAATAAAGAATTTGTTTTTTCTAAAAATTTTTATTTATTTATATTTTAATGTTGTCCTTCGTTTTATATATTTATAGAATATTCAATTTTAATTCCTTAATGCATAGGTTCTTAAACTTATGTACTCCACGGACCCCCACTTGAAAAAATTTTTTTTGACGGACCCCCATCACAACTTTAGGTACTTTACGTCATTTTATTAATTAATTTCTGGCTTACGATCTCATAAGGACAAGGATATATGATGAATATTTCTAACAGTGATTGGTGAATAACGATTTTTTTGCATATTGTAGAACACATTTTATTAGAAATTATAATATTGAAGAAAGAAAATACAAACATTGTCATAGCAACAAATCTCACAAATTATAATGGGTACTTACATTAAATTCATATAAATATTTTATAATTTTTTTCAGAAAATATTAAATAAGAAATATTTTAAAAAATAACTGCATCTATCTCATTAAATATAACTTACATATTTAATGAGATGTATGCAGTTGTTTTCTTGAAACAAGAATCTCAATATCTGGCTTAATATTGGAAACTTTTAATCTAAGATCCGGCTCTACATTTAATTTGTTTCTATATTTAGACTTAATATAAAATAGTACCGAAAAAGCTTGTTCGCATAAATATGTTGTGCAGAATAGAATCAAGTGTTGAAGTGCTTTATTTGCAAGCGCAGGATAATCTGACCTGAGAAGTAACCAAAAGTTGCTCAATTCAGTTTTGTTAAATTTTAGTTTATAAGTTGTATCACATGATAATTCCACGAGAATATCTTGTTCAGGTGCAGATAAATGTTTAGCATTTGTAATTTCCATATTAAATGGATCTCTGATCCAGTTATTGCAAGGATCAGGAGTAGAAAAATACTTCCTGAAGTTGCTTTTCAAAGTAATTAAATGTTCAACAAATAATTGACGCGTTTGATTAAGCAATTTTTCACTGGAGCTTTCTATGAAATCATTGAGAGTTGGAAAAGACTCATATACACCGTTCTGGATGCGTTTCGACCACAAGTCGATTTTTTTAATCATTGCTTCTATTTTATCTTCAACTTTAAATATATTTACAACAGTACCTTGCAGGCTCAAATTAAGTTCGTTCAATTTTGTAAAAATATCAGTCAAGTAAGCCACCTTAGCTAACCAGATAAAATCATTGAAACATTCGGTCAGTTCAAAATGCGCATCTATTAAAAACAATCGTATTTCATCTCGAAGCTCAAAAAGGCGAATGAGTACTTTCCCGCGGGACAACCAACGTACATCTGTATGTAATAATAAATGTGTATGTTGACTACCCATTTCCTCACACAAAATTTTAAAAACTCTGGAATTAAGTGGACGAGCCTTAATGAAATTGACAATTTTAACTACTTCGTCTAATGTTCTTTTCAAATCTGGTGACATATTTTTGGCTGCTAATGATTCTCTGTGAATGCAGCAATGATTCCAAACAACCTGAGGCGCAACATTTTTAATAAGAGCAATCAATCCAGTTCTTGTACCTGACATTGCACGAGCACCATCAGTGCAAATTCCAACACATTTTGGCCACTCTATTTCATTTTCGGTTATAAAATTATTCAAACTGTTAAATATGTCATTAGCTGTCGTTCGTGAAGGTAGTGAATCACAAAACAATACATCTTCTTGTATTTGATTTTCAAACTCTAATGAAAGCTAACAAATTGGCATTATTAGTGACATCAGTACTTTCATCCAATTGTAATGAGTAATAGTGACTTTTGCGCACTCTCGATATTAATTCTTCTTTTATATTACATGACATGTCTTCAATCCTATTCTTAACCGTATCATTTGATAATGAAATCAAATTTATATCGTTTGCTGCTTTAGTTCCTAACATTATATTTGTAATTACCTTTGTAGCAGGAAGAATTAATTGCTCTGCTATATTATGCGGCTTTCCTGCTTTAGCAATAAGTAGAGCTACTTCATATGATGCCATTACTGCTTTCTTACTCATACCACCAGATCCCGTCTTTACCATCAATTTCTGACTTGAATTAAGTTCTTCTTTTTTCATTTTAAAAAATTCGATAGACTTACTAACATGCTCGCTGTGCTTTGTTTGTAAATGACGTCTGAGATTAGCAGGTTTCATACTTTCATTGGATAAACTTTCCTGACATAGAACGCAGACTGGTCTTTCCACATCATTGTTGCAAATATAAGTAAATCCAAATGATAAATAATCATCCGAATATTTTCTAGTTTTGCGTTTCTTGGTAGAGTTTGCTGTTGATGCCTCATCATCTGATTCTTTCCGTTTCTGTGTTGAACCAGTTTGTAGCCAACGATCCATTTTATGGAGTAATTTATTAACATTGAACTACAATAATATAAATATAATATAAATATAATATAAATATAACGAATTATTATTTACTAGCTATGTTTTAATATGATTTTAAATGAATGTTTTAATATCATTTTAAATGAATGTTTTAAATCATTTTAATAAATGTTTTAAATCATTTTAAATAAATGATTTAATATCATTTTAAATGAATATTAATTTATATAATAAATATATTTCGTAATTTGATTCTAAAATATTATTAATTTCGTAATTTGATTCTAAAATATTATTAATTTCGTAATTTGATTCTAAAATATTATTAAAATAAATATTTTTTATTCATAAAACTAACTTATACTTACTCTCAAAAACAGCCTTTCTGGGAAATTGCAAAATGTGTTTAGTGTTTTTATAAAATAATGATCATGCAAATTACACTAAAAATTAAAAAAAATTATTAGCTATAATAAACTATTATTAGCTATAATTTAATTATAATTAATTAAATTAATAAAAATAATTTAAAGATACAACTCGTTGAGAAATGAACTTATAATTAACATTAATAAAAATAATTTAAAGATACAACTCGTTGAGAAATGAACTTATAATTAACATTTGCTTTAAAACTGTTTAAAACCCCAGAGTGGACGCTGACAATTTGGGTTTTTCCGGGTAAGACTGTCCCCTCCCCTGATTTTCCCCAATAACAAAGTGAAAGAAAATTCCCTTATATGCCTCCCCTTCCGAGCCCCTAAGAGGGGTTATTTTAAAGGAACAATCGAAAAATGATTTTAAATGAATGAATGGATGAAAATTCAAATTTTATATATAGTTTTTTATATATGTTTATTTATTCACAAAAAATTAATTGACATAATTATCAATTTAATAAAATAAAATAGTATTATTAATAGTATTAAATTATAGCCGTAATTCTCTAGGAGGATATAGTTAAACAATGAACTTTAAATATTTATATATGTATATATTTTTACGATGATTTTTTTCCGAGGACCGCGGACCCCCAGTAAAGGCTTCGCGGACCCCCAGGGGTCCGCGGACCACAGTTTAAGAACCACTGCCTTAATGAATGATGAAAACCAAAAAATAGAATGAGAATAAAATTCTTTTCGCATATGTTAACTTATTATTTAGTTTAATTTACAAAAAATAACATTATATTTAGTAATATTATAATCAAATTTAGAAATCAATTAGAGAGAATAAAAAATTAACAATTAAAATAAAAAAAAGAAGAAAAAAGATTTATTATAATATATTTTTCCTTAAATACATTTGTATATATTTAAAATAAAATATATTAAGATTTATTTAAAATTAATCTTTGGAAGTAGTTTTTTTTTCAATAACATCGCCGTGAAGACTCTGGATATTTTTCTTTAAGCTCACTTTTGAATTGACGAAAAAGAACCCTATTTTGTTCTTGATCACTATTTTTTGATTTATGGAATGAAGTTGTAGTTTTGAAGCCCTGATGTATCAAAAAAGCATTATTTAAAACAGAAAATTTATATCCCGCAACATGAAGTTCGCAAACCTAAAACATGAATAACTTATTTAATTATAAATTTATAATTGCTATAAAAATTAGATTATTCGAAATATAACAATAATTATCTCTATCTCTAATTATTTATTATGGATTCTAAATTCATAAATTTTTTCACCCTGAAAAGAGTTTTAATCTTACAACACGATTATATCCTCTTTTTCTTATAGAATGTGTTAAGGATTCTAAATAAACTTCAAAATTATTTAATTTTAAATATTTTATGTATTGTAACGAGAATTGAGGTGATATTTTTCCAATTCAATTTTTCAATTATTGAAAATAAAAACTACAATATTGTAATATAACATTTAAATATTAAAAACAAAAGTCAAAAAAATTTAATTTTATTTTTAATATTTTCTCCTTAAAGAACTGTTTTAATTCACACTTTCTTCATCATATCTTCATATAAATTGAGATTTCATATGATCTAATAAAATATTAATGAAACTTACTTGACTAATTCTATTAAAACCATATTGTTTAAAACGTTCATCATAGAATGGAACGGAATTTCGTGATATATAAAAAGGTTCCCAAGGATCTTTCCAAAGTACTTCATATAATGGCGAAAGAATTTTTGTTTCGGGTTCTTTTTGCCAGGCTTCATAATCAGTATGAACCTAAAATAATATTTTTTTAGTAATAAATGAAACTATTATATATATATATATGTCAGTTTATTATAAAATATAATGAAAATTATAATAGAAGGAAAATCTGAGCTGATAAATTTTCAAATGAGTTAAATATGATAAAATTTTAAATAAAACCTTTAGTGTTTAAAAACCTAGATTTAGTATTCAGAATGAAAAAAAATAAAATTTTATAAAAATCTACTTACTTGACATTTCCAACATAGTTCTATATAAAAAGGTCGCAATTCTCCTTTTTCCAATAAAATCAAAACATCTTTTTTAGTTGAAGGAATAGGAACATTCTCTTTTGTTTCAAAAACGGGTACCACATAAATTGTTTTATCTTCAAGGTTAGATTTTGAAAATAAATGATGATCTTTGGCAAATTTGAAAAAATTCTAGAAATAATCTTATTCAATATAATTATTTTAATAAACTAAATATTTATAATTATATTTTATTACCTGTCGTAAATTCACATTAGGTACCATATCAATGTCAATAACCAAGATGAATTCACTAGAAACTCCTTTTCTAGCAAAATTTCTTAAAAGATTATTTGGATAACTTAAGTTATTGGCATAATTATTTAATTTATATTTAGGCAGAGTTTTCGAGCACAATTCTGAAGTATGTATTGGAGGTTCTAAACTGTTGTTTATCTCTTCATAAGATAAAGGTGAAACAAGTTGAAATGAAACATTTTCTTTTATAGCGACATTGCAAAATCTCAATCTTGCAATATTCCAGAGGATTTGTGCTAATTGATTTTCATATGAAAATACAGCAACAGAAATAGGTCCCTGAAAATATATAATATCAATAGTCAATTTGATTAGAAATAAACTTATTTAAGTTTTTAATATAAAAATATAAAAGTATTGGATTTAAATAATAAATGATTTAAATTCGAGAATGCTGAGAACAAATATCATATAATATAGAAGTAAATACTATATTCATTGAATTTAAAAATGTATTTTAATTATTTAATTTAAAAATTTAAATAGTATAATTCTTGCTTTAGAAATATACTCATTGACTATTACAACTAGTTCTTAAATTTATTAAACTCAACAAATATAATAATGAATGATTAAATTAATAGCTAATTATTGTAAGAAAATGAATAAGTTTGGCATCCAAATTTGAGGTTGTTTTGTTTGATTCAACTCATTTTTGAGTCTATATAACACTTCTCATTAAATGTTTTTAGTAGAATTCCCTTTTTATTTATATATTAAATAGTCAGTTATAAAATTGTTAGAGTAATAAATATAAATAAATAATAATAATAAATAAAAGCTAGAATTATTATTTTTAGTTTAAAAGAATTTATAAAACGTTTCTGAAATGCATGATATATATTTACTCATTTGTATACCTGCCACCTTTCAGCAAGATAAATTAGTTGATTGAGATGATTAAGTGAGCATTGTGTTACTAAAGTTATATCAGCAATAGTGGAAAATTTCTTCATTGTAGGCCATTTATTACCGATCACTAAGGAGGGAATCAATTGATATTGTCCAGTGGAATCGATAATTTTTTTATATTGAATTGCATTCACCAATGAATAAAATGCTGTAATCACCTATAAAAATTAGAATTTTAAATAAATTTCTTAAAGATAAGAAAAGAAATAAATATAAAAACCTCGAAATTTGGGTCCCCTTTTTCATGATTAATGACATGTTTAGATTCTAATTTATTTAACAAGATGATATGTACCAATTGAAGAGCAGCAATTATTACAATTAATATCAAAACAACCTTCCCCCAAAGGAAGTGCAACATTTTTTCAACTCATCTCCTTTGCTTTCTAGTTCATTTGAATTATTCGATTAAAGTGTATATAATATTATTATATTTGTACTTTCAGATAAAGTGTACTATCTTTAATAAAAAATAATTGAATCATTTTATAAGAATTATATATATGTATATTATTATATTCTATATAAAAATATTTTGGAAAAAAATTTATGACAATTTAAATATCAGAACAATTTAAAAAAAATACAAGCAATCTAAAATATTTCATTTAATAAGTATTGCAGAAATTGTAGATCTACTTTCAGAATGGAATAAAAACTTAATAAATTTAAAAAACAAAATTCGTCAATTTTATTTTATATATATATATTGATATATATATTGATATATATATATATATATATAAGTGTAAAAGAAAGATTTTTGAACATTTCTGAGATCAACAATGTATTTGACGTCTATGTCTTCCTTGGTATCAGCAACGATAAAATATGTTATTTATCGATTCCGAACTTAGCAATCAAAATATAAATTATTTCTCTAGATTCCTTTCTGACTTCTTACATATTCATTCATTCATTCATTTTAAAGGTAAGCATATTGGAAATTGTTAATTTATTAAAATATATTTAATCTAAGAATTTAAATTAAGTTTAATCGTAAATATGAACATATCTTATTATTTGTTTTAATCTTTTTGCATTAATCAAAATTAAAAATATCTTTTTGCAAACATTTATTCCCTTTTAACCTTTTAAATTTCTTATTTTATTCTTTTTATTCTTATACCATATTTTTTTTGGATTGCTTTATAATTATAATATAATTTGGTAATTATGAACAAATGTTATTATTGCTTTAATCTTTTTAAATTAATCAAAATTAAAATTATCTTATTTCAAACATTTCAATATTCTACTTTTAATTCTGTAAAATTTTTAGTTTTTATCAGATATTCTTTTTACAGTTTATATTCATTATTATTCAATTAATTATTCTATTCTATTTATTTATTTTCTTTAGCTTGAATACTAATTTGGTGAATATATTAAATCAGATTTTTTTTTTTTAGGCATTTCTAAATAAGCTACCTCTAATGTTAATCATTAATTTTTTTTTTTGGATTTCTTTATAATTTGCAGTTAATTTGGTAATTATGAACATATGTTATTATTTATTTATTTATTTATTTATTTATTTTCTTTTTCGTGGGCAAGGTTTGTGTATCAAATTATTTTGGTTATTTTTTATTTACCAACTAATAATTATTCTTATATTAATTAATTTTTTTTTTTTTTTTTTAGAATGTCCTCAATGTATATCCCTATCTTTTTTATTAATTTAGTTTTTCTTATCCTTTTTATCTCTTTCACTGTTATTCTTTGGTTATTAGACGGTGTCATTTCTTACCCTAGAATATGTCAGAAATGTTACCAGATTTACCAAAACAGGAAAAGTTTTTATAAACATAAGTTATTGGGCTGTAATGTACCTGATAGCGGTCTAGGGCAATCTATTACTATATCTATTCCTTCTTCTTCTAATTCTATTCCTTCTACTTCTACTAATTCTATTCCTTCTACATCTATTTCTATTCCTTCTACATCTATTTCTATTCCTTCTACTTCTACTAATTCTATTCCTTCTACTTCTACTAATTCTATTCCTTCTACTTCTACTAATTCTATTCCTTCTACTTCTACTAATTCTATTCCTTCTACTTCTACTAATTCTATTCCTTCTACATCTATTTCTATTCCTTCTACTTCTACTAATTCTATTCCTTCTACTTCTACTAATTCTATTTATTTAAAATACTCGAAACACTCCAAATGTTTGTTCCCCGATTGCAATAAATTTTTTTATTTTAAATCACAAATGATAAAACATTTGCAATTAGTACATAATTTAAAACCTGCATTTAAAATTTTCTGATAAAATTGAATTTAACAATTGGTTTAATAATGAATCAAATAGCAAATATATTTATTTTAGAAAATTATGTGGATCAATAAAAAGACAAACATATTATGTTTGCAATTTCGACAATAAAAATTTAGCCCAAAAAAGAAAATCTTTTAATAGTAAAAAGCATATTTCTAAGGGTCATTTAATTAATACGGGTTGTCCTTGTAGGATTATAGTAAATGAAAAATTCAACGGGGCTATTATAGTAAAATATTATTCGGCTCATAACCACAAATTAGGAATTGAAAATACTAAATTTCAACATTTACAACATGAGACTATAAATTTTATTAAAGCAAATTGTTCGTTGGGGGTTAATATCGACAAAATTCATTCTTATTTAAAAGGAGATTATGGTAAACGCGAGGGGAGGGAGGTCTCCCTTCCAATTGGGGAAAATTTAATATCCAAATCTCATATTAGGTATTTTGACAGAAAGGCAAAGTCCTTAGAATGGGAGCATCATGATGATACAATTTCAATTTCAATTAAGGTACACAAATTAAATCAGGAAACTTATAGTCCCATATTAATATATAAACCCCTTGGGGAGGAATTCATAACAATTGGGCCAAAATTTTTAAGAAAAAAAGCTTTTGATAAAGATTTATTTTTTTTGGGCTTACAGACCAAAGAGCAAGCCGAAATGATGAAGGAAGGTTGCAACAGAATACTATGTATTGACGCAACCTTTGGTACTAATAGTTACAATTATAAATTAATTAATTTAGTTGTCCCCACTAAATTTGACAAAGGTTATCCCGTGGCGCATTTTATTTCTGGACGTTTAGATTTAGATACAATGACCCATTTATTTTCTTCAATTAGGGCAAAAATCCCCGATTTAAAAATAAATGCCCTAATGACAGACGATGATAACACGGGATGGCGGGCTATATTTTCGGTATTTGGGAATATTAGACCCCTTCTTTGTCACTGGCATTTAATTCGATCTTGGAAACGTAACATTCCAAAAGATATCCCCAAAGAATTACAAAAAGGTATATACAAATTTTTGATAACTCTCTTAAAAACGAAAAATTCTTTTCATTTCGATAAAATTTTGAATACTTTTTTGGCCGATATTAGAATCAGATGTCCTAAATTTTACCAATATTTTAAAAATAATTATTGTAACAGAATACACATTTGGGCTATGGCTTATAGGAATTTCCCTCATGGGCACACAGATACAAATATGTATTGTGAATCATTCCATAATACAGTGGTTCTTAAACTGTGGTCCGCGGACCCCTGGGGGTCCGCGAAGCCTTTACTGAGGGTCCGCGGTCCTCGGAAAAAAATCATCGTAAAAATATATACATATATAAATATTTAAAGTTCATTGTTTAACTATATCCTCCTAGAGAATTACGGCTATAATTTAATACTATTAATAATACTATTTTATTTTATTAAATTGATAATTATGTCAATTAATTTTTTGTGAATAAATAAACATATATAAAAAACTATATATAAAATTTGAATTTTCATCCATTCATTCATTTAAAATCATTTTTCGATTGTTCCTTTAAAATAACCCCTCTTAGGGGCTCGGAAGGGGAGGCATATAAGGGAATTTTCTTTCACTTTGTTATTGGGGAAAATCAGGGGAGGGGACAGTCTTACCCGGAAAAACCCAAATTGTCAGCGTCCACTCTGGGGTTTTAAACAGTTTTAAAGCAAATGTTAATTATAAGTTCATTTCTCAACGAGTTGTATCTTTAAATTATTTTTATTAATTTAATTAATTATAATTAAATTATAGCTAATAATAGTTTATTATAGCTAATAATTTTTTTTAATTTTTAGTGTAATTTGCATGATCATTATTTTATAAAAACACTAAACACATTTTGCAATTTCCCAGAAAGGCTGTTTTTGAGAGTAAGTATAAGTTAGTTTTATGAATAAAAAATATTTATTTTAATAATATTTTAGAATCAAATTACGAAATTAATAATATTTTAGAATCAAATTACGAAATATATTTATTATATAAATTAATATTCATTTAAAATGATATTAAATCATTTATTTAAAATGATTTAAAACATTTATTAAAATGATTTAAAACATTCATTTAAAATGATATTAAAACATTCATTTAAAATCATATTAAAACATAGCTAGTAAATAATAATTCGTTATATTTATATTATATTTATATCATATTTATATTATTGTAGTTCAATGTTAATAAATTACTCCATAAAATGGATCGTTGGCTACAAACTGGTTCAACACAGAAACGGAAAGAATCAGATGATGAGGCATCAACAGCAAACTCTACCAAGAAACGAAAATATTCGGATGATTATTTATCATTTGGATTTACTTATATTTGCAACAATGATGTGGAAAGACCAGTCTGCGTTCTATGTCAGGAAAGTTTATCCAATGAAAGTATGAAACCTGCTAATCTCAGACGTCATTTACAAACAAAGCACAGCGAGCATGTTAGTAAGTCTATCGAATTTTTTAAAATGAAAAAAGAAGAACTTAATTCAAGTCAGAAATTGATGGTAAAGACGGGATCTGGTGGTATGAGTAAGAAAGCAGTAATGGTATCATATGAAGTAGCTCTACTTATTGCTAAAGCAGGAAAGCCGCATAATATAGCAGAGCAATTAATTCTTCCTGCTACAAAAGTAATTACAAATATAATGTTAGGAACTAAAGCAGCAAACGATATAAATTTGATTTCATTATCAAATGATACGGTTAAGAATAGGATTGAAGACATGTCATGTAATATAAAAGAAGAATTAATATCGAGAGTGCGCAAAAGTCACTATTACTCATTACAATTGGATGAAAGTACTGATGTCACTAATAATGCCAATTTGTTAGCTTTCATTAGATATGAGTTTGAAAATCAAATACAAGAAGATGTATTGTTTTGTGATTCACTACCTTCACGAACGACAGCTAATGACATATTTAACAGTTTGAATAATTTTATAACCGAAAATGAAATAGAGTGGCCAAAATGTGTTGGAATTTGCACTGATGGTGCTCGTGCAATGTCAGGTACAAGAACTGGATTGATTGCTCTTATTAAAAATGTTGCGCCTCAGGTTGTTTGGAATCATTGCTGCATTCACAGAGAATCATTAGCAGCCAAAAATATGTCACCAGATTTGAAAAGAACATTAGACGAAGTAGTTAAAATTGTCAATTTCATTAAGGCTCGTCCACTTAATTCCAGAGTTTTTAAAATTTTGTGTGGGGAAATGGGTAGTCAACATACACATTTATTATTACATACAGATGTACGTTGGTTGTCCCGCGGGAAAGTACTCATTCGCCTTTTTGAGCTTCGAGATGAAATACGATTGTTTTTAATAGATGCGCATTTTGAACTGACCGAATGTTTCAATGATTTTATCTGGTTAGCTAAGGTGGCTTACTTGACTGATATTTTTACAAAATTGAACGAACTTAATTTGAGCCTGCAAGGTACTGTTGTAAATATATTTAAAGTTGAAGATAAAATAGAAGCAATGATTAAAAAAATCGACTTGTGGTCGAAACGCATCCAGAACGGTGTATATGAGTCTTTTCCAACTCTCAATGATTTCATAGAAAGCTCCAGTGAAAAATTGCTTAATCAAACGCGTCAATTATTTGTTGAACATTTAATTACTTTGAAAAGCAACTTCAGGAAGTATTTTTCTACTCCTGATCCTTGCAATAACTGGATCAGAGATCCATTTAATATGGAAATTACAAATGCTAAACATTTATCTGCACCTGAACAAGATATTCTCGTGGAATTATCATGTGATACAACTTATAAACTAAAATTTAACAAAACTGAATTGAGCAACTTTTGGTTACTTCTCAGGTCAGATTATCCTGCGCTTGCAAATAAAGCACTTCAACACTTGATTCCATTCTGCACAACATATTTATGCGAACAAGCTTTTTCGGTACTATTTTATATTAAGTCTAAATATAGAAACAAATTAAATGTAGAGCCGGATCTTAGATTAAAAGTTTCCAATATTAAGCCAGATATTGAGATTCTTGTTTCAAGAAAACAACTGCATACATCTCATTAAATATGTAAGTTATATTTAATGAGATAGATGCAGTTATTTTTTAAAATATTTCTTATTTAATATTTTCTGAAAAAAATTATAAAATATTTATATGAATTTAATGAAAGTACCCATTATAATTTGTGAGATTTGTTGCTATGACAATGTTTGTATTTTCTTTCTTCAATATTATAATTTCTAATAAAATGTGTTCTACAAAATGCAAAAAAATCGTTATTCACCAATCACTGTTAGAAATATTCATCATATATCCTTGTCCTTATGAGATCGTAAGCCAGAAATTAATTAATAAAATGACGTAAAGTACCTAAAGTTGTGATGGGGGTCCGTCAAAAAAAATTTTTTCAAGTGGGGGTCCGTGGAGTACATAAGTTTAAGAACCTATGATCTAAGGTGAGACCTTCTTGTGGAAAATTATTCTAATCATTATCTCTTTGCGCCTTTCCTCGTTCCATTTTAGATAATATTAAAGATATATCTTATTTATAATACTTATGTAAAATCCTGATCAGTAATTTAGAATTTCTAATAATTTAATTAATATATAATTATTTTCAAAACTTTAATCAAGTAAAAGAAAAACAATTTTTTACTTTCCTCTCATTTTTGTATAGTTAAATTAAAGGGAGATGTATCCAAAAATAGAATAAAGGGCCCTATTGAGAGAAACAATATACATCTACTCATCACTAAGAAAATTATTAATATCAAAAATATATTTATATATATATTCAATATTTGAATTAAATCCTTAACAATTCTAATATTAGGTATTACAATTAGAAAAGAATTAGTTATTTTGAATTAGAATTTTTTGGTTTAATTTATCTACCTAGTTGGTTGAAAGATTTTGATCATTTCTACTATATATAATTTTATTTTGTATTTAATTAAATAGTTAAAACTAAATATTTAGTAGCAAGGAGGAATAGTATTAACATAAGAAACTGTAAGAATTGTAAAATGAATAGAATAAATACTTAGGTTCAGTAATTACGAAGGGTAATAATATACGAGAAAAATTTATTTAAATTGAGGTTGCTATCGCGGGTAGCGCCTGATATCATGCAAAAAAGGGGCTTCTCTCGTCAAAATTGTTATCAAAGGGAATCAAAATTAATTATATAAAACAATTATTTTGCTGGTTATATTCTATGGGTGTGAGGTGTGGTCTATGACCTTAGGAGATGAGAGTAGATTTAGAGTATTTGAGAAGAGGATTCTTCGAGGCGTTTATGGGCCAAAGAAAGATGAGGTCACCAGGAAATGGCGTAGACTGCATAACGAGGAATAATTGCATGACCTCTATGCATCTCCAGTTAGGGTCATAAAATTGAGAAGGTTGTGTTGGCCAGAAGAAAAATATATTTGTTGGGAAATGTTCGTTTAGAAGACCAAGGACGAGATGTGCGGTAACGGATGGTCTGTGGTGCGGACAATGTCGAAAAGAGCGTGAGAGAGATGGGAGAAAATACTAGTTAGATGTGTGCAGCTCAGAATAGGGACACTTGGAGAAATGATGTTACTGCGGCCAAACAATTTCGAGTTCCGTGGACCCACAAAGATAGATCTTTCAATTTTTAAAGATATCACTATTAAATATAACTTAACAGTTTCTATAGAATTATCAATTAATTAATTAATAATTTTAATTAATAATTATTCTATACAAATTCAGATCTATGAAATAAAAGAACAAATAAAATTATTATATTTATTATAAAAACAAATATAATTTGAATTTAAATAATGGCACACATAATTTTTTTAAATTCGCACCTCTTGTGGATGCAAAGAGTACTAACACTAACACACACACATAGGGATAGTCGGTGAGACGAATATCGTTGCTGATATCAAGGAAGACATAGACGTCAAATACATTGTTAATCTCAGAAAAGTTGACTATTCTAAAAGAAAAACCATGTTGAGAATATAGTTAGAAACAATATTGAAATGAATGGCAGCCACTTTGACAATAAAATTTGAATTCTATAGAATTTTGGATTTTTTTGAATTTGATTATATTAAAATAACAAGTGTTTTAGAGCTACATTTAATACAATATATTTATACTTAATATAATTTGGATTATTTCAATAAATAATAATATTATTTGCATGATAAGAATTGCTATTCGTTGATACTAAACTTTAAATATTTCTAATCAAATATATAAACAAATAAGATTAAGTATAATAATTAATTAAATATTTTGCATGAAAACTCAGTGAACCACAAATAGTGTTATATGTTTGAATGAGCTCGATCAACTCATTTTGCCGCTCACAATAAGGGCTTTACAATAAATGAGTTAAAAAACATAGTAATAATTTTTTTTCTTTTAATTTAAAGCAAATAAAAAACAGTAAAAAAAATTAGTTGTTCCTAAAATAAAAACAAATTAAAATTCTTTTTTTTTATAAAATATTAATCTCTGCCTAATAACTAAAATAATTTCTTCGCCCTTTTTGATCTGTTATGGGTGTGGGAGAAGACGTGGATTGAGGAAGATAAAAAGACTTTTTATATATATATTTTATTTATATCTCTCTTTTACTTGATTTTACTCCTCCGCATTCGATCGAGTTGATAGACAGGCTCTATATTACAAATTATTGAATTTAGGAATGTCTACCAAGGTAGTTAAAATAATAATAAGTCTGTATACAGACACACAGGCTAGTGTGTGGTGTGGAGAAGAGCCAACTCAAGCATTTGAAACAACTATGGGAGTGAAACAGGGATGTCTGCTAAGTCCGACGCTATTCTCATTGTTTGTGAAGGATATAGAGGATTTTATGGAGGGGAAGAAAAGATGCTGGCCTATGCGGATGACATTGTAATTTTAGCCCCGGAAAAGATAGTGCTACATAGGATGATAAGCACATTAGAGAATTATTGTAAGATATGGAATTTGGTAGTAAATTTGGAAAAATCCAAAATAGTAGTATTTAGAAATGGTGGGCGTCCTGGGGCGGGAGAAAATTGGAGGAAAAAAAGTGGAAATAGTGAATAAATACAAGTATCTTGGAATGACAGTGTCGTCGGGGTTAGCAATGGGATGGCACTTTAAGGAGAAAAAGGAGAGGGCCATATTTGCTCTTAATTCCTTTAATAGAATCCTATTAAATGATAATATAAACTGGAATTCTAAGTTGAAAATCTTTAACTCAGTGTCACGTTCAATAATATGCTAAGGTGCCCAGGTGTGGGGATATGAGTTATGATGAGGTTGAGGTACATTTTAAATTCTTCGTCAAAAAATGTTTTAATCTGCCAAGGAATACCCCCGATTATATATTATACTTGGAAACAAACCTCTCACCAACTTATATATACACTTTAAAATTACACTTGGATTACATAATAAAATGTTTAAAAATGAAACATAATAGATATCCATTTGTAGTCTATATATATAAAAAAAGGTTTTTGTCTGCACATTGCTCAGAATTTAAAAATTTTTGCATATCTTCGCGTTTCATGACCTCTAGAATCCAAAAGTGACTTTAGAATTTTTCACGTCTGTCTGTCTGTCTGTCTGTCCGGAAAATTACTATTTTATAGACTCAGAATTGGCTGAACCGATTTCTTTGAAATTACATCACAATATTCTTATATACCTCTAGAGTAACATAGGCTATAAATTTTATTAATATCTTATCAATAACCGCAGAAATTAATTTTTTAAAGTTTATATAATTCTCCGTGTTGTTCATTCAAGAGAAGCTCGCGGCTCACTGCCGGCCTAGCGGAATCATTTCAAACAATGAATTATCATAGCTATTCCCAATCAAAGAATTATTATAATATTTCACTTTTTATTTTAAATTCTAATATACAAATATCAATTCAATTAAATAATTTATTCTAAAAGTTCTCAATTTAATTAAAATATTTATATTTATTAGATCATATTTTTATCTTAAATTATTTTTTATTTAATTGAATATTTCTTCTTTTCTATAATATATACATAATAATATATAAATTTTATCATTGAATAATAAAAAAAAAATTATTTAACCTGAATCAAAATGACTGAATTATATTATCTTTACTGAATTATATTATCTTTGTTTTTTATTTTAATTTAATTACTCTATTATTAATTACTAAATATATATATATTATATAAAAATTAAAATATGATGATATAAAGTTGTTTTAAATTTTTGACATTTTTAAATTTATTAAAATGTTTTTTTTAATTTATTATGTTTAAAAGATTCATTTTTATTATGTGATATTAATAAAAAATAACGATGCTCTGTGTAAGTCGAATCATGTTGCACATAATTAAATAACAATTGTCAAACAAAGAATATAATATTTTTTTAAATTCTTATATTTAAATATCATTTCAATTAAATAATTTATTCTAAAAGGTCTCATTTTAATTAATTTAATAAAATATTTAAATCACCATTCAATTTTTTATTAATAGGCTTCTTTTTTTATTTTTAATTTTTAATAAATTCTCTTTTTTTGATATGATATTAATAAAAAATAATATTAAATTGTATATAAATTTAAAAATTAGAATATTTGAATTTTATTAAATTTTAACACAAGTAATCAATCATATGCATTAAGAATGGAAAATTTTTAAAATCAACTTGATATTAAATTCAGACAAAAATACTGATATATAGAATATATAGACTATTCGAATATAATTTAAAACTCTTTCTCTCCTTCTATTTTAAATTAAAAAAAAACGGAGTTTTAAGAAATTTAGATGCCTTATGCAACATGGGTGGGTAAATGAATTGGGCTGGAAGAGGAGGCAATTTATAATTTTCTTCTAATTCAGATTTAGGACAAATCGTACATTATATCAAATCTCGCTAAGAACATTCAATATTTTTGTACACAAATTATTCAGAGTATTGGCTAAGCGTATCAATCTTCAAACTTGAAGGTAGTAAAGAAAGAATAAGATGCGGAAATCAATTGTAAAATATTAGGTTACCCAGACGACTTAAATATAATAGGAGATTCGGCAATTGCAATTACAGATAGCGAGGAAAATTTAATGGAGGTTTGAAATTAATAGTGATAAGAAAAAATATTTAGTAACAAAGAGGAAGAATATTAACATACAAAATCTTAAGATACAAAATGTAGAATTTGAATATGTAGAAAAATTGAATGTAATCACGAAGGATAATAATATTTGAGAAGAATTTAAATCGGGGTTGCAATCGGGAAACGCCTGTTATCTGCAATAAAGAGGCTTATCTCTTCAAAATTATTATCAAAGGGAATATATAAAAAGATTATTTTGCCTGTTGCATTATATGGGTGGGAGGTATGGTCTATGACCCTTGGAGATGAGAGTAGATTCAGAGTATTTGAGAATAGGATTCTTCCCTGCATTTATTGGCCAAAGAAAGATGAGGTCACCGGGGAATGGAGGAGACTGCATAACAAGAAATTGCATGGCCTCTCTGCATCTTCAGAAATAGTTAGGGTTATAAAAAGCTGCGATAGGCAGGGCACGTGGCTAGAATGGGAGAGGAAAAAGATATTGGTGGGAAGACCGATTGGAAAACGTCCGCTTGGAAAACCAATGACGCGTAGGAAGGGACGTAAGAGAGATGGAACAAGGGCTCAGGATAGGGACACTTGGAGAAATGTGGTTGTTGCGGCTAAGAACTTTCGAGTATCTTTGAGCCACATAGGTAGATAGATATAACATATACAATAATAATATATATAATTAATATAGTGATTAAATTAAAATATATTTTTTAAATAAGAACACAAAAAGAAATGAATGTTTTATGTAATATACTGATTGAAACAAAATGGATGAAAACCTTTTACTACTTTCAACCACCAAATACTATGTACCACTCGGGGGTACAGGAGGCGGAGCCCCCGTCTAGGTGTGAAGAGCGCCGAAGGCGCTCTGAGCAGCTAGTAATAAAATAAATTATAAACATTAAGATTTCATGGTTTAAGGACTGGCAAAGTTTGTGTGAAAAGTGTAACCTTAACATCCTTAATGGTAAAATCAGTTCAAAATTTATAGTATATGAAATGAAAAAAATAATAGTAAGTGATCTAATGGAGAGAGTAAACAATAGTGAAAGACATACAATTTATAAACAATTAGAAAGATTTGAATATGAAAATGGAGAGATGAGTGTAAATAATAGGAGTTGGCTGATGAAAATTCGAGGAGAATTGTTATATTTAAATAAATATACTTTCGGAAGCCAAGTCAAAATATGCTCATTATGTAATCTTTTGGAGGAGGAGGATACTTTCCATTTCATTGCGAGATGTCCCATCTTGAAAGAATTTAGGATGAGGGCACTCGGCAGGGAAGTGCTTACCTTTGAGGAGTTCAAAGAGTACCTTAAAGGGGGGACTGGCAGAGACTTGTCAAATATAGTAGGGAGGCGTGGAAATACAGGTACTCCCTAATAAGGGAATTTAATTTTTGATCTTTAATTTCTGATTTTGGGACTTTAAATTGTGTTTTTAATGTATATATGTATAGGGAAAGAGCAGATCATCACAAGGCCAAATGCCATGATTATATCTTATAGTAAATGTATATATTTGTATATAGGTAAAATGTATTATTTTTTCAAAATAAAGATTATTATTATTATTATTATTATATACATTTTAATTACAACGAATATATACACAGGCCAGGTAGAAAGGGACCAGGGTACTGGAGCAGGCTAGGTCGTATCTCCTTTCGATGGCGCGGTGGCTAGTCTTGTGTCATCGCTTTTTCCTCCTCAGCGACGACCTTGCACGCTCCCGTGCCGCGCCTGGTCCGTTTACATCTCTCTATCTGTATAATATTATATATTCTTGTAACTAAATTGCAAATATATTAAAAAGTCTCCTTTCTCTCAACGCCTTCCTGCACCCCACACATTCTTTCTGATAATATTTTTCCGATTTAAAATTTCATACCAAATTATTACAGATCATAAAAATTTAAACTGTTTAATTTGATTCAAGAGCCCGAATGTTCGCCTCGTGTAAGTAAATGTTAAACAAATTTAAACAACAAGTGTATGAGGCTGAAAGGGGACCAACCCAGGAGGAGAGTGCTTTAGTTGGTCAACTAGAAGCATCTGTTGGAGCAAAAATGGGCGCCGAAACGTCGAGACTCCAATCTCACGATTAAATGTGAAAATAACCCGTAAATAATTCTCATAATATATGGATTATATTAAAATACTAGTTCTATTTGTATGAAAAATAATAAGTTGACCTCGACCGACGGGTTGAAATAAAGTAATTTCCGGATACAGAAACAATTTCAAATAATTTAAAAGTATCTATTAATGCAATAAAAAACAGTTATGGATATAACATAAATATTTTTAATTTTATTTTATTTATAATATATAGCTGAAGTACCCGGCGATGCCCGTGATCTTTCCCGGGATCATATTAAGGAGGCTGTGACGTCATGAAAGGCTGAGTGACGTCATCTCTTCTTCTTCTTCTTCAAGTGCCTTGTCCGGTCTCCCTGACGTCGGCGATCACTCTGGCGAAAACGTCTCTATTTTCCGCCGTGCGGAACAGCTCTCCCACGCTCCTTATGCCGGTCCATTCCCTGATATTCCCTAACCAGGATTGGCGTCTTCTCCCGGGTCCACGTCGACCCTCAATTTTCCCTTTGAGGATCAATTGAAGGAGTTGATATTTATTACCTCTCAAGATGTGGCCGAGGTAAGAGATTTTCCGGCATTTGACAGTGTTGAGGAGTTCTCTCTGTGTGTTTGCTCTCTTCAAGACATCATTGTTGGTAACTTTCTCGACCCAGGGAATTCGCAGCATTCGCCTGAGGATCCACATCTCAAAAGCCTCCAGGCGATTCATCGTACTGACCTTGAGTGTCCATGCTTCCATACCATATAAGAGAATGGGCCAAACATAGCATTTGGCCATTCTCTGTCGTAATTTAAGATTTAGGTTGTCATCACAGAAGAAGGATCTCATTTTATTGAAGGTGGTCCTCGCAGTCTCAATTCTGGACTTAATTTCGATATCCGGGTCTAGCTGGTCATTTATGATACAACCAAGATATTTAAAGGATCTTACTCGTTCAACTTGTTTGTTATCGAGGTGGAGGGAGGCGTTTCCATGTGGCTGGCGGCTAAAGACCATAAATTTTGTTTTGGCTATATTGATGTTTAAGCCCGCTTTAATTCCAATTTGAGAAATTTTATTCAGAAGTAGTTGGAGGTCTTCAATGTTTTCAGACAAGATCACAGTGTCGTCGGCATATTTAATTGTACTAATTGGTACGCCATTTACTTTCACTCCTATATCCAGTTCTTCCAAGGCCTCCTTAAAAATTCTGTCAGCATAGAGATTAAATAAAAGGGGAGAGAGAATGCATCCTTGACGGACTCCTCTCTGGATCTCAATTCCCGGTGTTGTTGATTTTCCTACTCTGATTACGGCATATTGCCTCCAGTACAGATTTTTTATAATCCTGATGTCTTTTTTGTCCACTCCAGCATCGCACAGAAGTTCAATCAGTCTAGTGTGTTTTATTCTGTCAAAGGCTTTTTCGTAGTCAACAAAACATGCAAATACATTTTTGTGTTGGTCACGACATTTTTGAAGCAAAACATTGAAGCCAAATAATGCTTCTCTTGTACCGAAGGCGTTCCTGAATCCAAACTGCGAGTCATCTAAGTCTAACTCACATTTTAATCGGATGCGGGCGTGTATTATTCGAAGAAAGGTCTTTAACATGTGGCTCATAAGACTAATGAGGCGATAGTCACTGCAATTCTTAGGGTATTGTTTCTTTGGGATAGTAACAAAAGTTGATTTCAGCCATTCCTCTGGAAGCACACCGCAGTTATAGATGTTGTTAAATATTTTCAATACCAGGTCTATATTGTCTTCATTGATGAATTTGATTAATTCCATTGGGATTCCATCTGGTCCCGGCGCTTTCTTGTTCTTAGCAATTGAAATAGCGTGAATTAGCTCTGATTTTATTATTTTTGGCCCTTCAGGATCGCAATCATCAATTTCAACTTCCTCTCTGGAATCTTCAAAAAGTTTTGCTGCGTACAATTGCCAGGCTTTCATGAGTTCATCTTCGTCCGTTACTAGTTTTTTGGCTTCATTTAGTATTGACATTGGTGGTCGACTCCTGAAGTGTCTAGTTATTTCCTTTACCTTTACATGTATATTAAACATGTCATGTTTTGAGACTAATTCTTCTATTTCTTCGCACCTTTCTGTCATCCAAATTTGTTTTGCTAATTTAATCTCTTTCCTTATTTTGAATTGTATTTTTTTATATTCCACGATGTTATTTTTGAGAAGTCTCCTTTCTTCCATCAAATCCAAAATCTCGTCCGTCATCCACGACCTCCTCTTTATTGTACGTGTTCTCCTCAAGTGAAGCGAACCAGTCTCCACCAAAGCATTTTTCAGCAGTGCTCACTGAGTATTTATATCGTCAAGATCGTCAATAGATATCCTCATTAATTTGCCATTGAGATCATCAATAACAGCATTCCTATAATCCTCAAATTGTAATCTTGATGTATCAATAATATTAACGTTGCAGTTTTTTCTTTTTACAGACTTCAACGCTAGGCCCATGTCCGCAACCAAAGGGTTGTGATCTGAGCCTATGTCTGCACCAGGGTATGTTGTGACTCTTTTAACACAATTTCGGAAACGTCTGTTTATCAGAATGTAATCAATTTGGTTCCTACTTGGTTCTTGGTTGTCAATAGTCTCTGGGTGATTTCCATGTGTAAAGACGTCGCTTTGGAAGTTTAAATAGCGTATTAGTTACTACCATCTCTGTAGTTTGGCAGAATTCATAGAGCCGGTCTCCTCTCTCATTACACTCACCCAAGCCGAAATCGCCGACCAAATCCCCTCGTCTGCCCTGACCGATTTTAGCATTAAAGTCTCCAAGTATCAAGTTTATGGTATTCTTCTTGAGAGAGTTTAGAGTGTTTTCTAAAGTGTCGTAGAATTTTTCCACTTCCTCATCGTATTTACTATCAGATGTAGGTGCGTAGACTTGTAAGATTTTTATGTCAAATGGCTGTCCATGAATCTGTAGCAGCATCACTCTATCCGATATGGGCACAAAGTTCTTAACGTACCTCGTGAACTCCGAATCAACTAGAATTCCGACACCGTTTCGATGAAACCTATCTCCACTCTCACTTCCTAAGTAATAGAGTGTTCCTCCCTCCTGAGAACAAGCACCGACACCAGGCCATCTGAGTTCGCTGATTCCCATGAACTTAACTTTAAGTCTTCTCATTTCTTTGATAGCGTTGTTTAATTTTCCGGCCATGAAGAGACTTCTGACATTCCATGTACACACTCGCAATCTGGTTTTCACTATTCTGAGCCGGGAGATTCTTCGCACCCCTTGCCCATTTAAGGGCTGCCCTTTTCTCGTCATAGTGAATTTCCTGGGGATGGTATACCGAAGTGGTTTCCCGTTGCCTTCTTCGGTGGATTCTCAGCCGCTCCTAACCTGGAGTACAGACGCTGTTCGTAGCCGCCCCTAACCTGGAGAACAGACGCTACTGGGTTTCGCCATAGCTGGCTTAAGAGAAGAGAAAGTGACGTCATATAATTTTAAATTAAGAAAAACCTAGTGAAGATGATTTTTCCCAAGGATAAAACCAATACAAAGTGCATGATTCGTCGAGATATGTAAAAAATCTCCTCATGTGAAATTTGGTGTGAAAATAACCCTTCCCTTCCTATCGACCTATCGTCTATCGCTAATTCTTCCACTTCCGACTTCCGGATATACACCAAAAGTTGATCAATTCATCATATTTGATGCATTAAGTAAATATTCGAAATTTCATCAAAATCCATTGAGCCGTTCAAGCTGTACACATCTATACGGACACACAGCGGACGGACGGGCATCATGCTAAAAATTCTTTTTTCTGTTAAGAAAATGCATGATATGATTGGTGAAGATATGTAAAAAACTCCATATGTGAAATTTGGTGTGAAAACAATACCTCCCTTACTATCGTCGGTCGGTAAAAAATTATAAAATAATATAGTAACACATTGAGAAAAATGTTTGGGGTCACTATGACCACAAAGAATTTTTATGTTGGGTTAAAACAAAGTACGAATATTAATAATCAGTTCAATAATTTTTGTACTAATGGTGAACAGGTCCTATATATATTAAATTAAATAGTAATAGTAATAATAATTAATAGGAATAGGAAGAAAGTAAATTTATCTCTTACTTTCTACTGAGCAATTCTGCAAGGATAATAAATCCCTACATTATAGGTTGAGATTGATTGAATGTGATTAGGATATGTATAAGAAGATATATATTTATCATTTTTTAATGATTTTTATTATAAAATAAAAAAAATATAGGATTCAATTTGTTTTGATATTACATAAAATATAAAATAGTTATGAAAATATTAATTAATACTAATCAAATTTTTGAGAAAATTTAAGAAAACACTTAAAAAAATGTTTCTTTAATAAATTTGAAATTAGACTTAAATTTTAAATTAAAATTAGAACACACTTTTCTAACATTTGTCGACAGTTTATTAGGTCCACAAGAAAATACATAAATTTCTTCCCTGAAAAAAGATTTTATTTAAATTCTTCAATTATTTATTTCTGTTAAATACTTACTTTGGATAAAATTGATGCCATTGTTTAAAATGCTGTAACCAAATTGGCCTTCCATATTTAATTCTTGGAAATAATAATTCATAATTTTGAAGTGCCTAAAATTATATAAAAAATATAAATACATTTATTTATTTTATAATTTATAAGTAAATGTTTCAAATTTACTTTAATATCATTAGAAGATCTTTTAGTGATATATATTTGAATCTCTAAACGATCAGGCTCGTTGTTCATCCAAAACTAAAATTACAAACTTTCTAAGTCAAATTTTGAAATATAATATACTCTTATGTAATAAATTACTTTTTTATGAACTTCACATATAAGCTGTGCAAACCATAATAAATGAATTTGATCCTTAAGGATCCATATTAAATGAATCCTGCTTGGTTTATTTGTTGAATTATCCCTAAAATAATATATAAAATAGTATTCTAATCGTCAAATATATATCATTTTAAAATTTACAATAGATGATGAAAAATAGATGCATAAGGAGTTATTCCGATTCCTGCTGCAATGCATATCACAATTTTACTTGCTAAAATACCTTCCATGGGACTATGATAAGGACCATCTACTAAAAATCTATATAGAAAAAAATTGTTTTTTATTTATTTTGTTTAGGGCAACAAATATAAATAAATTACTTTATAGGTTTATATGAGTTTCCATTAAAGAATTCTAATTGACCGTAATTATTAAAAGGAACTAATATTCTCGATAAAAAATTATCTAAAAAAGAAAATATAAATAACTAGTAAAATGTAAAACAAATTATAATTATAAATTTAAATCTTACTAGACCAATCTCCTCTGGCGCGTATAAAAATAGAAAATACTGATTCTCTTGAAGGGCACTAGAAGAAAAAAAAAAAGATTTAGGCAATAATATTAATAATACCCAGCCAGAATTTCACGTGGATTCGACGTCTAGACAGACCATTTAGACGTCGGCTAGACGTTGAATCGACGTGACTATTCTGGCTGGGTAATTAATTATAATAACACAAATTACCCTTATTATAGTATAAGGATGCCACTCTAAATTTGATATGAGAGAGCAATTAAGAAGTATATACTGAAAATATAATTGTAAAATTAGTATTTTAATTTCATTTTACATTAAAAATATTAAAGTTAATTACTAGTTGGATGAGTATATCAAATTTTATAAATAAATAATTAAATAATAAATTAGAGAGATTGACTCCTCTATTCTATACAAACTCAAATAAACAATCATTTTAATTTAACATTTTTCTATTTGAAAATTGAATTAAATATTTTTATCATTTAATTAAATCAACAAAAAATTAATTAATTTCTTCGGAAATTTTTATTATTTTTCATGTTTTAGGTTTCTTTTATATTAAATTGAAATTGATAAATGAATTTCAAAAAAAGTAAAAAATTTAGACAATCATACAAAAAGACATTATTTTTAGTAAATAAAACTAAAAAATAAAAAGAAAAATTTATGAAAAATAGCTGAAAAAAGAAAAAAACGGGGGAGGGGGGGGGGCATTTTATCTTTCCGTACCGCTACTCTGTTCTGGGTAAATATAAAAACTAGATTATTTTCTTACTTGTGCTGGGCTGGAAAAAAACCATGATGGACATTCAAGAATTACTTCTACAACATGATCTGATAATCTTTTCATCCCAATCAATGAACATATTGCAAAATGTCGTCGAAATAGACGTATAGTATAATCAAATATTTTCAAAAATAGTATAATAGAAAGAAAAATCCATCCCTAAAATTTGTAATTTTTAATCGATTTAAAATTTATAAAATAAAAAAATTGATAAAGATAAAAATTTAATCAAAATTTGAATTGTATTTGCTATTTGGGTTTAATTTATAATACATATATATTTTTAATAAATAAGCAAAATTAATCATGCCATTTAATATAATACTATGGTAAAAAAGCAAAGGATTAATATTTAAAAATAATATTCAATTGTAAGGTATACATACTTGTTAATCAAGGTTTCATCACGTTGAATAGACCGCCAATTTTCGGTGGTAGAAGGGGAAGTTGGTAGAAGATAGAGATTATCTGTGGGGACCATGTTAGAAGAATATTTCTCTTTCTGACACCTCATTCCCCAGCTAACAAAAAATAGGCGGCACATTCAACTTAAAGAATTGATAATTATATAATGAACAAGTACCAATTTTAATTTGTAATTGGTAAGAAAATCCATTAATTTATAAGAATTAAATAAATAAAAGAAAATACCTTATGTTGGAATATTATATTATATTATTGAATTAATTAATGGCTATATATAATAAAAATTTGATTTATTCTAAAAGATTGTTAAAATAAAATAAAGTTCATGCAATCAATTTGTTAATTTATTTTTAATGGAATAATAATTTTCAAATGGCGAGTCTTTCAATTTAATTAAAGTAAATTTTCTTACATATGTATTCATTCTTTTAAAAATAGGAGGATTGCATGAAACAGTATTATTGATATTTTTTAAACAAATGAAATGTTCTTTAGGATTATCAATTTCTTTTAAAACTCCACTAAAATAAATAATTATATGAAAAGAAAAGGATTTATAAATAAGAATCGTAACAAATATTACCTAAAGGGATGAATTATAACTATAATGAGAAATGGAAAAAAACATAAATGAAGAATGGAAAATAAATTATAATGCGACTTGCGAATTGATTGAAATGAAGAAAATAACATAATCATCAGAATTAAACAAAGAATTATTCCACTGATGCCAGTCCCTAAAAGATAAAATCTTTGAATAAAATCTCAAACATTTACAAATTTGAATACTTACATGTAGTAAATATAATTGTGAAAGGATTCTGAAAAAAAATTATAAAATTATTAACTTCAAATAAATTGTGTTAAAGGAGAGTATATAATGTGAACAAAACTATATTTTTAAAAACCCTGGTTTAAAATATTGGTATCTAACTGATAGTGTACACCTAGTAATATTGTTTGTTCGTTAGTATATCATAATTATAAATCAAATAAAAAATATGAGCAAATAATTTATTAATTATTTAGAAGAATTTATGTTAATATAATATTGGTTTTTATAATAAAATATAATTTTTTAAAGTGTGTCTTTAAAAACTTGAAAAATCATTTTTTTAAATCGGTAAATATTATGAAGGTATAAAACATAAATATATAAATACCTGGTTTTTATATTGAGCCCAATTAAGTTCAGGAAATTTTTCATTATAATGAGTGGAAAAATTATAAGCATTCAGAAAATGAGCGACTGTGTGAACAACTAAAATTTAAATATATAATTTTCAAATTATTGTATCAAAATTTCTATAATATATATTTAAATTAAAATTTTATAGTATAAAAACAATTGAAAATATTTTATTTTACATAATATAATTTAAAAAATAATTCACTTTTTTAAATTATGAAATTCTTTCAAATGAGATGATACAATAAATTGATCTATTTATATGAAAATATACTCTAATTATGATTATTTTATATTATTCTCAAAAATAATATTATTTTATTAGATGAGAAGTTTTTTTTAAATATTTAAGGGAATTTAAATGAAAATGTAATTATAAATTAACAATAATAAATTTAGTCATAGATTACATTTTACCATATAATAAAAATTAGTTATATTAACAAAAATCTACCTGAGGCAATAAGAAGAATATATGCACAAAAAATATGTGTAATTTGAATATGCGAAAAACATAGTACAATGTGGCGAACAATACAATTATATGGAAAAATTTGATGTAGGCCTTTTAAAAGAAAACTTAAAATAGTGCGGCATACAGGAACAATAATCATAAAGCTATTTAGTAAAATAATTGTAGCACTTGCTCGTGAAAGACATAGACCAATCTTAAAAGAAAAATAATTATGATTAAGATAATTAGTTATTATGATTTTTAAATTTGAAAAACGTAATAAAATGTTTATGATATTTTAAAAAATTGTAATACATATTCAAAAATAATATCCATTTTAAAGAAAAAGCTTAATAATATTTAAGATTTATTCTAATGAAAACATAATTGTTGATACATAATCAATTAATATTGAAATTTGAATCATACTAAAGAATTAAAAACTTTCAAGAAAATAATCATAATATTATTTATTATATTTTGCTCAAGAATATTAAAATATATATATACAAATAATATAAATTCCAAGATAATTCTTACTCCGAGCATTTGTCGTAAATAAATATATTCAGGCTTATGATTATAATTACAAAATGATTTCCAAAAAACAAAACAATTAATCATTATCCATAAAATCTGAAAAAGAATAAGGGACTTCAATAGTACGAAATAAAAATCAATAATAGAAAATATATGAATAGTTATATATCTTTATATGGATTTAATTCAATAATATATGTATATAGATTTTTTAATAATTCAAAATATATTTTATTATGAAAACAATACATACATATACATTTTTCTTGTTTTTTGATAAATATATTATTATTAAAATTTATTTATTTTATTAATACTATTATAATTTTAATTATTATAGAATAAATAAGTAAAATTAAAGTAACTCACAAAAGCATATTTTTTTTGAAAAAAAACTAAAATATTCATTAAATATAAATAAAATTCAAGCAAAACTTTTAGAAAATATGATTAAGTTTATTTTTAAATTATTTTCAATGTTTAATTTTAAAATAAAATATACAAATATATATATATATATATATATATAACAATACTGAAATTAAGTTTTATTTATGAAAGTGATTCTCTACCACTTAGATTGTCACTTGGTCAGTTGTTCCATGGATTCTGGATGATGTCACCGGAAGTGATCCTTTTCTATTCAGTCTGATTTTATACAAATTTAATAGTAGTAATGGAAAATGGATTGAGTTAGGAAAAAAATGTTAGACATAAATTATGAAAATATAATATAAATATAATATTAGTATAAGATTTATGTGGGAATTATTAAAGAATATATATAACATAATAATCTCATATATAAATAATACTGAAGGTAATTTCCATTGTTGAATCTATTTAAATATAATTAAGAGTAATTTTGGTCATACAACTTAATTACAGTCTAAGCATCACAAATGTTTGCAATTATTTTGTTGTTTTTGAATACGCTTCATTAATAGATAATTATTAAATCATAATGTAATAATAAGCTTAAACATAAAAAGCGATAATAAATCACAGATGGTTGTTTAAGAGCGGGTCGAGAGTTAAAATTTTTTATTTATTAGGAATGTACCCAAGGTAAAAACTGTATGAGAAGCAATGGTCGTTTATTATTGAAGGAAAAGGGCAAGTGATACCAAGATTTATATACTCTACTTATTTTTGTTATGATTAATTATAATAATATATAACTATGTTATTAAAAAAGTTTTTTTAAATAAATGCGTTGGGCATGTTTAGTCTATTTTGACTTTTTTAGAACGCACTTTGTATAATACTTATTCATTCATATCACTAAAAAAATAATAATAAATATTAAATAGCATTATTATTGAAAATAAAATTAAATAACTTCGACACCCACCATATTCTTCATTTTTGGTCCCAACAACTTTTGGCTAATAATGTTAAAAAATTTTGAAATTATGTATTATTTTTTTGAAACAAAAGATAAATCTTTGTACACTTCTGAAATAAATAAAATTACGTTGTCATCAAAGAATTAACTTTTATGTTGATACATAAAGAATTTTAACAAATAAATGTTTAACGACTAGTTATTTAGAATTTTAAACATAGATAAAATATTAGTTTATTTTAAAAAAGAATAAAATTATTTTAGAAAAAAAGAAATATTTAAAAAAATTTTAAAAAAATATTTAAAACAATTTTGATAGTGATGGTCTGTGACCAGTGGCGGATTAAAGGTCCAGAGCGCCCTAGGCAATCACTTTATCGGCCATAAATGCCCATCATAATACTATAAATTTTAAAAATTCTGAGCTCGCGCGCCCCTTGGAACTACACGCCCCTAGGCACGTGCCTAGTTTGCCTTACGGATAATCCGCCTCTGTCTGTGACAATTTTTTATAACGTTTTTCTTAACTTCACTTGGCGTCTGTCTGTTCGCTCTTTTGAAAAATTGAAATCGACTTTTTATTGAGATAGACTTTTGAAGATTTTTATAGATATTTCAATGGATCCCTAGAAGGTAAAGAATAAATAAAATTGAATTATAATTAATTAATTGTAATTAATTAGCGATTAATTACTTTTAGTAACTATCTCCTTTTTTATTGTTCCGATTATTTTAAAACATAAATATTGATTTCAGGATAGATTTTCATTTTGAACGTATTTAAAAATATTTCATAGCATTAAAATTAATGATAAATTCTTATTAATCAGTTGTATCGCCAATGAAGAGGGGTTTCTTCCCCTCAGATGAGTCAGATGGCATAGAGAAAAGATCTTTTTAAATATATATGTCCCCGATAGAAAGAAAACAAAACAATAGAATAACCTTTTTTTACGAAGACAATATATATTTATAATATATTTATAAAATATACATATATATATATATATAAATTAATGTATATATTTATATATATATATACATTTATAAAATCTCATATTAATAAAAATTATTTATTTATAAATATAATATAATAATTATTATTCAATAAATGCATAAAATGCGCCCAACGTTTTTCGTTGAATATGAAGCAATTCATCCATAAACTTTGTCAAGCTTATAGAAAAATTATTTTATTCTTTTTAGTCGATTGGAAAAACGTTATTTTATAATTTTTTTTTTTATATTTATATTATTTAATGTTGGCTGTATTGAATATATGTCAATTTAAATGATAGATTTAAATATATTTCTATAGGTACTCACATTTACATTTACTCATCTTTTTACCTTTATTTAATCAAATCAATTATTGATATAATTTAAATTAAAAGCATTATATCTAAAATAATTTTAAAAAAATAAACCATGAAATTTAGAGCGAAAATGACAGATTTTAATACAATGAGACAATTTTATGGTATTTTCTTTTTATTTTTAATTAATTAATTTAAAAAATTTACTAATATTATTTTTAAATAGGTATTATTTCTACATTGGCAAAAATATCAAAAATTTGTATTATTCAAATTACACATCAATATCTTCATTTTATTATTATTGATAAAAGCTCTGGATTAGGAAGACCAATAGTATCTTGTAAGCTAGATAAAAATTACTTTTTTTATGAATATAAGATGTCAGGTGTTTCAGAAAGTCATGATGAAATCCTACTAGAAGCTAATAATGGTATTAAATATTTATTTAGTTCATATATTTTAAGAAAACACTTATGAATAATTATTTTTAGATATGTTATCAAAAAGTTTGGGAAGTTTAAAAGTATCACACACAAATAATTCTGTAAAAATAAAACTTACTAATAAAATATCCCCATGTTTAACATTTGAAATAGATCAGGTAAATTGTCTTAAATTTCATTTGAAAAATGATACTTATATTGATTTTAGATTTATTTAGGGAGGATCCATATCTCGCATTTGCACTCATGATATTCCTGTTTCCGTCATACCAAGAGTACAATGGAATTGTTTTGTAGTTCCCGAGCTTCCAAGTTTTGATGTAAAATTTAAAATTAATATAAAGTATTTATCTAAAAGATATATGAATTATAAAACTATATATTTTAGTTGAGTTTGGAACTATCCAATATTAAAATATTTAAAAATGTTATTGAAAGAATGAAAAGTATGAGCCATAATTTTATAAATATTTCTGCAAATAATGCTGGTGATTTAGTTATTAAATTAGAAACCGATAAAGCAACAGTGACAACCTATTTCAAAGATCTAACCACATCAGGCCCTGGTAAGTTCATATTATTCTAAACATAAAATTCTAAACGCAAATGAAATTTGTTTATGAATTAAAAGTTTTATAAGAGAAATTGAAAGCATTCAGTTAGTTTTCTTACAATATCTAAAATTAAATGTTCAAAAATTACGAAGAGATTGTATTTCAGAGAGAATATTTTTAAAACAAAAATTTTTATTTTGAAATTTTTTTAAACTTTTTAAAATAAGTTAAATAATCTTGTTGATTAACAACAATAAATTTAATAATTCTAAAGAGATATAACTAATATATCTACTATGAGAGGGTCTATCAAGTAGATTGTCACCTCTAAAAAGATTTTTAATTTAATTTCCTTGATCGAATTATAAAGAAATTTATAAAGGTAATTAACAATTTATTTTTTAGAATCAGCTGATGAAGAAGAGGAATACATGGCATCTGTTTTCGTTGACATAAAAAAAGTATCACAATTTTTAAGTTGCGAAAATTTAATATCTTCAAAAATTATTTTAAATTTCGTAGATGAAAAAATGCTTTTTATATTGTATATACAAGATGGTATACTATTTAATTACTTAATACCATCTGTTATTGCATAAATATACAATGTTAATTATATTTTGTTTTATAATTTAAATGTAACATATTAAATAAAATAATATATTTATTTAAAAATGAATAATTAACAATATTTATAATATAATTATATAATTATATTCTATTTCAAAAAAGTTCTTCGTTTTATAATTAAATTATTATGGTGAAAATTTAATTTAATTTGCAATATAATTATAATTACCTGGAACATCGAGCTATCGCTCGATCCTTTAAAAATATTGATATACAATTCTTTAATTATTTATTACAATTATTAAATGTCACATCATTGCATCAATCTGATTAAAATAAATGGAACTTGAGCTCCTCAATAATATTAAATAATATTAATAAAATTTAAATAATGATTTAGTGAAAATATATTAAAAATTATAAAACTATCTAAAAATTAATTAATAAAAGAACAATGAATAAATAAATATAAATTAGTAATAATAAAAAATAAGCTGGAGTGTCTCCACTCGACTATCTCGCAATTTGAATTGGATTAAATAACATAATAATATTATATTTAAATTAAAATTAATAAATAATATTTATTAAACCAGCGCGTGTTTGGCTCTTTGTTGATGGCACCAAGTCACGTGTTGGCGCGTGAGATTTGCAGTGTTAAAAAATTAATTCTGGTACTTTCAGCGATTCAATCAAGCTGAAATTCTATATATAGGAGTTTTATACAATTTTTAATCATGTGAAAAACTATCAAACATATATCTTTATTTTTACTGTCACTTTAGAGGAAAAAAAATCAACCCTCTTCTAGTTGAGCTACATTTCTCAAAAGTTGATAGAAAACTATGAATTTTGAATATATTTTGTACCAAATTTCATCATTCTAGCTCAAACCGTTTTTGCGTAATCTTGTCTACATACATACACACACACACACACACGGACATTTTTCTCAACCTTAGTGAAAATGATTCAGGAACCTTCAAAACGTATAAAAACATCAAAATCTCAACATCTAAAAATTTTCGTGATCTCTGGCGAGATAGTAATAAACACGAATATAGATAAAAGAAAACAAAATTAACTAATAAAAATTTATAAGATTTAACAAAAAATTAAGCGACAAAACAGATTAAAAAATTGTTTTTAAAATATCATAAATAAACTTACAATGTTTGCAAGACAAATCAATTTTAGTTATTTTTTAATAAATTTCGTAATTTTATTCTAAAATATTATAAATATTTTAAATTTTATTTGGATATTAAATAAAAAATTTTAAAATAACGCAATATCAATTAAAAAAAGAATGGCAAAAGGTAAATTTCAATATGGATGATGTCATATAAATTTAAGGCGCCACAGGTATCACACCTGTGATGGCTAGCGTCGCTGACTCACGCGGTCCCGGTCCTAGCAATGGAATTTCTCTAGCTGGGGTCTATGGGACGGAGTCAACCCAGCGTCCTTGATCAACATTTGGAAGCTACTTGATAAAAAGTAGCGCCTCCGATCAAGAAAATCAAGGTAAAGGTTGTTGGGACAAGTTCTACTGATCATAGGACCCCTAGTTGATATAACCGACTTGATAGGCGTTGTCCTTGCTTAGGACGTACAAAAGTCAGAGGTTTTTTTGTCATATAAATTTAAATTAAGAAAAAACTAATGAAGATGATTTTTTTCCAGGCTGAAACCGATCGATTTATCTTTATAAATAATATCTATGGTGTAAATTTCCAACCAATCCTTAGAGCAGTTTAATATCTCAAAAATATACAAAGATATATATATATATAAATTATATATACATTATTTATATACAATTTTTGTTAGTATAATAAGATTAGATTTACTGAGACAATTATTCAAATATTTTTAGAATAATTCAATTTTATAATTTAAATGGGACAATACTTTAATCCAAGATTTCTATTTAAACTTTCAAGATCTTGGAGATTCAATATTGATAGTAGATTTTTTTAATTTCTATGACATGTTATTTGAAGCATTTATCAATACTTGATTACAAATACTCAGACATTAATTAAGGAATCATTGAAATTTTCCATTTCAAGTTATTTTTAGATCAGCTGACCATTTTTTTTAAAAAAAGGAACCAAAGGGCAGACATACTTAATAAGTTCAGATAAATTTCTGTTTGTGTTCAATTCAACCCAAATAAATAATTTTCTATGCCTTTAAAAAAATAATGTGAAATAAATGATAAATAAAATTGTTCCTAATTATATATGGTATAGAAATTTTCATTCTTCAATGGTATATTTTAATATTTTAAGTTAAATAAAAATAAAATCTTAATATGTTAATACACAATTATTTATTATTACTATTTTACAGTTATTATACAAAAAGTTTTATCTTTAAAAAAGATCTGATCCTGTTTTTCTAGCCATATTAATGGCATCTTCTGCTGTTAATTTCTCTTTTTCACTGGGTTCTAAGGGATTGCCTAATTCATCAAGTTTCCCTGAATGATAATCTTCAATAATTTTTTTAGCATATATCGAATCAAATAAGTTTTGAGATGTGAATTCAGATTGAACTATTTCTCCAACTCTATATGATACGTATGGTTTTAACTGAAATGCAAAAACATTTATATTATAAATTAAATGATTCAAATCTGATATGATATACCATAAATCCATCTAAATTTGGAACTATAATATCTGGGATCATTTCTGGAATTTCTTCATATTCATCATTTGTAATTAATCCAGTAGGTCTTACACCCCTATCTAAAAATTAACAATTTACTTTATAAATAATTATTTTAAGTTTAGATTTCTAGATGATGGTGATTTAACTTGAAATATTATTATTTGAAATCATAACAATGTAAACTTACGATCAATTGTAAATTTGTAATCAGGATCATTGGCTTGACGTTCTTTAAATAATCTTGAACCTCTTTTATTTAATAATAAAAACTTTCTAAAATTCCTTTTACCATAATTAATGATACTTGAATGAAATTCACGTTTTAGATAAAATTGAATTTTATTTATCGATGTCATATTAAATAGATCCTATATTATCTTAAAATAATTTTAATAATTTTAAATAAATATTCATATAATGAATTATAGAAGATATTGACAGTTCTCAAAACATAAGAGTACCATCCTAAATACTATTACATAAATAAAAGTATTGTCGATAAAAACAAAATATTTTCTAATTTATTTATAATCAAAAAATTAATTTTAACAATAGATTATTATGTTTATTTGTGTTTTAAATCCTTAAAATTATTAATTACTAAAAAAATTTATTTCTAAAATAAACACTTTTAGCTTAAAAATAAAATAATTTTAATATTTTTAGATTAAGTTCTGCTTTTTTTAATTATTATTATTACATATTCTTAAAACTATATTTTCCTTAATTGAAATTAAAATTAATTATTATAGATTGAAATATGAGTCTATTAACATTTGGAAATGAAGGTACCACAAGCGTCGAGAATTTGTCGTACGCACTGATTGTTACATTCGAAATCGAAATATTTTATAATGAAGCTAATTTCTTGTAATATATATTTATAAAATGAAATGAATTTATTTATTTCAAATATAAATTGTTATTGACTCGATACCTCAAGATAACGTGTTTTCACATTTTATAAATACAATTCTTTTCTTAACGATTGTTAGTGAACTGCAACAGTGGGTAATTGTTTTAACAAATGGCGAATGATTATTTTTGAAATTACATATATTTGTAAATTTAAAATTGACACAATTTGTTATTCTAATATAAATTTTTAAAACTATTCCTTTTTCATACTGATTCATTCTATATTCAAAATATTTCATTGACTTAACCCAACTTATTAACTATAATTCTAAGATTATTTTGCTATTTATTAATTAATATAATTATTATAATATTCTCATGTATTCTTTAAACTTTATATTTAAAAAATGCCTTAAATAATTATCTGTCTTCTTTTTTAATTAATCTTCTTAATTTCAGTAATTTATTAATACCAATTATAATGGCTACGACACAACAATTCAATTTAAGATGGAATAATCATACAAACAATATATTACAGGTAAGTAAAATTAACTTTATATTTGAATTAAATATAAATTTATTGAATTCTTTAATAAATTTTTAGGTTTTTCTTGAACAACTTAGCAATGAAAATTTAGTAGATGTGACTTTATCCTGTCAAGGACAATTTCTAAAAGCCCATAAAATGGTTCTTTCTGCTTGTAGTCCTTATTTTCAGGTAATTATTTTATTTTAGTTTAAATTAATTAATCTTTAATAATTAAAACTTTTTATTTAAAGGAATTATTTCAACAACATCAAATTCAACATCCAATTATAATAATGAATGGAATGAAATTTGTTGATGTCAAACTTGTTATCGAATTTATGTATAAAGGAGAAATAAAAGTAAGATTTTAATAATTATAACATATATATATATTTCAATTTTAAAATAACATTCTTACAGGTTCTAGAAAATGAATTAGCAGATCTTTTAGCAGTAGCAGAAACTTTACAAGTTAAAGGACTGTGTAATGTTCGAAATAAATATGAAAAAGGTGATATACAATGTGCCGATTCAGAGGGTACAAATTCGAGCACTTCTCATGATTATCAAAATACTAATAACACTCAGGGACGCAGAAAGAAAAGAAAATTATCTGGCGGAGTAATTTAAATATTATATTAAAGATTTTTTCCCTTAAATAAAGTTTTATAATTTTTATAGAATGAAAGAATTGGCCACTTGGATTCAATTGATGGAACAGAGGATAATAATTCTTTAAATAATTTAATATCAAACAATGATAATTCAATTCAAAATACTCTTCCACTTGTTCAAGTTTCCATGAATGACTATCCTGAAGATGACGAATTACCTTCAACAGTAAATTTATTTATCAAATTTTCTTTAATTATTTTAAAGTATTTATATTTTATACTTATGTTTTGATCAGTAATCAATATCTAAAATCTTTAATCTAATTCTTTTTGTAAGTAATTTATCATTATTAAATATAATTAATAAATAATATAATTTTTAAATTTTTACTGTTAAAAATAAATATTGAAAATCATATACATCTTATATTTTATTATGAATAAAAAGTTATTATATATAAATCCTAATGTGTTAATATTTTATTTACAGAATGTTAGTCTTGTTTTACATTATTTTATGAAAGTTAAAATTAACAATTAATCAATTAAATATAAATATTTCTACAAATTATTAATTCCCCTTATTTTTTAATATGTTACTTGCACTTTACGATACAGATTAGATCCAAATCCAGATTTCTGTAAATAAAATATTAATATTTAACACGATGACGTAAATAACGTCTATAGACGTCCGGCTACTTTTGATGTAGGTGCAAACAACGTCTATCGACGTCTTAGATTATTATAAATAAATGTATATGAAGCAAATATTGATCATAAATTTATTTTCTTTTAAATTCAACAATATCAATCAGTGTAATAATTAATTTCAATGAATAAATAATAAATTAATTATTATTTATAATAAAAAAAATAGTAATAAAATAATTGGTATTTAATACTAAACAAATTGAATTTATACCCATTAGACAAGACAATATTATCTATTTGAAAACATTATTCTTGAAAATCCACATGAAAACATTGAATTTTATTTTGAATTGAGATTCATAAATATTTATTTTTTCAATTATTTTATAACTTAGTAAAATTTAAGAAAATAAAAATATATATAAAATAATGTAATATACTTTAATTTCATATTAAATATAATGAGATATAACATAGAATTATTTTTTTGAATATTAGCTAAAAATAATATATACGGGTTTGTGAATCTATCTCGATAAAAATCTCCAAAAACTAACTAATTCTGCAAAAATATTGTGCTTTTTTAGACCTTTAATAGTATAAAAATGAGCGTCAATGTGTTAATATATTTAAAAATAAAAATTGTAATATTTTTTAGATTAAAGTGGAACCTCCAGATATAAGAGATATTGATGAAGATGAAACTTCAGGATGGGAATCTCCAAAATTGGTGATTGATATGGTATTTTTATGTAAACATTTTTTAGAGGTGACATTTTTGAAACTCTTGTTTATTTCCAGCCTGAAGGTTCTGAAACTAAAAAAGTAAATCAGCCATTGTTAAACGCAGACAATAATGACAAAAAAGGTAAATTTTTAAAACCTGTTCATATTTAAAATGATTCTCACAAAAACACATTTTATCATCTACTTGGCATTTCTTTTGGCAATCTAAAATTTATTTAATAAATATATACTTTTTATTGTTATTATTAAATTAATAGTTCAGATCTAGTGGTTTATTAACTTTTTATTTGACAGAGAAGTGAAACCACTTATATTCTTCACTCACCTTTCTTTTGGAGGGAGCAATTATATATATTTAGTATATTTCTTAGAGGAAAAAGAATACATCTTTTAAATTTTTCAAAATTATTTGTTAAAAATATTAAATGAAAATATATTTGATCCTATTATTAATTTAAAATTAAAAGAAATAATAATAAACAATTATCCTTAACTTTTGTTATAGATTTTTGTATAAAAAAATTTACTTAAATATCTATAAATCCTCTTTAACTATTGTTCATTGAGAAAAAAAGATTTTAAAGAACTATTTAATCGGAAAGTAATGAACTGAGTAATATCGCATCAACTTTCAAATTATCATTTTCATTTTTCAAAATATCAATACAAACATCAATACTTCTAATTAAAAACAAAATTCAATTAAAAATTGATTAATAATTTAATTTTAGGAATTGAGGTCAAAGATGTTAATAAAATAAATTCACAAGAAGTTTCATCTGGATCAAGTCAGCAAGAAAAGAGAAACGACCAATTAAATCTTGCTAGTACCTCTGCTGCTGCTCCTTTAAATACTTCTTTAAATATTATTAATAAAAAACGAACCACGGCCCCTTACAGAATTCCAAGACCTCCAAATGCTTTTATGATTTTTGCAAATGAATGGAGACGAAAACTTGCATTTCAACATCCAAGTATGATCATATTTAAATCATTTAAAATTTGTTATTATATATTATGATTATTTTATTTATTTTAGCTGAAAGTAACAAAGAAATTTCGGTACGATTGGGGATCATGTGGAAAAATCTTTCTTCAGATACAAAAGAAGGATATTATACTGCGTCTAGAGTAGCGGACGAAGAACATAAAAAGAAATACCCTGGTTACTATTATAGTCCAAAAGAAGCAAGAATTCGAAAAAATATGAAAGCGGACTTAGCATTAGCCAGGAAAAATTCAAAACCAATGGATGCCATTCATTTAGTAAAAGTATAAATACTTATTTTTTCTATAATTCGTATAATTAATAATTTTTATTTTTTAACTATTGTTTTTCTGGTTTTGTAAAAAATATATTTAAAAAAATATAAAGCCTTTTAAGGAAATGAATACCAAGCTGTTAACATTTAAAACCTGAAAGACAATATTTAATAAAAAAAAATTAGAAAAATATTACTATTAAATATAATAATTTAATTTTTTTTTCATTAAGGTTTTTATGTCTGACCATGGTAATGATATTCCTAATTTTGTCTATTTGGATGACCCATCGCTAAAATCAACTCTAGAAAATAAAACGGAAGAAAAGCCTGTGGAAAAAGAACAATCAACAAAACCAAACATTCTTTCTCATAACAAATCTTCTCAAATAGAGAAAAATTAAGTCCATTCTAAAACAAATGCAATTATTTATATTATTTTCAAAAATTATCCAAATTAATATTATAAAATATGATATAAAGTTTCCATTTAGGTGATCAAAAGTAGTGAGACACATCAATAGTTAAATGTTAGAATTTACTAATAAATAAAATATTTGAATACAATTCATTAATTTTTATTTCATTATGAAATAATTATATATATTTTAAAGATGAATTTTTACCAAAGAGTATAAATATAATTTGGAATTGAAATATCATCTTCATGAATAGTCTAAATGATTTAAAATCTATTCATAAATATCTGTAAATAATTAAGATATTAAGAATACAAATTAATAATTTTTTATAATTTATTTAAGGCGAAAATGCTAACAAACTTTAATTAGTTTTTATTTTATTTTAATTTTTTCATTGTTATATTTTTAAGTTTCAATATTATAAAGTGCCTTACACTTTTTAAAATCATCCATTTTTAAAATAGTTTAATTACTATAATGTAATTTACCTGATACACATATATATATATATGCGTATATATTGGTCATTAATAAATTTTTTTCCTAAAAATTTTGAAATATTATTAAATTAAGATAATATTGACATTTTTAATTGTAAATGTATTTTTATTGTAGAAAATATACATAAAATATTTTTTATTCTAAATTAGTAGACCAAACTTATTAAAGAGGAAAAAAATGATTTTTTTTATTTGTCTTTTCTTTTTTTTTTTTTTATTTATTCAGTATATAACTTGTTTTTATTTATATGAAATCAAAGATATTTCTATAGTTTAGTAGAAAGAAACAAATTATTGTTATAAGTTACATAGCGATTATATATATTATTATACTCTTATATTTTTAGTGCTTTGTACAATTAACATATACACTTATTTATATATTCATATATATTTATCATATATATGAGTGTGTATTTTGTTTGAAATAATCATCTTATTTTTAATCAAAAAACATCCTGTATGTAATTTATATTTTATGATGTTATTTGTATTAACAATTTTAATTCGAATAAAACTTAGCTCTTGCTATAAACTTGATTAAATAACTTGTATTGAAATATTAAAATATTTAAAAATTATCTTAAAATTTAAAAGAGGAAACATCTTTTTATATAGTAAATTTAATTTTATTTATTAATTATAGAAACTTATAAAATGGTAAATATTCTTGTTAAATATTTTCCTGATATAAAATGTTTAAAACAAATTACTTTTTAAAATAACTGTGATTTTGTATGTAATTTCAAAATCGTGAAATTTCAATCAAGACACTATATTTAAGGAAGTAATTTTTTCAAAAATACATTCATAAAAAATATCAATAACAATCAGAATTATTTTTTTACATTCATTTCAAAATATTTATTTTTTAAATTAAAATGAATTGAAAGTCTGAAATTATATATATAAATATATATATAATTAATTTTAAAATGAAAAAAATAGAAGAAGAAAAAAAAATAAGATTGAATTACATTTGAAATACACAAAGAAAATTAAAATTAAAAAATGTTAGTTTTACATTTTATTTAGTCAATAGTATTCTTATTTTAAAATTAATATTTTTAATGATTTTAATTGGAATATGATAGTCTGTAAAAAACATGCTAAAAAGTAAATAAGCATTCGAAACCCTGATAAATCCAAATTATTTGTTGAAATGATGTAAAAATCAAACTTAATGTTTAAAACATTCCGACTAATTCATATTATAATTTTGAGAAAGAACAAAACTAAGATTTTCCTAAAATTTAATTAAAATTGTAACAGCCATTGTTATAAAACTTAATAAAAAATCTTGTTAGAACAAGAAGTACTTCTTGTTGGTTAATTTCAATTCAATAGTTTCTGTGTCACATAGAATATCTTCTATTTTAAATATAACACTCAGCATTTATGATTTTTATTATATCCTGACAAATCACTGATCAATTGTTGAAAATGAACATCATTTTTAGGGACCTTAATACATTGATTTTTACATATTTATATAGAATAATATATAGAATATATAAATAAATCAAAGTAAAAACAATCTTGATTTATTAACAATATTTATTTTCATGAGATTGGTTTATATTTTCTATCTGAATGCAAAAAACTAGCTTTACACTAACACCTAACACTTTTCATTATTTCAAAATTATTATTTTATGAATAAATTAAATTGCAACATGTATAATAATCTCGTAACATAACATCTAGTTAAATAATTTATTAAAATTCATATATATATAACAATATATAATATGAATAAAAATTCAAACCAACAATTACATAGTTTAAATTAATTTAGTTTATAATTTAACATTAGAATTTATTATCTAGTATAATGATTTTTAATTTTTTATTGAATTTATAAATTACTATAAATGATCAGGTATTTAAATTTGATTAAATTTAATTTTTTTGAGTGGGCTGTAAGTCAAATACTCGGGTCAATTGCTTGATTAATTTACTCTTTAGAATTTTATTCAGTTCTTGTTTTAAAGTATATACTAGTGTCTCTAGATATGGGGCTTTATTATTGTTCCTTATTTTTTATTTTATCTTGTGGGATAACTTATGGCAAAATTTGTTCAAGTATGGATATTAGAAATAGTATAGAAGACTTCAAAATTTTAGAAGACTGTGAAGTTATTGAAGGATTTTTATATATTGTTTTAATCAACAATGTTAATGAAACTGATTTAAACCAATTAAGTTTTCCATTGTTAAAAGAAATAACATGCCATCTTCTATTCTATCATGTAAAGCGTTTAACTAGTTTACGAAACCTTTTTCCCAATTTAATTGTCATCCGGGGACAAACATTGTTTGGAAATTATGCCCTGATTATTTATGACATGGAATCTTTAGAAGAAATTGGTTTAAATTCTTTATTATTTATTCAACGAGGGTCTGTTAGAATTGAAATGAATCCTAAATTATGTTTTGTAAATACAATAGCATGGAATTATATTGCTCCATTTGGAAAACAAAATTATTTTAAAAGAAACAAGAATCCTGAATTATGTAAATCTTGTTCTTCGAGCTGTTTAAATTGTTGGGGTGAAGGTATAAATGATTGTCAGAGAATAAAATATAATCAAGATTGTCATCCACAATGTATAGGAGGATGTTCAGGAGCTGGACCAGAAAATTGTGTATCATGTTCTAGAATTTATCATGAAAATAAATGCGTGTCAGAATGCCCCTCTAACTTGTAAGTAAACTTAATTTTTCTCATCTATTTATTTGAATTTATAAATATTACAACTTGAACTTTTGTTTGTTATATCGGGGATCTTGATTATCTTTCATATTTTTCATAATCATCAACAATTTAATACTAATTGTGTATTAATAAATACAAAAATGAGAAGGAAAATAAAAATAATCAATAATAATTTAATAATGAACGAATTAAATCTTCAAATATTAGATTAAATTTTATTCAATTACGAAAATTAATATATTATTAAAAAAACAAACAAAATGATTAAACGAAAATAGATTATTCTTATTTGATTGATGAGTCTCACTGGATATTTAATATAAAGGAAGGAACATGTTTCAGGTACCTTTATATCTCTATATATGAAATGTATAATATAAAATATTGGACGAACATTTATTTATCTTCTCTTATCTATATTATTATAAAAATAAATTTGCTTAATATATTATAATAAAGGTAGTTGACTTGTTGGTATTTGGTATGTTTCTGGATCTAAGAGGGGTATACCAGCTATGTATGTGATCAACGTTATTGACATTGATGTTTGGGAATACTTTGTTAATGAGTTCGTCTATCGATGAAACATAATTATAGAAATATGTAGGAAATGAAAATATCCCGCTCGGTTCGTCGACAGGTACTCGACCATTACCGTTCGTCAGCAAATCCCAGGGAAATCTTCAGCAGATGCAACCACAATGTTCGCAAGAACAGTGGCTATAATTACTGATATGAGGAATTTCTTACCAGTTCCACGAGAGACATCCAGGAAAAATAATCTACCATTTTCATTCATCAATTGCCTTCATTAATGTATCATAGACTTTCTTTTGTTGGGATACTAAAGGAGTACATTCGTTGGAACTACTGACTCTGATTCATGGTGATCATATTCACGTTCCCGTTCCAATTTTCGATTAAATGCGCCATTCATTCCACGATTTGGACCTAGCATTCCTAACCTGACTAATAAACTACGGCACATGAGGTAAAACATGTTTTCGATCAAGAGCAAAGCCTGATTATGTATTTCCTCATTCATCTCAAGATCGGGATTTCTTGAACTGACACAAATTTGAAGTAAAATGCCATCTGTCATTCCACGATTTGGACATATTATCCTTGTATTTTTGTTACAGGATTACTAGTTTCGATGGGAAGCATGTCGAAATGATAATAGCAAATAATGTGCGTAACTGATTCCAAGATGCAGAGATAATTGCTTCAATGATTGTCATGTCCCATGAGTACCGTTTTTTAGTAAATTGAGTTTTTGCTATGCAGTACGAAATGTTAGGCATATTGTACCTTTAGCAGTTAGTAGCGACTCAAATGTCGTTGGCCCACGTAGATTTACCAGCAAAAACCTCAAATTGAATCATTCATCATTCTTTAGATGAACAGTATATATACGATCAAGAACATTAATTGAACGCACATCTCGAAACGCATCGCCTTGCTTCCGTAATTGAAAATTCTTAGAAGAAGGATTTAAAGTATCTCTGAATAAAGCAACGTTCGTGCAAACAAATCGGTTTGGCAGATGACAAACTGATTATTATGTAAAAGTCCCCTTCCTAATTGTAAAATTAAATTTTTGTTGAACTTTTATATGAACTTATGACTTATGAGATACCTTGAAATATATATGTTTCAATAGACTAATAATATTTTTATCTATAAATATATATAAAATATTTTTTAGACTCGAATTACTTGGACGTCGTTGTGTGACAGAAGATGAATGTAGAAATAAAACTAGTTCTGAACATCAAGAATATAAAAATTGGAAACCATATAAAAATACATGTATAGATAAATGTCCTCCAGGGTAGGGAGCAACAATATTTAAATTAATTAAGAATACTTAGTATTTATATAATAAAATTTATTACAGTTCAATTATCTCTCTCTCTCTCTCTCTATATATATATATATATATATAAATCATTTTAATAAATTTTATTTATTTTCTAGTTATCGGGAAGTATTTAGTTCAGATAATTCATTAATGTGCTTGGAAAAAACAATTTGTAGTTCAGCTTTAATTAATAGTTTAGAAACTGCGGAAAAATTAAATGGATGTAAGTAAGTAAAAATTCGAAATAGTATTATATATGTTAATATAATATAAAATAAATTAAATTCTCTCTATTTCTATATATATATGTATATAATATACGAGTATAATAATATGAAACGACGATTTGCCCTTAATATTAATGTAATATTTAATGTAATATTGAAAAAATTATATATTATAAAAAAAATGAATTAAATCATTTCTGAAATTTTACAAAATAAATGCCATTTATAAGATCTTATATAAATATATAATTAAAGTTTTTCTAAATGAATAAAAAGAAAAAAAACAAAATATATTAAAAAATTTATATAATAATAAAATAAAATAAAACTATTAAAAATAAATATAATTAATTTTTAAATGATTCTATTAATGATGAATAATCACTAATAAAAACTTAATAAAAAATTAATTTAAAAAAGTTAAATATTATTAAGATTAAAAATTAATCGTATAAGAATATTTTTTAAATTTAATTTTTAAAATACATTTTTTTAGAGTAATAAATGGATCTCTCGAAATAGTTAATATCCAAGGAGGTTCTAACACAATCAAAGAAATCCAAAAACATTTAGATTCAATTGAAAATATTACTGGATATTTAAAAATTTCAAGATCTATTCCATTAGTATCCTTAGATATTTTACCACGATTAATTACTATAGGAGGAGAAGATCTGGAGTGGTATAGTTACTCTGTGGTTATCATTGAGAATCCTCAATTATCTCGACTATGGCCAAAGGGTGCTGGACCTAAAATTCTTCGTGGACGAATATTTGCTCAAAATAATCCAAAACTTTGTCCATCAAAATTAGAAGAATTTGCCATTCAAGCAAAAATAGAAAAACCATCTGATTACGAGGTAAATTTTAAATTTACTAATTTAATTTATTTCCATTTATTCTTTCCAAATGATGTTCTTTTAAATACATTATAGGTTTTTCTGGATATTAACAAAATTAAAAATTCCTAATATATATATATAAAAAAGGTTTTTGTATGCACATTGCTCAGAATTTAAATTTTTTTGCATGACGACTAGAATCCAAAAGTGACTTTAAAATTTTTCATGTCTGTCTGTCTGTCCGGAAAATGAGGATGTTATAGACTCAAAATTGGATCAATTAGGAGATATCATTGCGGGATCAGGCCAAATCGATCAATATTAATTGAGATATTTTCATTATGACAGATATTAGAAAAAAAAACCGTAGAATGGGAGAGGAAAAAGATATTGGTGGGGAGACCGAGTGGAAAACGCCCGCTTGGAAGTCCAAGGACGCGTAGGAGGGACGTAAGAGAGATGGGACAAGGGCTCAGGATAGGGACACTTGGAGAAATGTAGTTGTTGGGGCCAAAAACTTTCGAGTATCGTTGAGCCACATAGATAGATAGATATAACATTACAATAATAATATATTTAATTAATTTACTGATTAAATTAAAATATATTTTAAATAAGAATACAAAAAGAAATGAATGTTTTATGTTATATACTGATTGAAACAAAACGGATGAAAACCTTTTACTACTTTCAACCAAATACTATGTACCACTCGGGGGTACAGGTGGCGGAGCCCCCGTCTAGGTGTGAAGGGGGTGGCCAAGGATGAAATTAAGTTTCCATCACAGACCATCAGTATTGTTTCCATAGTACGGCATTCATTCTGTGGTGATTTAACAATTGAAAAATTCAAATTTAAATTAATTCAATTACATATTTCTTACAAATCTAAAGTTTTATGCAAAGGAAACATAAAATTTAAGAGAAAAAAAATAAAAACTAAATATTTCAAAAATTTTATTTGTATTCAAACGAGATCTAGCAAAATTCAAATAGAACTAAATAATATGTATTACATTAAATCTTAACAAATTATCAATTAATTTAGCGAGATTCATTGTAAAAATACTCAAATAATAATAATAAAAAAATAAAAATCTATTTAAACTTCAATGGAATCTGCATTTAACTCCACTAATTATAATCATTAAGTCTCGGTTCCTCTCTGATTATTTTGATGAGTTTAAATCTGTCTTCTTCAAATATTGTTGATAAGAACTTTTGCACCTAACTTAATCTTATTACTTATTGTTTGATATTTGATTTAATAGTAATTAATTATTTCTTATATTTATTAAATTATCGATCAAGTACCAAAATTCTCCCTTAGATCCGAATTTTTTTTTAATATAATTAAATGATTTTATTAATTATAGTATAAAAAAATTTTTTATTTCTTATTAGTGTTTGGAATATTCAATTCTTATGAATAAAATAAATTATAATTTTTGAATTTATTATTATTTCACTATCAATATTCAAATTAATCCATTAGATTATCTGTGTGTGTGAAATCATGAGTTAATATAGATCTTCATCAAGTATTTATCTTAATCTGATTTTAATTTATCAGTTGCTTGAAATTTGTTTTTATTGTATTTTCAGTAAAAATGTTTTTAGGTATCACCAGTGTCCAACGGCAATGCTCGTACTTGTTATGAAACTCTGTTAGATACAAATATTTCAACAATAAATCCTGAATCAGTTATAATTCATTGGTTTTCTAATTCAAAAGTGCCACCTACATTACGATTTGCTATATTTTATATTGAACTTGGTCCTGGAGATAAACTCATTAAACGGGATCCAGAATTAATCGAGGGTTGCGGATCAAATGAGTGGCAATTAATTGAAATTAATGAAAAGGGTACTTTTAGTCAAAATCTGATAAATTTGAAACCATATTTTTGGTAAGGATATATTATATTATGTATAAATACTACTTTCTTAATAACTAAATAAATATTTGTTACTTACAATTAAAGTAATTTTATCATGAAAGATAAATAAAATTATTATTATTTATATTATTTATTTGGGGTTCATCTTCTAAATTATATTGAAATGAATTTTTCCTATATTAATATTATTTACTGATACTTATATGGAAAATAGAAAATTTCTAGATTTTTTTCTTTAAAAATTCATTTTAAAACCTTCATTCAATTTTCCAATTAAAAATTTTATCTTTTATAACCATATACTATTTCCAAACGGTATGAGTTGCAAATTTTCATTTGTATAAATTTAGATTTAAAGTTTAATCGATTATCAAATAAACAGTCATCAAAATTTATCATCTATATATCCTATATCATATTTTGTATGTCCGAGTTCTTTTTTAAATATACCTACTCTAGTATACCCCGTTATCGTAAGGCTACCACAGAATCCGTTATAATCAGGATATATTAATAGATAATATATATAAATCTTAATTCTTGTATATTCAAATTCTTAATAACATTTTTTTAAAAATTTTTATTTGATTTGAAATTAAAATAAATGGAATTTGAACCTCGATAATCTGATGTTTGTTTCCTATTTACAAATAACATCTCTGTTAACCATTACATTTTATGATTTTAAAATATTGCCTAATTTCTAATTAAACTAACTTTATTATTTTAGGTATGCTTATTACGTTACTACGTATCCTTTTACAAACGCTGGAGCTCGAAGTAAAATTATTAATTTCCTTACTCCACCTTCGCAACCATCAAGACCTACAAATTTAGAATGGATGATTGTTGATCAAGATATCAAACTACGATGGAATAACCCATTGAGACCAAATGGCTTTATTGAACATTATTTAATTACTCCGATTTTTATTCAAGAAGATTTAGATTTTTTATCTTTAGGAAACTTTTGTTACACGTTTTCTATGGTAGACTCGTTTAATATAAACAAATTTTCATCTCATAATAATGATATGAATTTTATAGCCAATAAATATAATAATGATTGTCCCGAGAATGGAATGAACATGAAATGTAGAGAACAATTTGATTCCTTACTTGATGATATTTTAATAAAAAATTATAAGGGATTTTCAGGAGAATTTCTTCAAGAAAAAGAAACTGAAGATACGATTAAAGTAAAAGATAATGAGATATTTCTTCAATTGACAAAACCATATGGACGTTATATTATACGAGTAGCCGCCTGTCGCAGAAGAATGGATAATGATTTAGTAAATGCTACCCTCTGTAGTATGGCCTCATTCGTTTCAATCCGAACTAAGAGCTTGCCTCACTATGATCATATCCCTAGATTATCAATTTTACAAAAAAATAAAAATTTATTAAGAATTACTTGGCAAGAACCTGAAATGATAAATGGAGCAATTGTGGCTTTTAGCCTTCAGGTTAATATAAAAAGGTAAATAAAAAATAGGGTTATAGGATTTTCCTTATAAAACATGTTTTGTAAAATATTTATTTAACTGATTATAATTATAAATGAGATTTTAAACTTATTATATCAAATTTTCTTTATGCATAGAATGTTTAATTGATGTTAGAATGCTCACCATCATTTAACAGCTTTAGTTATTAATTTATTAGGATTAAAAATTTTCAATGAAATTTCTAAATAAAATATGTTTTATTGCCAATTTGAACTAATAAGACTATAATAATACTAGTAATAATAAAAACTAGCTGCTCCGAGCGCCTTCGGCGCTCTTCACACCTAGACGGGGGCTCCGCCCCCTGTACCCCCGAGTGATACATAGTATTTGGTTGAATGTCTGTATGTAAAAGGTTTTCATCCATTTTGTTTCAATCAGTATAAGTAGATAAGACATGTATTTGTTTTCTTGTAAAATATATTTTAATTTAATCAGTAAATTAATTATATATTATTATTGTATATGTTATATTTATCTAACTCTGTGTCTCTTTCGAAAGTTCTTAGCCGCAGCATCCACATTTCTCTAAGCGTCCCTATCCTGAGCTACAACCAAATCCTACCCTGTCCCATCCCTCCCATGTCCCTTCCTTCATTGTCCACCCACCTAGGTCCTTGGTCTTCCACCGGATGTTTCCCAATCGGTTTCTCCCAATTTCTAGTTTCTCCAATTCCAACCACGTCCCCTTCACATCCCTGCCTTCTTGATTTTATACCTTAACTATATCTGGACATTATTTCTCGTTATACCATCTCCGCCATCCCCCTGTGACCTCATCTTCTTTTGGCCTATAAATGCTGCGAACACTATTAATCTCACAAATACTCCAAATCTACTCTCGTCTCCCAGAGTCATCGATAGGGTGACCAAACGTCCCGTCTTTAGGTGCTCTGTCCCAAAAATGTCTTCGGGACACCCTACTGTTTTTTCAATATTTAGGACATTTCGTAATTTTTTTTTTTCAAAATTTTTTCAATTTAGTTCTAAAAAAAAGGTATACTGTTTGTCCCGGTTTGGTGTTTTCGAAATATGGTCAGCATAGTCATCGCTCAACATGAAAAATAATTGTTTTATATATTTTAATTTTGATCCTCTTTGATGAGATAAGCCCCTTTACTGCTTAATAACAGGCGTTACTCAATTACAACGTCGATTTAAATTCTTCTCGAATATTATTATCCTTCGTGATTAGAGATCTTAAGTATTTAAATATTTATACTTTTTCAAATTCTACATTTTGTATGTTAATTGTATGTAAGTCGTATCGGTATCATAATTCTTGAATTTTTTTGTTTAATTACATTTCGGTTGATTTTTCCCCAATTTCTCTAATCATATGTCTCGTCTTCCAGTCCAATTCATTTACCTATCAATGTTATATAAGGAATTTAAATTTCTTAATTTGGCTAGAACATTCCATTTTTTAAAATTTTAAATAGAGGGAGAGAGAGAGGTTCTAATTATATATATATCTGTTTCTATGACAGCAAAAAAGTAACAAATTACATACATACAAACACTCTCCTTTATATATATTTCTGGAAAATGGAACACCCGCAGCTCAGCTCAGGAGTTACCTAAGACTCTAATTTCTTTTTTATTTTTCATCATTTGAGGTACCCTTCACCTCAGGAAAATTTGGTTACCTTACTCCTTGTAGTTTAGGCTCTGGAGTTTTTTGCGTACAGACGGACACTATCGTATTAAATATATAGATTTTAACTTGTGAACATCCTATAAAAGGAAAGTGTCTTCTATCAAGCATGTTGCCGTTGTATGTTAAGTACAACTTATCCCCCCCCTTTCAACCTTTATCTTTCTTAACTTCCAATTTTTATGAACCTCGTACCAGACCCCAGAAATAGAAAAATTCAGGCCTGAAAATCAATCCTGGGTCCTAATGATAATTATATTTATAATTATATATACTATAATAATGTTCTATTTTTTAAGGGATGAAAGTGGCCACGAAATAAACCAGCCGTTCGATTCATTGGATTGGCCACACTGCATTCCACGACAACAATGGAAAGAACAAGGAGAAGGTCTAGATCTTCCTTCATTGCCTTTAGGAATGTATCAAATCCGGATTCGAGCTATATCCCTAGCTGGTCCTGGACCCTTTACAGAATGGGTAGAATGGAAACAATCCCATTCTTTAGACACATTAGAGATATTAATTATAGTACTTCTCTCCTTTCTCTTAATTGTTTTATTTATTATATTGATATATATATTATTAATGAAAAAGAAGTGTGGAAAGAGTGAAAATGATGATACAATCCAACTGATAAATGCAATTCATAATACAGCTAGAGAAAGTGTTTCATTTTATTAATATATTTATATATGTGTTTTGTTTTGTTTATACATACATAATTCCTCTCTAACAAGAAGTATAATTTAGAGTAATATAAAATTTATAATTTTAATTTGAAAAATAAATAAATATCATAAATCATACTATGTAAAGTGATATAGTTATATACAAATATATCGCGATAAATATATAAATAAATAAATACTATCTATGTAAAGTGATAATTATTTAAATCTCTCCCCGTGAATTTGGTGGCAGTTTACGCATCTTCTATTTATATCACTACTCGAAATATATTTATCATTTTCTAAACAATTTTTCGTCAAAACCTTGTATATGAAATATCTGTAATCATGTGAATTAATTGGGCTTAAAAGAGGTAAATTATATATTTTTGATACCCATAATAGCAAACAAATACACCGCAGCTTGAACTATCATTTTGTTTGCAGCATGAAGGATAATCAAAGACCAATTGATTACACAGGCCAACGATGAAAAAACTTTTTTAATGAATATACCTTATTATTATGTTTTTAGGTTGCTGAATCCAAATATGATGCTTAAAAAACTGAATCACCTACCATTTCTTCACATTTTATAGTTAAATGCACTTTTTTCGAGATTTTTGCGTTTAGCGATATTTAAAGAATTTAAACAGATTTATAGTATTATAATATTTATAAGTAAATTGGAAAAGTAGGTCTAATGGATGTAGATGATGTTGGTAGCACTGCCAAAAAACATTTGCTGGTCAAACAGCTGGTGTTTTCTTTACTGTCAAACAAACCTCACTTTAACGTTTCTAGTACATGTGCTCAGTAAAATGTCTAATCGCGGTTGTAAAAACTCTGCTGACAGTTTTTGTTATATTTGTGGTGAATTTGTGATTAAAAAACACCAAAGAAACATTACAGACTTTGTGAAAAAGGTTTATCTATCATATTTTGGAATTAAACTTGGGGTGATCAGGAGAAATCTTGGGCACCACATAAGGTATTTTATGTTTGTGTTGAAGATCTAAGAAAATGGTCAAAAAAGGAGAGAAAAACCTTTAAATTTGCTGTTCCTATGATATGGAGGGAGCCGAAAAATTATTCTGATGACTGCTATTTTTGCAGTGTTGATATTACTGGTCATAACTCAAAAAACAAGAAGGTAATAAGCTATCCTAATCTTCCGTCTGCCATTCGACCAGTAGGACACCATGTAGATTTACCGGTCCCTGAACCACCAGATGATTTAAATTCTATTGAAGTATTTTCTGATGTGCAATCCGAGTCAAATGAACAAGATGATGAAGAATTCCATTGTACTACTGAAAATGTAGAGCCTAAAGTGTTTACACAAATCAAGCTTAATGACTTGGTTAGGGATCTGGGCTTGACTAAAGAAAAGGCTGAATTGCTTGGCTCTAGACTGAAAGAAAAGAACTTGTTAGCCATTGGAACCAGCATTCATGTGTATAGAAAGAGAGAGCAGCAATTTTCCAAGCAAGCAACACATCGAAGAAAAAGCTACATAAGAAGCTTCAAAGAAAAAAGAGAACGGAAGTATAAACCAATTCCAGCTGACAAGTGAAACCTGTAATATCAATAAAAACCTATAATGGCACACATTCGGTCACTGTTTTAAACTGTAAATACAAACCATGCTTATGATTTAACATAGCGTTTCATTAATTTCCCTATATACTAAAGTGGTTTTATACTATATCATTAAAAAACAGATTGCTCAAAAACTGTGCGTGATACAAAAAAACCAAGGCCAGATTTGGATTCAGCTCAAAAAAATCTATAAACATCACCTATTAACGTGAAAAAAGTTTTCAAAAAAATTTTTTTGTTGGCCTGTGTTATTAATACCTAATTTTTAATTGAATTGAGTAATGAAATAATTAATTTCTGTTTCTTTGTCATTTGGATTATTTGACATTGGATCGTAACATTCCAATCTTCTCTTACTAACATCTATATCAGGCCTGGCCAACCCAAATGACTCCATGGGCCTCTTTGATTAGAAGCAATGCTACAGGGGCCGCATTTTAGAAAAACCAATTTAAACTTTCCAATGTATTAAAAAACACTTTTAATACTTTCTTGATGCTTAATGTTTAATGTTTTTATTTATTATTTTTCGGCTACTTTTTTTAAAATAAAAATCATAACAATTTAAAATAAAAAAAATGTATTTTTTATTAATTACTATTATTTCTAACTTTTTCCTTTCTTTTTATGGAATCAAATATGTAGTTTAAAAATTGTAGGACATATTTTAAATAAAAAAATGAATTAATTATAATTATTTCAATTATATTCTTTGTTTTTAAATATACAGACGAGAAATGTAAGTTACAAAAGAAATATAAAGTTAACTGGCGGGCCGCACAATTTTTCACAGTGGGCCGCAAGTTGGCCAGGCCTGATCTATATAAATTAATATCCAATGATTCCCTAAATAATTACATGGAAATAAAATTTTCAATTAATATATGAATAATTAGTTAGTAAATAAAAAGTACAAAAAATAATTGGATGAACCAACTTTGACCACGTCAAAGAAAAAGAAAAATAAATAGAATAATTAATTGAATATCTGAAAAAAATAAAAATTTGGGATTAGAAGAATATTTGAGTGGATGCAATTTTACATTTTTAATTTTGATTAATGTAAAAGGATTAAAGAAATAATAAAATTTGTTCATATTTACCAAATGGAAACAAAAAAAAAAAAAATTTAATTGCAAATATTAAATGCTATTTGAAAAAAGCTTCAGAAATTATGATATATTTTAAAAATTAACTGCAAATAAGAAATTTAAATGGTTAGAATAATTTGAATGGATTCAATTTTACATTTTTAATTTTGATTAATGTAAAAGGATTAAAGAAAGAATAAAATTTGTTCATTTTTACGATTAAACTTAATTTTTATCTCAGGAAAGTTTTAAAAATCAGCGATTTATAGAATAAATTTTGTAGTGGGGGTACCTACTTGTCGTTACTAAATAGAAAACATTTCTTTTCACTCGCACTGGCTACTCTTTTAAAGCCTAGTTTACACGGGCTTAGTTCTTGTCATTAGTTCAGGGGTAGGCAAATACTTTTAAGCGCGGGCCTTTTGAACGCCCGCTGGCCCGTTGAAAAAGTTGGCTCTTATTTTTATTTTTCGTTAAATATTTCTCTAAAAAAAAGATAAATTTTTTTTATTAGTGTTTTTGAAATATGGCTCCGAACCTGAAGACATTTTGAAATTTTCATTTTGGCCCGCGCTTAAAAGTATTTGCCCACCCCTGATCTAATGACAAGAACTAAGCCCGTGTAAACTAGGCTGTACCTATGTTCACGGCCAATATTTTTGTTTATCTCAGGAAAGTTAACCTTTTATAATATAATTTATATTTTAAAATATAACCTTTTTTTTCTTCTGATAGTCGGTAAGTTTATTTAGATTTTAGATCAAATATTTAATAATTGACAATATACATACTATATTAGGCGAATAAAATTATAAAACGTCCTGAGAACAAAAATGAAAGAAATATTTTATGCCTAGCTTACACTGGCTTAGTACTTGTCATTAGTGTTCGGTTTTTATTTTATTTCGAAATTAAATCAATTATTTTATTTTAATTCTTTTATTTTATTTTAGATAAGAAATGTACAATATTATTTTATAAAAATTTTAACAATATAAATAAATAAATTTTGCTAATAATAAAAAAATCGCACAATTAACAACATCAACATTACGTTATTATGAATCAAATATTAATTTCAACACTCTTAATAACAACATGTTGTATGTAATTTTAAAAATAACAAACAAAATTCTTTTACAATATCTTATTGCATTTTCATTTTCAACATCATATTTCTTAATTTTTCAAATTTTACTGATAATTTCTATAGTAATCTATTCATTTTCATAATATCTTTATCCATTATTAATCCATCATCTACATGAATCGCTAAATACATGTATTTTTCCGGATCTTTGAATATACACTGGTCAGATTTAAGTTGTATCATACCTTCATTCTTTAAAAAAATTGTTAACTCTTTATTCTATTTTGTAGAAGCTTGTTTCAAACCATTCAAGCCTTTTTTAAGATACATATTTTATCCTTTTCTTTATAACCTTCGGGTATCTTCATGAAAATTTCTTCTTCTATAGTACCAAAAACGCTGTTTTTACTTCGAACATTTTCATGTGAAAATTGTTCTCTGCAGCTATAGCGAGTAGTAATCTCAATGAACTACTTTCAACAACAGGACTAAAAATTTCTTTAAAATCGATATTACCTTTCTTTTGTTGACAACCTCTAACCACTAATATCTTTATATCTTCCGTTATCTTTTTTTTAAATATCCATCTACTTGTCAATACTTCTTTTCCTGCAGCAACCTTTGGATCTACATACTCCCAAGTGTTATTTTTCTTTAATGATTGTTTCTCTTCTATGGCTTTTTCCCATTTCTCTTTGTCCTCATCATTTAATGACTCTTCATATGTCAACAAAACTTCTTCATTTATTTCATAGTGGTCGAGCTTATGTGGTTTTTTAAGTTTTCTTTTTGGTCTTAAATCATAGATATTATATATTCCTTCGCTCATTTTCTTCTTCTTTTTCATTATTTGTTTCTTGATTTATTTCTTCTTTTTGATCTTCATTTTCTATTTCTTTTATGTATTTACTTTGTCGTTTGTCATATTTTTCAAATATTACATCTCTTGATACAAAAAATCAGGATATATGTATTAGCAGATGCTAATACTGGATACATTTATTCAATTTTGCCTTATTACGGAAGCTTGACATCCGAGAATTTAGTAAGGCCTGACCTTCCTATAAGTACACGAATTGTACTGCATTTGTGCCAAAATTTACTGGAAGGCAATCCTGGCAGTAAAGCATATATTTACTGACAGACATTATACGAACCTGCCACTAGCACGAGAACTGCTGAAAGTAAACGTGCACCTAACTGGAACTATTCAAATAAACCGGAAATTCGTACCGGACTCCATAAAAAGACCACAGTTTTCCGAGGATAATACATTTTTAAATTCTGATCAATGTGCAGACAAAAACCTTTTTTTATATATATAGAAGATAAGAAATGTACAATATTATTTTATAAAAATTTTAACAACAATACAAATAAATAAATTTTGCTAATAATAAAAATATGTCCTTAACAACATCAACATCACTTTATTATCAATCAAATATTAATTTCAACAATAAATTACTATTCCATTTACTTACTGCTTAGCTAACTAAGTCATTATTAGTCGTTCACACGTACGCTAGTCAGTTTATGTTAGTGTTTAGTGTGTTCAATAATGTGTCACTTGTCACTAAGCGGGGCTGTTCACATTGAACGACTAAACGGCTAGTAGAATAAATTTTGTAGTGGGGGTACCTACTTGTCGTTAGTAAATAGAAAGCATTTCTATTCACTCGCACTCGCTACTCTCCTAATACTAATTACTTATACAAGATGTTTACACGACACAAAATTGTTGTAAGTAGTTGGTACTAATGACAAGTACTAAGCCCGTAAAACTAGGCATTATGCGCGTAAAAACATAACAATTTACTCGGGAAAAATGATATGAAGCTCCTAGAAAATCATTTTTACTCCGAAAAATATTTTTTACTCGTTTTCACGCGTACAAATATCCTTTTTTTACTCACCAGGTTTTTTTTACATAATTTTTTACCGACCGACGATAGTAAGGGAGGTATTGTTTTCACACCAAATTTCACATGTGGAGATTTTTACATCTCCACGAATCATGCATTTTCTTAACAGAAAATAGTATTATTAGCATGATGTCTGTCGTCCGTATAGATGTGTACAGCTTAAACGGCTCAACGGATTTTGATGAAATTTGGTGTATTTACTTAATGCATCAGTATCATCAAACATCATAATCGTTTACTTTATTTTGTAAATCACAAAATCAGACCATGAATGAATTTATTACCTCCATACATACAATATAAATTTATTTAAATTGTTTTAGAATTTATATAAAATGGAGAAGTGGACATCTCAAACAACAATCAAATTTATTGACGAAATTAAAACTCATGAATGCTTATGGAATACCAAATCTCCGACCTTTAAATTGAGGCATGTTCGGGAGGCCTCGTGGAGGAAGGTAGTTGATGCCATGGGCCTTCTAAATTTTGATGTAGCCAAGGCGAAAATAAAAATGAAAAATTTAAGATCAACATATTACCAGGAGAAAAGCAAAATTGCTAAATCAAAAGCAAGTGGTGCCGGTGCTGGAGAAATATATTGCCCGTCAATTAAATGGTTCGGTACAATGGATGCATTAATAAATGATGACCAAGAAAGGAGGAAGACAATAAATAATGTGAGTAGAAAATATTTTTATTGTAATTATTTTGCTTGTTATTTAACACTAATTTACAATTTAATTTATTGTATCATTCGGTCTTGCTAAGAGACAGCCCCTTCATTTACAAAATATCTAGTATATTTTTCTCTAGCTTGTCTCGATGAGTGATTACTGCTGCCTAAATGGTCAACATCTGGTAGTAAATTCAAATTATCATTTCTCCAAGACCCTGCCCTTACAATTCCATTATCCACGTCTTCATAATCTACGGAATCTATAGTAATGTACGTTATTGACGTCTTTCTTAACCAATTATGTAGTGTACATGGACAGAGATATTTGTTGCAATTGGTCGTTCAAATATCCTAAATCTACTTACTAAAATTCCGATCACATTTTCAACGATTCTACGAGCTCTTGAAAGACTATAATTAAAAATTTGCTGTGGTTATGTCAGTGGGCTGTGTTTGTATGGTTTCAGTAATCTCTTGTTGATAGTGTAAACGCATCATCTCCAACTAAGAATCCACCATCTGGCAACATGTTTTGTTGAAGATTCCTATAAAAAGGGGTCCTTTGGAAAACACCACCATCAAAACAACTTCCATTTGCCCCAATATCTGTATATATAAAACAGTAATCATTCTCGACCACTCCTATTCGTATTATACTGATTGTACCTTTTTAAGTGCCCGAAACACAATACATATTTCCCATAAACCGCTCCATAGACTCCGGGAAAATTCCATTTTGTATTAAAACCTGTTTCTATCTTTCCACTCAGTATGATTATCCGGAATCTAAAACAAATATATTATTTTTAGATGGAAAATGAATTCACTGCGGAGGAATCGATTCCAGGGTCTTCATCTCCGTCAATCATTGAGAGCACCATTGAAGTTATTTATGATGAGCCACCTCCGAATACGCTCTCTCCAGGAGATATAAATAAATCGTACCAGATGAATAAAAGAAGTTCCAACCGGAAAGAAATTTGCCAAGCGATTCACGAATTGAAAAAATTGCAAGCGGCGGTGAATATTGAAGAGTATAAAAAAAAACCCGAGCCAGATCAGTTCGATATTTTTGGCAACAGTGTGGCTGCACAATTAAAATCTTTGCCTGTAGAGAGAGCATTGGTGGCCCAATGCAGCATACAAAATATTCTAAGCGAACATGCGATCGCACATTATCGCCTGATCAATCAGGATCAAGAAGATCGAACGGAGTAGGTTTACTTGAAAGATTTAACACATTTGACAACAATGAACCAGCCATCCCATGCAAAAAAGAAATAATTTACTTAGGACAGTTAATTGCTTTTAAAAATAAAATTGAAAAATATTATTAATATTAATATTAATAAAAAAAAAAATGGAGATGGGCTGGCCACGCTGCAAGATATGTAGATGACAGATGGACCAAACATTGCAAAGGTGGCTGGAAAAGACTGGATGCGAGTGGCAAGACAGAGAAGAGATTGGAAAAATTTGGAAGAGGCCTATGCTCTAAGGGACCTGGTTACACAATCATAAAAATATAAAATTATAAATGTAAATATTGTAAATAAAAAAAAAAAATAGTATGTATAAGTGAAACATATAAAGGGCTATAAATAAATAAACAAATATTCCCTTAAACATTCATACAGCGCGTCCAAAACTTCAGGTATGAACAATGATATGGCTGGTTTTGAAACTGAAGAAATGTGATAGTGGGCGATAGCTATTTCCAGTTGCTAAAAATGAAAGGGTTACTTCCAGTGTTCCCTCTAATTTTTCGTGACCTGCGTGCGCACATTTTTATATGTGTGCAATGTTTTCCAAAATAAAAAATTTTTGTGCTGCAATTTCAAATTGCGTATATAAAAAAAGACAGTACAAGAATAGTAGTAATTTTCAGTTAATTTTTGTACCTACATAATATGTACTTATTGACGTTTTGGCGCGATTTTACATTTCACTTGTACTACATACGTTGCATTACAACGAAACAATGAAAAAACTACATACTCTCAAAATCAAGTTATATCATTTTTTGAAAGTTTCATAGTAATTTAGCTAATTACTGTGGCTTCCCTTTCCATTCAAATGAAAAATAAGTTTATTTAAATACTTACATTGTAAAAACGTTGTCTGCTTTTATTTTGTTTTAACTAACACATTTGACAAATAAACAAAAAAGAACAACAAATCAAAATTTATTGCTTTATTAATTATTATTAAGTATATTATTAATTATTTAATTATTTTAATAATTATCAATACTCTCTCCTATCTTTGTTTTTAACCATTCTTCATAAACTTGATTTAAATCAATATTGTTTTCATCATTCATGTAAGATTTTACTCTCATGAGCATATCCATATGGGTTTCTTGCAGACGATTTCTTTGTTTAGTTTTAATCGAATTCATTAAACAAAACCCGCGCTCGCAATCCGCACTACTGGCCAGAAAAGTGCCTCCAATATCCAGTAATTTTAATAAATCATTAAATTGTTCGTTATTTAAACTGAACATATGACCAGTTCTTCAAAATTAGTTATTTGTTTTACTTCCAATTTTCCCGCATTGCATATTTAAAATCATTATATTGTTCGCTGATGACAGATTTATCTGCAAGAAACACCTTATATTTTAAAGACAATTTTTCAATTTCTTTTAATCCGAAATTAATATCAGATGATAACAATCTCGACATATCAAACGATATCCATTCTTCCACTTCATTCGTTGGAAATCTTTCTTCCAAATTTTCCAAGTGATTAATAAATTTTTTAATCACACCTGTTTTAATAGTTATATTAAGGTCATTAGCCTTTTTAAAAAGCATGCTTATTTGATGATTCCATGACCAGTTTCCATTATATTTTTCCTTGATTTTATTAATTTTTGAATGAGCAAATTGATAGGCATCAATAGGTGTTAATTCACGTCGTTGAAAAATTTGACATAATGCACTGAGTTCATCTAATATTGATGATAAAACTTGTATATTAGAGGGAACACTGGTTACTTCTAATTTTACTCTCACTGGTATGGCAGATCTCACAGTTTTATCAGTTCTTTGAATAATAGGATATACTTTTCTTATTTAACTTTCGAATTGAACTGGTGTTATTCTTAAACACTGTCTAATTCTCTTAAAAGTCCTGCTGAACACCCATGCGTATCTCTTAGGCCCGATTCACACACAAGTGGCGTATGGCACTGGCGTGGTTCTGGCGTGGAACAGGTTTGTTAATGTAATTGCATTAGCTTATGACTCAATACCCACAGATATGGCGTGTTGGAGGCGTGGAAAATGGCACGAAGACCACTCCAAATGAATAATGAAATGGTCTAGAAGTGGCGTGCCAGTCCTACTAGCCACCGGTGGCGTCGGAGTGGAGTGGTCTTCGTGCCATTTTCCACGCCTCCAACACGCCATATCTGTGGGTATTGAGTCATAAGCTAATGCAATTACATTAACAAACCTGTTCCACGCCAGAACCACGCCAGTGCCATACGCCACTTGTGTGTGAATCGGGCCTTAGCAACCAATCCCTAGTCCAAATTCTTTTTTTTTATTTAACCCTTGCTCGATAAGGGCGGGATGGATATATAAATCGGAGCGCGGATACCACCTGGAAATATCCTTGACGAGAGATCACTGAAACTTGAGAGTACATATCTGAATTTTGAAGTTATTTGTAAATTTATTGTAAAGTACCCGACCCGGCGCTCGGTCATTAAGAAAAATTATTCCTAATTATCGGGTTTGGCTTGTAATACTAATAACTGGTTCACCGAGCCACCGTTCAATTAATTTAAAAGAACATAAAATATATACTCCTTGAACGTATCTATTAATGCACTGAAAGACAGAAAAGTATGTCCTGTTGATATAAAATAATATATATTTTCGTATTTGGATTTATTTTTATCTATATATATTTATAAACAAAATTTTTGCATATCATCTCGTTTCATGACCTCTAGAATCCAAAAATGACTTTAAAATTTTTAATCTCTGTCTGTCTGACTAGAAATTTTGACATAATAGACTCAAAATTGGCTGAAACGATTTCGATGAAATTACATCACAATATTCTTGCATATCTCAGAAATTATTTTTTTAAAATTTGATATGTACATGTTGTCATTCAGCAGAGCAAAGAATACTATACGAAGAATGTTTATAATATTTATATATAATATTTATTTATAATTGGCGGCAAAAATTGGAGCCAAAAATTGGCGCCAATATCACTGCCTATATAAGAGGTGACGTGTCCCAACATGCATCAGTCCGCTTGAATCGGAGCAAGCGTACGGTTACTTGAAAACGACTGCAGAATAAGCAGTTGAAACGTTGTACAATTATTTTAATTTAATAAATAATTTTATACAAATAATGTGGTCTTTTAATAAAAATTCTCTTAATAATTATCAAAATAACCACAAAAGCTTTAATAAATACATTTATATTTTTATTTTTATTTTTCTAATATTGGCCTTTTTAACTTATTTAACGAACTGAAAATCTTCACATACCTCTTTCAATTTTTAAGATTATATTAATAAATAATTTTAATTTTGATCTCATTATTGAATTTTCAAGTAAATTTTTAATATGGGTGGACAATGAAAGAAGGGACACTTGGAGAAATGTGGATGTTTGTTTAATTGATCCCTTTATATATTCAAGGGGTATATATTTTATTACTATTTTATGTTCTTTTAAATTATTTAAACGGTGGCTCCGTGAACCACTTATTAATAGTATTACGAGCCAGACCCGATATTAAGGAATAATTTTTTTTAATGACCGAGCGAGGGCTCGGTGAACCAAGTACAAAGAATAATTATAACAACATCTAAAATAAGAAATATAAACTTATTATTTCTTATTAGCCATCAGTTAAATCTAAAAATTACAGTGTTCGGTATTTGTTACATTTCACTAATTATAATTAGCACTTTAGCAGGTTAAACAGCAGAATAGAATATGATTAATGTCCCCAAAATAATTATATAAGAAAATAGTTATTATTTTAAGAAATTCCTTTGTTATGATTAATCTGAAAATCGAATAAATTAAAATAAAAGAAATATCAATATTAATGTGACTCGCTAAAGGAAGAAAAATAAGATTAAAAATCATTTCTACTTTTTTATTCAATTAATCAGTTAGTTTTTGATATCAGTAATCAGTTAAGTCTACTTGTTAGTTAAGAATGTGTGTGTTGAAAGTTAAAATTAAAGAATTTCTCTTCATATTTTGATTTACTCTTATGTTCATTATTTATCCATATTTTTATATTTACTTTTTGGAGAAAACTATTAAAATATGCCAAAAAATATTTCTTCTCTTCTCAAACACCCTAAACTTTCTTTCACCTCAACACAACACCCCACCTAATGAAATTCTCTTTTATACTTTAAACTAATATCTATTCCATTCCAATTTTTTTTCAACCAAATATAAAAAAAAATTCTATAAGATATTTATTTGTTTTTTCCTATTGATTAAATATATACTTAAAGAGATAAACAATATTTCAGGTTCAAATTAATAATTTTATTTAATAGTTGATTATAGAATATAGAAGATTTATAATTGAAAATAATAATTATTATTATTTAAATTAAATTAAAAAAATAATAATAATAATAATGTATATATATAGTACAGTGATTCTCAACCACTGTGCCGCGGCACTTTTATGTGCCGCGAGATTTTCAAAAGTGTGCCGCGAAATTATCAAAATGTGCCGCCAAATTATTACAAATGTAAAGAGGCTCTTAAACATTTCCGACTTTTTTTTATAAATTTTTTCAATTTGGTTCTAAAAAAAAAAAAAATGGTAAACCGTTTTTGGGACCACTTTTTCACTATGGTAAACTTACATTTATCTTTTTCTTTGTGTGCCGCCAAATTTTTAAACCGATGAAAGAGTGCCGCAGTAAAAAAAAAGGTTGAGAATCACTGATATAGTCCATATACATTTCTATGAAAGTGTTGATTCATCGCTTTAGGTTAAGTAATGATTAATTTTAAAAGTTAAAATTCTAGAATTTCTGTTTATTATTTTAAGTGAAATATCCATTATTTATTCATATTTTTATATTCACTTTTTGAAGAAATCTATTAAAATATACCAAAAAAAATCTTTCTTCTCTTTTCAAAAACCCTCTTTCATCTCAACCCAACACCCAACCTAATGAAATACACATTTATACCATAAATTAATATTAAGTCCATTTTCAGTAACAATAGACTAATTTGAGAAATTATATTTGATATTTATTTGTTTTCAACAATCGATAAAATATAGAAATAACTAAACAATACTTTAAATTCAAATTGATGATTTTATTTTCTAGTTTATAAATTATAGAAGATTTTTAATAAAAAATAATTATTATTATTATTAATATTAAAATAAATAAAAATATAAAAAAAACATAACATAATGTATATCTATCTAATCAATATCAATTTCTATGAAAATAGTTGATTCATGACTTTAGGTTAAGTATTGTTTAACTTCTAGGAAGTAACCCTTGACGATTAATCAATGGAAGGGTGGGTCATTCTAAACGCCATCCAAAAGTTGTAGGATTCGGTCAATAACACCAAGGCTTTGCGCCCGCGCATCTCTCCATCTATATAAAGGTTTCATCCACCAAATATCACTCAGTTGTTAGTACCTAGACCCGTACGCATATTGGTAAGTCTTTCTCGAGTCCTTTAATTATTCATCTTATCATATTCATAAACCATCCTTATCCTTTCTATTCCTTAATCATTCTAATGATAACAATCACATCTGCACAGGATAATTTTTCTATTTTTTTATAATCAACATTGTTATTACTCAATAAATAATAAATATTTTTAAATATATTCATCAATTAAATTTCCAATATTTAAAAAAATTTATAGCTCTAAATAAATTAATAATTATTATAAATTAATTATTAATTTTTATAAATTAATTGGATATGTTTTAATGGTTTCTTTGTAAAAAATTTTACAATTTGACTAAGGCGGAAGTTGTTTTTATCCTTGGCGAATATTCTAGCGAATATTTAATATAATTTTGGCGATGTTTCCCCGAGATATTCTAAATATACAATCACCTTGAGTCTGGTTTTTTTCCACTCGACTCCTTCTCTATTTAAAAATAAATGAGTTTCCTTTTAAACATTCACACACTTCTTATTTTTAAAGTATTTATTTTTTTTTTTTTGGTTTCTTTTTTAATTGCATATTAGGAAATAACACATTTATTTCCGAACATGATTAATTCAATTATTTTAATTTCTTTAGAAATTTTATTTTTAACCCGGAAAAGTAATAAATTTAGAATTTCATTTGGATTGGAAACTGGACCACAACCGTTTATTGATTTGTTCGTAACGAGGCCATTGAACAGATTTTAAGGGAAGAAAGGGGTTTGAATCTTTGAAATATTGATACCATTTAGAATAATAAAATAAGTATCGTTGTTTGAACAAAAATAAATCAATGAAAATTATTTTTAGTTTTAAAATCTTCCAATTATAAATAATTATATTTTATTGATTTTGTGATATTATTGAATCCAATATTGATCGCTCTTATTTTCGGGTGGGTAAACTTGCATCATTTGGATAATTGATTATAATCAAATAAATATGTATTATCTCAAATGGAATATATTATATATTGCTATTCAATACTAACAATATGTAGCAATATATAAAAATAATAAACTATCTTTAATATGTATTATTTGATTATTCAATTATTCTATTGTGGATTTGTTCATAATCTTGTCTTATAGTATCATCCAATAGAAAAATACATTTAAGAAGATGAGAAGATTTTTTTTTTTATTTTAAAAATTAAACATATATATAACACCAGTAAAATATTTAGTATTATTTTTTGTAATTTCTGAAGTAAAATTGAGAATATTTAATAATAAATAGACCAAATTATTTATTTATTATTCTTGAAATTACTTCAGAAAAATATAAAATTATGTACACTATAAAATTTTGATGTAAATATTGAATCACCAATAAAAATTTAAAAATTAATTTTTTTTGTAATTATTTGTTGTAAATCCAATTAGATAAGTTATAAAAATATTTACTTAAATAGTTAATAAAAATAATAATACTAGTAAAAAAAAACAATTTAAATTAAGATAATTGAAGATAAATTTTTAAATAATTTGTTATTCTGGTTTATTTTGTATGCAACAAGACCGATTAGATTAAAAATAATAATTTAGGCAATTTTTTGTGATTAGATATTTTATTGTTCATCATTTTGAAGATAACATTTAATTTAAAATATTTATATATTTTCTAATGCGCATTATAATATTAATTATTATATTTCTATATATGACCAATTTTCCCAGTCTTAATTCAATATTCATATTAAATGTTATATCATTAGATGAACATTAAAATAAAATTAAAAAAATAAGATAATTTTGTTAAAATTTTTTTTTAATTTTTAAGAGTTACATAAATCATTTTCCTTGTTTGATTTCTAATATAATCTAATTCCAATAAAATAGTTATTAAAAAATACTAACGATTTTTATTAACTTCTATATTTTATAAAATAATAATAAATAATTATCCCAACCAATTTCACTTATCCTTTAATAATTTTAAAAAAAATTATTTACCTTTAAACAAATGAAAATTATTTTTTGTAAATTATTTATTAAAATTTTTTAATATGGATTCAAATAAAATATTTTGAATATATATAATAAAAATATATTCAATAATTAGGAAATATAATAATTTTCATTTGTATTAATTATAAAAAAACTATTAACTTGTTTTAATTATACTATTAATTTGTAACTCTTTAGTAAATATCTATAAGTTAGATAAATGATTAGTTTATAAAATTATTATTTTTTTAAATATTTATTAAAAGTATGAAATGTAGAGAAAAAATAATTCAATATTTAAAACGATTCATATATAGAAAGTTATTAAGTTCAAATTATCTTTATATTTTTTTAAATAAAGTAATTTAGAATTCTTTAAATTAATTATGATTATTTTATTATCATTAAATTTAATATGAAAAATATATGGTCACTTCGAGTAAATAAAAGTAATAATAAGTTAGAAAATATAATGAAACGATAGGCTGTAATTGTAATTGTATTTGTAAATTTTGCTTCAATATTCTGAACAATATTGCGAAATATGGAGAAAATGGCTGAGGATAGGGCTGGTTGGAGGAATGTGGTTTTTATGTTTAAAGACTTTCGAATACAGTAAGCAATACAGAGAGACATAATTTAATATTTTTCTAAATTTTAAATACTTTTTTTTATGTTGAAATATCATTTGATTAATCATCACTACTAATATGCAGTTTTTATGATGATTTTCTTTTTACTTAGTTTTTCCAAATTAATTCTTTATTTAAGATAAAATAAATTAGTTTACAATACAAAATTATATATAATGTTTCGTTAATTTTTTCTTTTTTTTATATTTGATAAATTTTCCCAAACTTCTAGACCCTTTATTTTATTTTTTTTGAACAGAATACAACAAATCAACTCTACAGAACGCCAAGTCAACATATAAGTATAAGAGAATCAAGGTTCCAGCGTAGATTTTTTATGATTATAATATTTTTGAATACTAATAGAGTATAAAATAAAAATGTACCTGTTATAAATTAAAAATTGTTTTAAATTAATTAATAATATTAAAAAAAAAATTAATATTGAATATAATAAATACTTACAAATATAGAGAAAATGATTTAAATTTTTCTCTGATTACTTCCCAATATAACATTTGTTAAATAAGAAAAAAAACCTATAAATATAAAAAGTGAAGTGACATTAATTTATAAACCATTCGAGGACATTTTAAAAATTGTATTTTATTGCCCCTATTATTTATACAACCGAATATACACAGAGTTTGTCTTTATTAGTCATTTAATATTTGATTTCAAAAGTTTTATAATTTTTATCAAAAATTGATTACAAATTATTATTTTGTATATTGTTAGTAATAATATATTCTATTTTTCATATTTATTTTTATTTTCATATAAATTTATATCGTTACATATAATTCATTTTATTGATTTTTTAATTTTTTTTTAATCTAAACTTATGAATATACTTCATATTGTTCATTAGAGAGATCAATTTTATATATTTTTTTCAAATGCTTATTTCAATCCTCAGAAAATTCTTTTAATGACCATTTTTCATTGTTTTCTTTAAGACGTACTATTATGAAAAAAAATGTTTTTTTTTGTCATTTTTTTTACTTGTATTATATTGCAAAAAAGTTTACTAAAACATTACTTCTTTATTTTTTTTTAAGATAAAATTTTAAAACAATAATTTATTCAATATTAATAGTGATAATTTTTTCGACTATTTTATTTTGAATTTCAAAAATTTTTAAATTTTTTTAAATTTAAATATAAATATACTTTTATATATACTTTTCTCAAATTTTTGAAATTCAAAATAATAATAAATATTGATTGAAATAAATATTTGTGAGAAAAATGTTTTGTTTTATTAATAGTTAGTACCTCTTAAACACATGTATTTATTTCAATTTTTTGGAAATGCCCAGAATCCATAGATAAATTGTAAACGGGCCTTCGTCAAAAATTAGAAAATTGAACTATTTAATTTTATTAAGAGATGTATTCTCATCACACAGCTTTTTGGCTGCACAAACCACACACATAAATAAACATATTTAATAGAAAAAAACTTTAATCACTTCATTATTAACTGTATTTAATCAAGAATCTTATATATATATATATAACTTTACTGTCACATAGAAAAAAAATGTTGAGAGGGGCAGGGGCAATGTCTGGAGAATAAATGGACTACCTTAATTATTTCTAATTTTAAAATCTCTTGATTAAAATACTTTTTTGATTTATTAAAATTCTAAATACGCCATTATTTCAATGTTTATATTATTATTATTTATTTAAGGTCAATGCCTTTTTAAGGTCTTGAAGAGTGATATAGAATTTCATATATTTAGGATAAATAACTTAAACTTCTAAAGGTTAACCTATAAAAAAGGAGACATAATAACGTATAAAATTATAAATAAACAAAGTCTGAAAAATATTCGAATTGACCTACGAGGACTTTGAACATAACACTATAATATTCCGGTTAAGATTAAAATATTAATTATTAATAAAATACAACATATATTCAAATTAATATTTTTTTTATGTTATTATATATGTACTTAAATTTGAATTTTAAACCATGACCAAACATTTTATTCAATGTATACATATAAAATCTATATATTACCAATTTAATAAATATTTTATTTATTAAGATTATTTACTAAAATGATGGTGGTGATTAAATTATGTTGGGAACGGCAGGAGAAGATCATCCTCTCAAGATTTAGGAAATTATTAAATCATAAATATGAATAAAAAAATATTATCAAATATTATTATATCTATAATACTATATAAATTAAATTTTTGATATTAATTTATTTATTGATTAACATTCTATATTCAATTTTTAACTATCCTAATATAATTATCTATTTATTTGGATTAATAATTATTTATGGTTTTGTAGTTATTTATTGTTATTAAATTTAAAACTCATTTTTATTAAAAAAATATATAAATATATAATTATATTTTTATTCTAATTATTAATAAACATTAATTATTAGCCAAAAATGCTCTCTTGAAATTAATTATTAAGGAGAACTGGAATTTATTTCAATAAAATATATTTTATGTTTTAAAATTTAAATAAATGATTAATCGACATTTAACCAGAATGTGTTAGGTCTAAGCTTCAAACTAGATTAGCGTTTCTTAATCTTTTTTGGCAGAGGGTCTGGTAAAATTTGTGAATCATAAATTATGTAAATTTAATAAAAGTTTATATATTTAAATAATAATAATTTTATTATATAATTTTATTATTATTTATTATAGTACTGAATTAGAAAGAATAAATTTATTATTGTTCTTAAAATAATATTTTTGGTCAATACTCTCTAAAAAATATAAAAAAATACAATTTTAATTTCAATTACTTGATAGTAGTGGTTTAAATCGAAAATAATTATCAAAATTTAACATGGAAATGATAATGATTTCAAGAAATATTAAATAATATGTACACCTATGTAATTTAAATGAAATAATGGTTATAAATTTAATTTAACTAAAATATATAATATCATTTAGATTTATTTAATTTGTTTTTCTTTAGAATAAAAAACTTTCTCTTATTTTATTATATAGGAAACTTTTGAATACTGAGTATAAATATAGGAAAATTTTCAATTGAGTTCAGAAAATTTCTATTATCCCTTTTTAAAATTATTTTGATTTAGTATTTAATTTATGAATTTATATTTTATATAAATTTAAAAAAATGAATAAATAAATATGTTATATATTTAACAAATATAATATAAGTTCTAAAAAACTGAAGTAAATGGGAGAGAACAAATTCTGATCCTATAATGTTGAGCTCATAAAATTTTCTATTTTTATAATAAATACCAAATGTTATATAATATTAATAAAATATAAATAAATAAAGTAATAGTAATTATAATAATAATAATAAAAGTCAATTTTACATAATAATAATTTTTAAATAATATAATGTCAAATATATAATTAATTTTTTATTTAAAAATAGTAATTTTTTATTTATATAACTAGCTTTATCTCGTAATTTTTAGTCTAATAACAGGTGTTGTTGTTTGACGTTAAAATAAAAAAAAGTATTTGTCAGAAAGTAAGAATAAAATTTATTTCTTAAATAAAATTAATTCTTAAATCACTGTATTATAACAGTGAATGGGATTTAAAATTATTTTTTAATTTTTATGAATTTTTATATGAATATTATGCGAGATACTTTAAGTAAATAAATATATTATTGATTTAATTCACCCTTTAAACAAATAAATGTATATTAATTCAATATTAATTTAATTATTCCAGGTTTACCATAAATATTAGTTTTCATTAATTTTACAAATATTTATTTTTATAGGTTTTTTTGAAGTGAAAACTTCTTTAGCGGCGTTGAGCACTTTTGCGGGATGGGGAAAAAATATAGATTTCGCGTGAGATTCCAAAACGACACCGACCCGACCGACCGACCGATATACTCATGCGCAATACGCCAGAATGTTAGACACTAAACTTCTGATACATTCTTTACGAAATTTTACATATTTGCCATATTAAATATTATTATTTATATTTACATTAATAATCAGTATTACTAAATTATGTATATATAAAATAAAATATTTTAATATATTATTATGTGTTAAATTATATTAAATTAATTTCTAATATATTTATATAATTTAAAATTAATTTCAGAATATATATATATATATATATTAAATTATATACTATATATAATATATTATATAATATATATTTTAATAAATTAATTTTTAAATATGTTTGTGTGTGTGTGTGTGACCGTAAAAATAAAGATATATGTTTGATAATTTTTCACATGATTAATAATTGTATAAAACTGCTATATATAGAATTTCAGCCTGATAGAATCGCTGAAAGTACCAGAATTAATTTTTTTACACTGGAAATCTCACGCGCCAACACGTGACGTGGTGCCATCAACAAAGAGCCAAACACTCCACTATCCACTCGACTATCTCGCAAATTTGAATTTGATTAAATAATATTTATTAATTTAAATTAAATTAAATTAATTAAATTATAATTTAATAAATATTATTTATAACATCAAAAACATCAAAATCTCAACATCGAAAATTGAATTGCTGAAAGTACCAGAATTAATTTTTTAACACTGGAAATCTCACGAGCCAACACGTGACGTGGTGCCATCAAAAGAGAGCCAAACTTTCGCTGGTTTAATAAATATTATTTATTAATTTTAATTTATAATTGAATTAATTTAATTTAATTTAAATTAATATATGTTATTTAATCCAATTCAAATTTGCGAGATATGCTGAATATGCTTTTAAATAAAAAAAATTTTCAAGAAAGTAATTGGAATTATTAATATTAAGAATCAATAAATAAATTTATTAAATATACATTTAAACATGTAAATTAATCTATATATAAATTTAATAAATATTCAAACAATAATTGAAACAATATAAATAAAACGATTCAATATTTTACTTACATTGTGATTTATATTTTTATTTTTATTACAACTATTATTATGGGTATGTTATTTTTGGCAGTTTAAAAAAAATTAAAAATATTAATAAAATTTATCAAAATAATAATTTGAAAAGATTTCCAATTATTTTTATTTATTTATTGTAAATTTTTCAATGTAACCATGGTAACCATAAATAGACTTTTACCAAAATATTACTATTTAAATTAATTTTGGATAAATTAATTTTGGATTTAACTACACTAAAACCTTCCCTGGGACGCCCACAACAATCCCTGAAAGTTTCATCGCAATCGGACGGGTAGTTTTTGAGTATTTGACAGACACACACACACAGACAGACAGACAGACAGACATATATATATATATTCATACACATCGTATTTTTAATATTTTTGTAATAATAATCAGTTTGCTGAAAAAAATAATTATGAATTTTATATATATATATATATATACGTATATAAATTTCATTTTTCTCGTGAAGCTGGTGCGCATTCCGTCTGCTTTCAAATTTCTTACGCACAAGTTTTCACTTCTGTCGGCCAGTCCCACGACTGCCAATTCGACTTTTTTAATTTGTTTAACACATCTTTATAACTATAACTGAAAAAAATAGATTTTGTTTAAACTATTTTTATGCCTCATTACGTTCGTCGAATTGACGTAAACGTTTTAATTCGAGCATTCAAGCGAATTTAATTTAATTTAATCTTAGCGAATATCAACTTCAAATATTTCAAAATTGTGCAAAACAAACAAAATAAATTTATTAGAATTTTATAAAAAGAACTCAATACTTTTTCACCGACTTGGAATCGATAAATACTAAAAAAAATCTCTCATACTCATAATAAAAAAACCCTCTGACTTGTGTACTTATTACGACAGGATAGTATCTATCAGGAGGATTGCTGGGGTAGAGGTGTTCTATAATCAGGGCTTCTCTTAACCTTAATATAAATAGGATAGGTAAACTTAAATTTTGGAGTTACAATAATGTATATTCTAAAATCGGACTATTAATATTTATTTACAATATTTAATAAAAAATAGTTTGTTACTTGTATATTATATATATGTATATAACTAAAATATTTGTATAATTATAAATGGCCGGGCTGAATTGTGGCTACGTAGGGTACGAAATTTGGTAAATTTTAGTTCTTCGGATCAAGAAGGAAGAAAGATTGAATTTACTTATTGCTATATATTATTCTTAGAATGGAATTATTTAGGTTTATTTAAGTAATTATCAAAGCTAAATTTAACATTTACTAAATTAAGTAGTCCTTCAACATAATGATATCAGCTACTATGTTTTTAATATTTAAATTTTAAATTCTATCTGAACAGATTTCTATAATTATTACCGCTCTTATTTATTATATTTGGAACAATTTATAATAAATAGTAAACATAGTTTAAGTTTGAGATCGAAAAAATAAATAAATGATAAATGAAATTATTTTAATTAATTTTTGTTTAAAAACACAACTAAAATATTTTGAAATGTAAGTAATCAAGAAATATTCATGTTTACAATTAATTTTCTATACTAAAATTTAAAAGTAAATATAATATGATAAAATAACATTAAGAGTCGGATCTGTCGGACTGATCTTACATGCTACTGATTTACAGCAATTGTTCTCCTTAATGTAATAAGTATCCTTAATTATATATTAAGGATCTAAATTATTTAAACTTTATTTAAAATATTATATTGGATACAATACAATAATTTATTTAGTGTATTTGATATGGCAAGTAATTAAAACATACACCTATCATTGCCAATGTATATAAACAATAATCAACAATTGAATATAATTAATAAATATTTAATAAAATGAGTTAACATTTCATTAGCTCATGAGTTCAAAAAACAATGATCTATAAAATAATCAAAAAAGTGGGTCAACAAATGATATTTATTTATATGTTTATATACATATTATGTATATATATATATTAAATATAAAATAAAAATATTATTAATCATATTAATATTTGAATCAAAAGTATTTAAATATATATTTATATAGTTATATATTTAATAATTTAAGATAATAAATAAACAAGTTGACCTGTGTGGCCAGGCGCAGAACCGACCGACGGTTTGAAATAAATTAATTTCCAGCTATAAGAAATAATTTAAATTAATGTTAATATATCTATTAATGCAATAAAAAACAGATATGGATATAACATAAATATTTTTAATTTTATTTTATTTATAATATATAAGTAGGAACTCGCTGTGACGTCATGAAGGGCTGGGCGACGTCATATAATTTTAAATTAAGAAAAATCTAATGAAGATGATTTTCCCCCATGATAAAACCAATTAAGTGCATGATTCGTGGAGATATTTAAAAAAACTTCCTCATGTGAAATTTGGTGTGAAAATAACCCTTCCCTTCCTATCGTCGATCGGTAATATTACCACTTCCGTATTCCGGATATACACCAAAAGTTAATCAAATCATCATACTGATGCATTAAGTATATATACCAAATTTTATCAAAATCCGTTGAGCCGTTCAAGCTGTACACATCTATACGAACGGACGGACGGACAGACATCATGCTAAAAATACTATTTTCTGTTAAGAAATTGCATGATTCGAGGAGTTATGTAAAAATCTCCACATGTGAAATTTTGTGTGAAAACAATACCTCCCTTACTATCGTCGGTCGGTAAAAAAATAATAAATATATTAAAAAGTAGCGATTTCGTTCAAGAAAATCAAGATAAAGGTTGAGATGATCCATTATATGATCATAGAACACCTTTACCCCACTTAAGTGGCAAATGACTTAAAAAGTTCTGTTGTTACTTAAAATGTAAACAAGTCAGTGTTTATTACTATCTCGCCAGAGATAGTATTGCGATCACGAAAATTTTCGATGTTGAGATTTTGATGTTTTTATACGTTTTGAAGGTTCCTGAATCATTTTCACTAAGGTTGAGAAAAATGTCTGTGTGTGTGTATGTGTGTATGTGTGTGTGTGTGTGTGTATGTATGTAGACAAGATTACACAAAAACGGTTTGAGCTAGAATCATGAAATTTGGTATATGGGCATTATTCAAAAATTCATAGTTTTCTATCAACTTTTGAGAAATGTAGCTTAACCGGAAGAGGGTCATTACCTACAACGTTTTGATTTTTTTTCCTCTAAAGTGACCGTAAAAATAAAGATATATGTTTGATAATTTTTCACATGATTAATAATTCTATAAAACTGCTATATATACAATTTCAGCTTGATTGACTCGCTGAAAGTACCAGAATTAATTTTTTAACACTGCAAATCTCACGCGCCAACACATGCCATGGTGCCATCAATAAAAAGCCAAACATGCGCTGGTTTAATATTTATTATTTATAATTTATAATTAGTTAAATTTAATTTAAATAAGTGATGTTATTTAATCCAATTCAAATTGCGAGATAGTCGAGTGGAGACACTCCAGCTAATTTTTAATTAAAAGATAAGGAAAAATTTCAATAAATAATTTTAATTATTTAAGAAGATATGGATTTTTCGTAACAAATATTCTATAAAGATAATTGATATTTGAGAATGAATACGTATTATTTCGTATTATACGTAAGTCATATATTTGTTGTTTTTTTTATTAATAAATAAAGAAAAGATTTAAAATCATTGATTATATCTAAACTGTTAGCGCTAGTCAAAGATCAAATCTATATTTGTATAAAATTACGTTTTTTATTCACGTAATACTGTCAATAAGGACTCATTGAAAACAAAAGTTTGCCAATGACTGCATATGATGAGGGGGCACGTTTGCCCCACCCGAAGGGCAAAGGCCGTTTGAGACAGTCACACAAAACAAGCATTATTTATTCGATTACAAATCATATTTGGAAGAAATATTTTGGATTTCTCTTTTTCAGACTTTAGACTTAGGGCTTTTCCAAATTAGTTATCAAAAATTTTCCCCAAAACTAAAATACGTTATTCAAACTTTCTTATCTAAATCATAGATTATAAGAATACTTACCTATAAATAAAAATATTTTGTTATGGAAAAAAAAATAATAGGAATTTTTTCATAAATTATATAATATTTAGGAAAACAAAAGTAAAAAAAGCATAAATAGTTTGTAGTTTAGGTTTTCCCAATTCATTTTTCAGTTATTTTGGAGATATTTCCAAATTTTTTATTTTATAAAATATATAAATAAACCATTTAAATAGCGAATTTCTATCTATCTTTGTGGCTCTACGGAACTCGAAAGTTCTTGGCAGCAGCAACCTCATTTCTCCAAGTATCCCTATTCTGAGCCACAACTATCTAACTCCTACCCTCTCCCATCTCTCTCACGTCCCTTCCTACATTATCTTTCCTCTCCCATTCTAGCCACATACCCTGCCCATCACAACATTCTCGATTTATAACCCTGGAGATGCTTAGGGGTCATGCAATTATAGGATTTCTTGTTATAAAGAGATTTTATCTTTGTTTATATAGAGTTATCGTATTATAGTAATAGTTTATATATAAATAAAAATAATGACAAAATAACAAGGATAAGGATAAGTAAGATTCAATCATTCCGTTTTCGTGTAAACATTTTCTAAGTTTTAATTTTTACTATTTTATATAATAATGCTTATAAAAAATAATTTCCATTAAAAAAATCAGTAAAAAAACAAAAGTTAGTATTGATTGATTGTATTTGAAATCTCATTTGATTTTATTTAAATTTACTATTAAATTGGTGTATTTATTTTTTTATATTTATAAAGGATCGATTAAACGTGATTGATATTGGCTCTGACAGTCAATCAGAGGAAAATTTTAATCACGTGAATGTCAATCTTGAGAGCTGTTCACGTGTAATATGGCTTACTATTTCTTTAAAAAAAAAAGCTGGAGTGTCTCCACTCGACTATCTCGCAATTTGAATTGGATTAAATAACATCACTTATTTAAATTAAATTTAATTAATTATAAATTATAAATAATAAATATTAAACCAGCGCATGTTTGGCTTTTTATTGATGGCACCATGGCATGTGTTGGCGCGTGAGATTTGCAGTGTTAAAAAATTAATTCTGGTACTTTCAGCGAGTCAATCAAGCTGAAATTGTATATATAGCAGTTTTATACAATTATTAATCATGTGAAAAATTATCAAACATATATCTTTATTTTTACGGTCACTTTAGAGGAAAAAAAATCAAAACGTTGTAAGTAATGACCCTCTTCCGGTTAAGCTACATTTTTCAAAAGTTGATAGAAAACTATGAATTTTGAATAATGTCCATGTACCAAATTTCATGATTCTAGCTCAAACCGTTTTTGCGCAATCTTGTCTACATACACACACACACACACATACACACACACACAGACATTTTTCTGAACCTTAGTGAAAATGATTCAGGAACCTTCAAAACGTATAAAAACATCAAAATCTCAACATCGAAAATTTTCGTGATCGCAATACTATCTCTGGCGAGATAGTAATAAATATAATTGTCATTCAATATTATTTCTTTTGGAATTTATTATTTTTATTCATTTCAAATTATTGATAACTCTTACTAAGATCTTGTGGCATCATTAAAATTTTTATTTTCTTTCCTCATTCCTTTTTGGTTTTCTCTGTGGTTCATAAAGATTCAAAAAATATTTATTTATATTTATTATTTACAATCAACTTCTTTTTATATTCAATTAATATTTATATTGTTAATTTTATTTAAATATTGTATTAACCTATTATTTTAATAAATATTGATTGATGACCATTTAATGATAGTATACATAATTAAAAAGAAGGAAACTTCAAACTTAATTATAAGAAAAATAAAACCAATTAATCTCAATTTCATATTTCCTCAATATTAAATTAAATATAAAAATTCGTATATGAAAAATTTCTTGAATACATTTTAATTTTATAATTGTTATCAAATAGCTTAATCGTAAGCGTTGTCTTAAATTAAATATATTAAATTTATGTTAAAAAATAGAATAAGGGAATTTTATAATAAATTTTTTTTTCGAGAGCCATTAATGATTAATTTATATAAATAAATCATTTTATTTAATTAAATAATCGATTAATATATTTATATAATCAATGAAAATAAAAATCTAACTTTTTTCTATTATTTTTCAACTATCTTTCAAAAGTACCCATATATTTATGGATATTTTGAATGATTATTTTTTTCCCTAAATAAACATGCAAAGAAAAATAAACAATTTTTATTTATTATAATTAAATGCTAAGAATTGGTTTAGATTGTAATTATTAAATTAATATTATATTAGTAAACCATTATATTTTTCAAAATATCAATAGTCGATAAATTTTCAAGTTTTATTATTCTTAACAAAAATGAAAATAAATCATAAGAATGGAAATTGAAATAACAAAGGTAATGAAAAACAATTCTTTTTTTTATCTATGAATTTAAAATGATTTTCAAATTGAATAAATAATGAATAATATATATATATATATATATATATATATATAATCGATTGTTCTTTTAATCCTGAACACATTATTTTCAGTATTAAATAAAAAAAAGTAATTAATTAAATGATTACAATCATTTTCATTGATAAGGTTTCTTAAAATTAAATAATTAAATGAGTTTATGTTAAAAAAAAATAGTATCCAAAATATACCCAAAAAAGTTACAAATTTAAAATGTTTTATTATTATTATTATTATATAAAATATTAATTTTTTCTAGAGTATTAGTACTATGGACATTAATCAAAGAAAAAGTAATTTTTAAATTAATACTGGAGAGAAATTGGTATAAAAAATACTTAATTAATTAATAATTAATTAATAATTAATTGATTGATAATTAAATAAAAAAATATTGATTGATAATGTTTAATTGATCAATAATCATGAGCTATAATAAGAGGAGCATTGGAGAGATATTTTTTAAAATTTAAAATTATTTAAAATTAAAAAATTTAAACCAGACACACTTAAGAGTTTCTTTGAAGGCTTTTATTATATAAGATTTCCTTTTCTATACCATATAAAATCAAGGTATACTAGTATAGTATTCTTATTAATAATAATAATTCTCCTTCCACCTCTACGATAATCCAAAGTTTAGATTTATGTTGTCATTTGTACTTGATCATTTATCTGATAAGTTAACGGATTCCAATAGAGGGAGGGGGAAGGAGTCAGCTGACTAATATGCATGTCCTTCTTCATTGTTCACAGGAGTATGTATACAAGGGTGCCGTCACTCCGCGGAAGACCGGAGCCCGAGCGGCATATAATTCACAAGAGTAATCGCCTTTCTAACACTGGCGCCCTTTTTCAACAAGAGATTAGTAGTAGACGAAGTCGAGGGTGTAGTCGCCGCGATAGACATACCTTTAACGACGATTTTAGAGAAGACTGTTTTTAAGTGGCATTCTATCGATAATTTCTTCAAATCAATCATTTGTTTCTTTCATATATAAATTGTAAGTAAATTTTTGGATTATCAATCTTGTGATTTAGAAATAATTAAAAGTTAATTAAAAAGTTTTTATATTATGTAAAATTTTATTATTAATATATTATTTAGTTAGTTATATTTAGTATAAGAAAGAAGATAAGGGCAGGTCTATGGAAAATTTATTATTTTGTTTGATTTTTGTTTTTAACCAAAAGCAGCAGAAATTTTTATTTAAATTTAAATTTGTTTTTTTTTTTTACATGTGATCTTTATTATGAATATTTATAATGAAATTCCAGAGAGATATTCTTTTGTTTCTTTTTATTATTTTTTTTATTTGGTTATATATTTAGCTTTTCTATATCTATATTTATTTCTATTTTATCTTTTCAATATTTATAAATATTTTTGTCAACAAATATTATCTTAAGATTTGGGATATACAGATTTTTATAAATATTTATTTATTTATTGTAATTTTATTTTATTCAATATCCATTTTAAGAATATGTACATATTTTATATATATTTTATTGATTGAGGTAAAAATAATTTCAATTTTTTTTATATTTTAATTTATTATTATTTAAAATAAAAATTTATTTATAATAATTTTGATTTTCAAAAAATCACTAAATCCGGATATCTTTTAGCCACAGACCTGTGTAAATATATTATTTAAGTTATGTACTCTATTAATTCTTAAAACTTACCTAATTAAATATTTAAACATATCAACTTTCTCCTAAGTATATCCCCCTAACCAATTTCTCCCACACTGGCAATATCATCATCCCTGTTAGGGATATTGGAGAAAAGTTGACTTAGAAAAACCTGAATTGTATAAGTCATACACCTGTTTTACCTTATATTTATATTTATATAAGATCTTTTTATTACAAACGATATATTTATCATATGGATTTGAATAATATATGATAAAATAATAAAATTTAAACTTTTAATATTCTGGACATACTCAAAATTTTCTAATTATATAAATTAGCTCCCAGCGAAGAACTGTGATATATGCAAACAAACATTGAACATGAAACGTTCTTGCATGGTTTAATATGATGCATTGGATTGATGATCCACATTTGAATTGAGAATTGAATATCACCACTATTTGAAATCTCAAATTTTTCCACAGTTTTGTCCAGTCTCGAAGTAAAAATCAATTAATTAATATGGACGCAGATCTTTCAATTGGATACAAGCTCTTGACAGCTGGCGCAGCTGCATGTTTTGCTGACTTTGCAACATTTCCTTTGGATACTGCTAAAGTACGCCTTCAGGTGAGCGATTTGTCCTTATTTGTAAAAGTATTTGCTTTTATTTGGAAAAACATTGTGAAATATTTCTTTCACCTACAAGTACAAAACAAAAGCAATTTAAAAAGTTTAATTCAGATGTTTTATTTCATAAAAAAAAACATATTTAAAATTTTTAATTATGTTGGAAATTTTAAACATAAAGTTTTAGATATATACAATTTTATGTAGTTTTCATTAAAAAATATTCAATTTTAAATTGAGAGGCTCCATTAATACACCGATATTATTAGGCATTCATTATATATATAAAAAAGAATAAATAAAAAAAAAATATCAATCGATATCATCTAGCGAAAATACCTTTACAATAGATTAAAAAAAATTTCTAGATGTGAAGAAAAAATTTTAAATAAAAATAATTTTGTAAAAATGTTTCATTTACTCCTTTACAACATGAAATAATCGTTATAATTATTATCAAAAAATGTGTATTTCAAAATATTATTTATCTTAGCATAATTATACATACCTATTGTTTATAATGAGAGTTTAAAAACCTCAAATCATGAAAGTTTTCAAATTTGGTTAAGTTTCAGTTTTTTTTAATGTTTCTTTGAGAGGTACATGCATTTATCAGTTTATAATTTTTAAAAGCAATATAACCTACATGTGAAAATTGTATTTATTTAAGTTTCAACTAAATATTTTTTTAACTATAGTTAGGGTGACCAAACGTCTCGGTTTTAGGGGATTGTCCCGATTTTAGGTGCTCTGTCCCGGCGTCCCAAAAAATGTCTTCGGGACAGTCTATTATCCCGGTTTTTAAATATTTAGGTCCGACGAACAATCAGTTTGGCTCTTATTTTCGATTTTTCATTCAAAATGGCTCTTTAAAAAAAAGGAAATTTTTTTACAAATGTCCCAGTTTGGTGTTTTCGAAATATGGTCACCCTAACTATAGTCATTTATTATAGACAGAATTAAAAAAATTCATTCGTTATCTGAGTTTTTTCTATTTCTCTCTCTCATTATATATATATTTATAGATTAATTTATTTTTATATTTTGTTTATTTTTAATGTTATCTTATACTCATTTTTATTCATTTAAAATCCGCGTAACCTACATTTTGAATAGTATCAGTTTCGTCGATGGTTTAAAAATTCCAAATTATATAAAAATATATCGAAAATATATATATGAAATAGTTTCATATTCTATTTGAAAATGTTTTTTAGTTTAATTTTAAATTATAATTAGAAATGTAGTAAAAAATATTTAGAATATAAAGATTTTCTTTCATAATTCTGCTGATTTAGATTTATTAAATGTGTCATATATTCATGATCAAAAGACGTATACATTTGAAATATGATATTTATTTTCATTGAGGAATTTAATAAGATATTTTTTTTTTATAATTTAACTAATAAATTTCTTATAATTATTACAATTTAATTTCTTCATTAATTAAATACTTTTAGTTTATCAATAATTAAATATGTACTTTAATATATTTAGGTTCAAGGTGAAGCACGGCCCTTAATGGCCCTGGAAGCCAATGGTGAAGCATTACTTTTACGTTCTGGAGTTCAATATCAAGGACTCTTTGGAACGATTGGAACTATTGCCAAAGAGGAAGGATCTAGGTAAGTAATTATTTTTTGCTTCTTTTTTTAATAATTTTACAAATGAATCCTTATATTGTTTTTAGAGCATTATATAATGGATTAAGTGCTGGGCTTCAACGACAAATGTGTTTCGCCTCAATCCGACTTGGTCTCTATGATCATTTCAAAAATCTCTATCAAAAAATAATTTCAGGTAAAATTCATCAATAGTCAACAGAAATTTTGATACAATACTATCGTGTATTTAATGCTATTTTTTATGTTGTTAATCAAGTCTAAAATAATTAATTGTAAATTCGTTTTTCTTTATTTTATTGTTAATTTATTAAATAAAACTGAATCACAATTTTAATTCTTCTGAAAATGAAAAATAATCATGTTCAAATTGTATTTCAGGAAGTGATTCTAATAAGAATAATGGAGTTCAGATAGCCCCTCGTGTTCTGGCTGGTTTAACGACTGGAGGACTAGCAGTTCTTTGTGCACAACCAACTGATGTTGTTAAAGTTCGATTTCAAGCTTATCAGCAGCAAGGGGCCCCTTATACCTCCACACTTCAGGCCTACCGAACTATCGCTGTCAACGAAGGAGCCCGTGGCCTATGGAAAGGTACTTTGATGATTAGCTCATTATTTATAATTACTATAAAAATAAGTTATTTATTATTTTCACCACTTTATGGTTGGGAAAATTTCTTACATTTCTAGAAATTCCAATCCTTCTGAAAATCACTGACCTTTTTATTTATTTTCCTTAGGAACGTTTCCTAACGTAGGAAGAAATGCCATTGTCAACGTTGCTGAAATTGTTTGTTACGACATAATAAAAGAAATCATAATCAAACGTAGAATTATGGATGATAGTGTGCCATGTCATTTCACATCTGCCGTTATCGCTGGTAAGTTGATATTTATTTAAAATATATTTAACCTATACATACTTTAAACCAAAATATTAAGTGTTATAATATTTTGATAGGGTTCTGTGCAACCATCGCGGCATCACCTGTTGATGTAGTGAAAACTCGATACATGAACAGCCCTAACGGAAGATATTCCGGAGCTTTGGAATGTGCCATCGAAATGCTTACCAAAGAAGGGCCAGCTGCATTCTATAAAGGGTGAGAATTGTTTACTAATTTTTATACTAAATAATTTGGAATATTTTTAATTTTTCTATATCTTTTATTTGGAGTGAGATTTTAGAAAATTTTCTAAAGCCATAGTACTTTTGAATTATTTAGTTAATTTTAACATTTAATTTATTAATTATAACTCTGATTAAATCTTCCTGAGCCCGGTACTAAGAGAACGAGAGTGTGGCATCTTAACGAAAGCTTTCAAATTAATTTTTAAAAAATTAAGTTCAAGAAGGAAAAGTTTGGGATCTAAATTTTAAATTTTAAGGATCAGAAAAAAAAATTTGAATAATCAGTTATTAGGCATTAATTTTTATAAATATTACCTAATATATCATATATAATCAAATGGGCTTCTTCTGAATTGATTCTGTACTATAATCAAGTTAGACTTCGAGGATTTTTGTTTCTTCAGATATAACACAAATTCTGAACTATTTTTACTTTATATATATATATATATATATAGTATTGCGATCACGAAAATTTTCGATGTCGAGATTTTGATGTTAATATACGATTTGAAGGTCCCTGAGTCATTTTCACTAAGATTGAGAAACATGTCTGTGTGTGTGTGTGTGTATGTAGTCAAGATTACGCAAAAATGGTTTGAACTTGAATAATGAAATTTAGTGCAGGGGCATTATTGAAAATTGGTAGTTTTCTATCAACTTTTGAGAAAAGTAGCTCATTCGGAAGAGGACGTTTTTATTTTTTTCCTCTAAACTGACTGTAAAAATAAAGATATATGTTTGATAGTTTTTCAAAGGATTAAAAATTGTATAAAACTGCTATATATAGAATTTCAGCTTGATTGAATCGCTGAAAGTACTGGAATTAATTTTTTAACACGTTGATTGGAAATCACGCGCCAGCACATGAGCTGGTTTAATAAATATTATTTATTAATTTTACATTTATAATTTAATTTAATTTTAATTAATATATGTTATTTAATCCAATTCAAATTTGCGAGATAGTCGAGTGGAGACACTCCAGATTTTTTTATATGGAATAACATTGAAGATAAATAATAATATTATATTGATATAAATATTTAAATTAATTTCTTATTTTCAGGTTCACACCTTCTTTCTGTCGGCTTGTCAGTTGGAACATCGTCCTTTGGATAACTTATGAACAATTAAAACGTGTTGTCAAGAGTACTTGTCAAGAGGAATAAGTATCTTCACATAACGAACATTCATAGAATAATTCTCTCATCCTCACATGTATATTTTTGTCAACATTTCACCATCCTTTCATAGATATACATATATTTATATAATAGATTTAATTATAATTTCAAAAAGGTAATTTAAGTTATAATAAGAAAGTGATATCAATATTTGTTTGTAATTTTATTTTTTTATTATTTATTTATATGTAGATTAATTCCTCATCTCATGATAATGATGTTAATAATATGAAAAATGATTTGTTGTGATTCATTTATTTTATATATTTACGTAATTATTTATGCCTATATAATCAAAGACTTGAATGCATTTTCTCTAATTAAAGATTACAGTTAGATTAGATTTTAGAGAAATCTATACAATAGATTATAATATGATAATAAATACCAAATGAAGTGAAAATTAGCCACCCAAATACATTTTTAGGCGAGCTTTATAATCTCAGACAAGCACAATAATATATCATAATCGAAATGATTAAAATATTTGTAAACAAAATTTAATAAAAAAAATTAAGTGTTAAAATAGTTGTAAAGTAACTAATCAAATAGTTGTATTCAACATTTCCCAAATATCAGGGATATAATAAAAGAAGAAATTATCCAATATAATATTTCAAAAATTTCTCTAAAATAACTGGCTATTAGATAAAAGGGTGTTTTTTCTAGTGACTCGTGAGACCAGTAGGAGGTTGAAGTGGATTGATTACAAATCTTGCCAAAAAAAAACAAACTAAATAAACAAATAGTGGTGATGTCATAATTAATTAACTGATAACCTAAACACAAATGGATAATTTAATTTTAATATACATTTATTTAAGTATCAGACAACAACTGCAACAAATTATTATTTTCTATCTAGAATTTGGTTCTTTACTAGAGAGAAAAAAGATGATTATTCTAGTTAAGAATTAAAATAAAAAAAAAAGAAAAGAAAATAATCTAATTTTAGTGATTTGTATTTTTGGGAAATATTTGTTTAATTAATCAATATATTTTGTGGTGTATCTAGAAATATACATTGATACATAATAAGATTAAAAAAAAAATAATTGATCATATCTTCGGTCGCCAAAGTAGTCTATGTCTATAAAGACCCCTAGGAGTCTGTTTAACAAAAGCGAAGGTCAAATAAATATTAAGGTATTTAAATTTCAACATTAATATATTTTTCATCAAACTATTGTTACACAAGGTACTTTAATAAATGTTCAAATCATAAAGTAAATGTACAAACAAAGTATCTAATAAAGATTTATTTTAATTATCAGAAAATTAATTTTATGGGGTCGATGATAAAAAAAGTTTGGCGACCAATGTCTTAGGAGATAGGATTGTTATGAATATTTTAGATTTAATTTTTTAATTTTTCGTCGTTAGCGTCCTTCAAGTCAACCTCTAGATACACCACTCTTGACATACAATGATAATAATATTTAGATTAACAATGAAACAAATAGTAATTAACTAATAATATATATATATATATATATATATATTACGTCTATTTTTTACATAAATAAAAATATATACTGTGTGATATATAATAAGACCAATTAAATTTAACAAGAAAAATCAATTAATATATTTTAATTAATTATCTCGCACAACATAATTAAAAAAATATGTTTTAAATAAAAATAATATTATTTATAAAATATTGAATATTTGTATTATTTTTTCACATTCATTTAATTTATTCATGAATACTCATTAAGAAATATAAATGTTTGGCTTCTTATATCATAATTCATTCATTACATGTCCCATGCAAGTTCTCTTTATCATTTCTTCTAACATATATCAGAAAAAGTTTTGTTTAAAATAATTTTTTTTAATGGATGAAATAAAAATCAGAGAAATAATAATTTGAGAAAAATGATTCTCTTTCTATTACTAAATTTGTGTATTCATTAATTTCTGATTTAGGCGAAAATCAGGCTCAGAATTTATATTATAAAAATTTTAATGAAAAGTATATTTATATTTTTAAGATTTCACTTTTATTCTATTTTATGATTGAAATAATGAGAAAACATAATAATAATAATCAATAATAATTAAAATTATATATTTATATAAATACTTTAATATGTTTAAATTATGTGATTGTTTTAATATAAAAATCAAAATAATATTTTAATTGATGTTTTGATTAGCAGAGTTCAAATTTGAAATTTGAATTGTTCAATACATACATATATTTATATTATTATATTTATATATATATTCGAAAATGATTTAAAATATAAAAAATCCATTTTGTCGATTGATGATGAGTATGCTTATGAATCTTGACATAGACATGTTTGTAGAATATAATTTGAAGGTTTATATTAATTAGTTTTAGATTAATTAAAAATAACATCACCATTAAAGGAAAAGATCCTGGGACTCGACTTATGTCAATACCTATCATCTAAAACAAATATTAATACCATCATCGGATAAACATCACAAAAGGTAATAGTATAATTTTATAAATAACATAGTAGGGTGACAGATACAGTTGTTTCCCCTTTACGTTAAAGTTTAAATTATAAAAAATTACGTTAAAGTTTAAATTATAAAAAATATATACGAATTTGGCGTGGGAGATGTGTTGTGAATTCTGAGGTTTTATGGTCGAAACGTGTTGCTAACACTTCACTGTGACTTTATTTAGAGTGTATGCCTAGGACGACAATAAATGTATATTTTTATCTTTTTATTTTTATATTTTTTTCTAGCTTGTTTGTGTAAGAAATTAATAAATCTTTTTGGTAATTCTTAAAGTAGATCCTTTATTGATGATATTCATTGTGAGTAATTGGATTAAATGCAATTCTAACATCTGGTATTGCTAAATGAATGGTCAATTTCGCTTAAGGGCGGCAACAACTGTATCTCCTACCCAAATTCATCTATAAACATTTTTATGAAGATTTTTACTATAAATTTTTAAAACATACTATAGATCACGAGTGGATAGCTTTTTTTATCAAATGGCCAAACGAAAGTTAACATTTCCTGGAGGCTCTTAAATATTTTATTTCAATTTTTATTTCCATCTTCTCTATTTATACTATTATTTATATCAACTAACCTATTCTATAAAATCTTATAAATTATATTACTATTATATTTAATAAAATCAATCAAAATTTAAAAAAAGATCAATAAAAATAAAATTATTTCTATAAAATATGGTGACTTTTATACATTACTAAAAAAATGTAATTCAATAATTCTTATATTTTACTTACAAACATTGAAATAAAAGAGATGAGTCTGACACAATGAAATCGGTCAGGATTCAGTAATTTACTGTTTGCCTGGTTGGAAAAATGTTTTATTCGATACTAGAAACTAAAATGTCTTTATAACAGGTGAGCAACTTTTTTATCACAAAGGGCCAAGCGAAAGTTCTTTTCAGGCCTCAGACAAAAAAAAACAACTTATTAAATTTTATTTATTTATTTATTTATTGCCTTTATTTGGTTACATAATACATATATATATACAAAAATTTAATTGATTTATTTGTTATGACAGAACCAGGCCCTTGCGGGCATAGGCCTCTCCCAAAATTCTCCAAGCGGTTCTTCGTCTTGCGATCCTCTGCCAATCCGTTCCCGCTGTTTCGTGAATTTCATCCGACCATCTTTTTACTTGTCTGCCTCTTTTCCTTTTTTCTTCCAGTATATGCCATTCCAAAATTCTCTTAGACCATCGTTCGTCATGTGTTCTTACTGTATGTCCGGCCCACTTCCACTTTATTTTTCTTATATAAATGTTGATGTTGTCCATATTTGTTATTTTATATATTTCTTTTATTCTTTTCCTATCTCTTCTTGTAAAACCAAGAATACTCCTTATCATGGATCGTTGAGCTGTTTCCAATTTATTCATGTTTTTCTTTGTTAATGTCCATGTTTGTGCACCATAAGTCATCACTGGTATAATACATTTTTTAAAAACTTTGATTTTTGAGTCTAGGTTTATTTCTTTATTTTTTAGTATAAAGGCCGTAGACCAAAATTTTTTCCAACCTAAGTTTATCCTTCTATTTATTTCTAGCGTTGTTCTATTTTCATAACGTATTGTTTGACCAAGATAAACCACTTCTTCCCTACACTCTATGTATTTTTTATCGTCGTATTTTATTTTTTCTTGACAACCATTTGTAAGTATTACGGACTTCTTCTCATTTATCCTTAGACCCACTTTTTTACTTTCCTTGTTCAAGTCTCTCAGTAATTCGGTTATTTCCTCTTTGCTTTTCCCAATCAGGACTATGTCGTCCGCGAATCTTAAGTTGTTCAAGAAGGTACCATTGACATTCAATCCCCTCCCCTCCCAATTAAATTTTCTAAACATTTGCTCCATTGTGCAATTGAATAAAATTGGTGAAAGTGGATCACCCTGTCTTACGCCTCTTCTTACAGGGAAGAAGGGTCCCGGCTCATCCAAGAGAATTCTAGCCTCACACTTCTTATATAGATTCTCAATAATCTCAACGTAGTTTATATCTACTCCTTGAGAGATCAGAGCTTCCAGGATGCAAGCCTGGTTTATAGAGTCAAATGCTTTGGTAAAATCGATAAATGCTAAATATATTGTGAATTGATATTCTCTAGATTTTTCTAAGATCTGTCCTATCACGTGTAAATGATCTATTGTGGAATATCCAGTTCTAAAGCCGGCTTGCTCTATTGGTTGGTTGTTAATTATAGTTCTCTCAATTCTTCTCTGGATGAGTTTTGCAAAGATTTTTCCCATATTTGATGTTAGAGTAAGTGGTCTATAGTTGACAATATCTTTCGGGTCGCCTTTTTTGTACATAATTATAATGTTAGACTTTTGCCATTGCTTTGGTATGGTTTTTGTTATTAAAATATTATTATATATGGACGTTAATGGTTTTATTATAAAATTAATGAGTTGTTTTAGTATTTCATTTTTTATTCCATCTATGCCGGCCGCTTTACCAGATTTTAAGTTTTTTATCTCGTTTTCAATTTCTGATTCTAAAAACTCAGGAATGTTTTCATTTGAGCGTTTTTTGTTGTAAAACTTATTGGTACTTTCACCCTCATATAATTCTTTATAGTAGTCTGTAGCTATTTGAACTATTTCTTTACGTGCATAGTTAATATTTTTATTTTTGTTTATCAGACATGGAATTAGTTGCTTTCCCTCAAATAGCATTTGTCTTATCTGTTTTACTGAAGTATGTGGTTCAATTAACTTTTTTATAATTTCATTGTTGTATCTTTGTATATCGCTCTTTATGTTATATTTAACTGTTTTACACATTAGATTATGTTCAATTTGTCCTACTTTAGAATTTCTTTTTGTTTTTAATTTATTTCTTCTTTCAATGAGGGCTTTTGTTTTTTCGGATAGTTTTGTTTTTGTTTCACTTATTTCATAGGATTCATTTTGTACGTTTGTTAGTAAATTTTCTAATATATTATATTGATTTTGCAACTGGTCTTTTTGTGTGAAATCTATATTTATTAGCTCCCGCTTGAAATTTTTTATCGTTTCTATTTTAATATTTTCTACCCCTGATTGGTATTTTTTAGTCCATTTAGGATGTGGGCGCTTTTTAATATTATTTATCAGTATTTCAATTTTTAGAAGTCTATGGTCACTGAAGAATGGAAATTTATCAACTATTTCAAATTTTTTTATTAAATTAAGGTGTGAAGTCACCATAAAATCAATTTCACTCTTAAATACACCGTTAGGAGCGATCCAGGTCCATCTCTTTCCCGCTCTTTTCTTATTTTCTTATAGGTGTTTATTATTTTAAAATTATTTTCTTGACAGAACTGTACCAATCTCTCCCCTCTGTCGTTTCTTTTTCCATAGCCATAAGGACCAATCATTCTATTTTCTTCCTCCATTCTTCTACCGATTTGACTGTTGAAGTCGCCCATAATTATCAACTTGTGGTTATGTGAGTTGGGGTGTTCCCGTATAATTTTGTTTAATAATTCATAAAAGGATTCCATTACCTCATCATCAGCTTGAGTTGTAGGGGCATAGACTTGTATTAAGCTAATATTTGTTGTTTTACCTATATTCAATGTTATGAGAGCTATTCGATCTGAATATCCCCTATATTTTATGATTTTATTGGACCAATGATTACTTATTATGAATCCAACACCTCTTTGTCCTGGTATCTCTCCATTATAATAAAAAATATTTCCATTCTTTCTTTTAATTATTTTCTCTCCCTGCCTTCTAACCTCAGCAAGTCCCAGGACATCTAGTTTTGTTTTTTCCATTGCATTTTCTATTTCTATTAAACTTCCTTCGTCTTTTAAAGATCTCACATTTAAAGAACCAATAGCAATTGTATCATTTTTTAATTTAAGCTTTTTGCTTGTTTTTTTCTTTTCATTGGAATTATTATTTATATCTTTTATATTTAAATTTAAATTTTTAAAATTTGTTTTACTATTTATAGAATCACGAGCCGGAATTTTATTGACATTTTTATCTTTATTTTTATATTTATTTTCATTATTATTTTCATTTACATTATTATTTGGGAGGTTATGGTCTGAAGCGCCCGAGGTGACCAGCCTTCCTGGGCGATGATCGAGTAATTGGTTGAAGATGTTAAAAAATGCCTGAGTTCTGTCTATTCCATCCTATTTATTATTTGAACAGACTCTCACATCACCCAGAGAGCCACTTTTATTTCCAAAAAATGATGTTATTTTATCTTTTTTTGTAATATGACTTTTTTTATTATCATTATAGTTTTTAATTGGAGATGGACTTTTACTTAGGTTTCTTTTTTTCCCTTTTTGATTCCCCATCCTAAATTCTTCTACTATGAGTTTATCATATTTTATAATAGAAAATTTACCCTCTTCCCGGGCACTTTTCATTTGTGGAATTAATTTCTTCCTAATTTCAATGACCTCTTTTGGGAAGTCTTCCGTTAGGTATTGAGAGAGACCTTTTAGCTTATTTTTGTTTTTGAAAATTACATTTCTAATTCTTAATGCAACAAACGATATTTTTATAGGTCTAGTTTTACCTTGAATTGGACCTCCTAGTCTCTTAATATAATTTATTTGATTAATATCGAGATCGGGGAGAATTTTTTCTTTTAAGAATCCAATCACTCTCTGTTCCAAATCACAGAAGTCTTTCTCGTTCTCCGCTAATCCATGTAAGATAACATTATTCATTTTTCGCTCCCTATCCAGATTATGAATTTTTTCTTCAACAGGGGCTACTCTACTTTCCATCATATTAAGGAATTTCTCTTCCAGTATTGTAGTACTTTTTAAGATCTCGGATTTTATCTCGTCTTTCCATTTACAAAGGATATCCATTAATTCGTGTTTGTCCATATTCTCCAAATATATTTAATATAATTACAATATGTATATATATATTTATTTTTTTTTTATTTTTTTTATTTTTAAATTTATAATAATTTATTTATAGATAAGCCTCAATACAAGAACTCAGTTATATTTAAAAGTATAAAATGAATAAAACTTATCTGCTTAATCCTTAAACCTTAGGGATTATATGATGAAATGGTAGAATTTTTTCACTTTACCGCCCTTTTTAGGTCCAAGATCACTTCTCTAGGTATAAATTTATTATTCACCTTATAAAGAAAGATTTTCTCGACAGAATGATATCCCCTTATACTATATAAATCGCAAAAATCACAATCAAACTCGATACAAAGCAGGAGCGATAAAAACAGATGTTCACTCGACCAAATCCAATCACTCAATCCTTATTAAATTATTAATCATTAAATATTTAATGAACAATACATATAGTAATACATGTATCTGTCAAGGTCTCAAAAATCGTTTCTTTTTTGTATATTATTATATATATTTAACTTAACAGTAATCAAGTAGTCCACAAAAAGTTTAAGATACTAATAAAATTATATCGAACTAATAAACGTGTTGCTCACCTCTGTTATAGTTTAAAAAATATAAAATTTAAAAAAAGACTCCTCCCCTTCCCTCTTCAAAGACATATTTCAGGCTCGTTGAATTTTGAATATTTCTATTAGATTTAATTCACAGATGATTTATTTTTAAAAAATATTTTTTTTCATTTTATTCCTTTCATCAACCTATATTTCAATCACATGGAACTATTTTATTATCAGTTATTAAATTTCGAAAATTCACATGAGATATATCTGTTTTATAAATTTTAATTTTAAATAATTTAAGAAGTTTAAACTTAAACATAAATCCAGTCCCACCCCTTCCTCAAATAACAAGAACTTTTTTTAAAAAAAAAAAACATCATTCTATGAAAGGGCAGCACCTATAAAGACGGTTTCCATCTAATTCGAGGCTTGTATGACCATTGCAATATATTCTCTCAACCTTGATCTTGATTTTCTTGATCAGAGACAGCTACATTTTATTTCAAGAAGCTTCCTAATTTTGGATACGTACCAGATACCAGAAAGGTGAAAGTTTCTATTGTCAGACTTGGGAGCACTTGATTGAAAGACAAGTGCTTGGCTACCCAGACTGCATGGCGTCATTATTGGATTTTTATATTTCCTAAATTTATAAACTTCTAGTATTATTTACAAATGTGATATACATTTTTATATATTCACCTACTAATTAATCTGGTTATAGTAATTGAACAACAAAAATTTTAACTCTTTAACTATAACTTTACCGCAGAGGGATTAAGATTTAAAGTTTGATCCCCATTATATCATCTTGACCAATAAGCTCATTATTCTTGTGTGTGGCTATGAACTTTTAAATTCGATTAAACCCATATTAAATTAATAATAGTAGTAAAAAAAATCGCATTATATTCACGTGAATGTGTAAAATTTAATTTCCAATATTATATGAAATGATCCTAAACTTCTATAATATATATAATTTATATTTAATTTATAAATAATTATTTCTTTTAACAAAAACTTGTCAAGTAAATCTATTTTTAAGTTTTATGCAGCAAAATTTTGATTATTTAATAAAATTGATATAAAGATTATAGCATAAATAAAAAAAAAATAATTTAATAAGTTCTGGACTTGGGATCCTTATTGACACTCAATCAAAATGACTAACTAGAAACTAATAAGAAAATAGTATTTAATTCTAATATTTTAATAAATTATTATAAGTCACTAACTTAATAAAATAAATAATTTAATTTATGAATAAATAATAATAGGACAATAATTAAATAAAATAAATTCCTAGAAATTGTTATTTATTTTTTGAACTATGCCAAATTACATTTGAGAATTATCATTTTATTCAATAAATATATTGTATACCATATATCTTAGAAATATTAATAAAACATTTGTTTTTTTTTAAATAATAATATTTATTTAACATAATATAGTATACAGTGAATAAGCATCACGGCCATGATGTTTTTAATTGAAATTGATAAATTCCTTTTTTCATTATAATATTGATGAAGACCGTAATGGAACGTATTTGAAGACGTTTTAAGTCCAAAAAAGCATTCCACTCGACAGTTTAATAAACATGAGCTGCAAATAAAAATTAACAAACAAAATTAATATTTATTTATTTAACGATAGACAAATAATATCAAAAATATATCGATCGATATATCGATAATAATAATTCATGTATTCTTCTAGTAACATGCTAGGCGAGAAAACGGATAAAACTTTGAAAAAAACTCACAATTGTGACTAATCTAGGATGTAATTTTACGCATAATAAGTAATTAGCATGAGATTTATATATTGAAAACATATTTATGATATTTTGTTACAATTTTAATATATACTACTAGGAATATTTTTTCAAATTATCATATAATAAGACAAGGAATACAAAAAATATACAATTTATGGAATAATTAATTAAATGATGTGTGTATTACTAAAATAATCTATACTATATATATTACTAAACTATACTATATATATTTAATAATATTCATCTATCATATTCATCTACTTTCCTAGGAAATCAGAATAATAATAATTCTAATAAATCTAAACATTCATGCAAGATGCTTGTTTTCATCTGACTCAACTCAGAAGATTATCTAATATGTGGGTGTTGTTTCATAACACTTTTAAACCCTAGTCGTAGGTAATTTTAGGAATTCATTCGAAAAAAATAAAAAACTTTTCGTTGGTTCAAAAATATCTTACCTCAAGAGGTCAGAGCTAAAAATTAATACTCATCACTAAAAAAATCAGGCCGTCGTAAGTGAAGAAAATCTAACAAAAATAAGTGACCATCCTCAAGTTTCAAAAAACAATTATAAATAGCAAAATAGTTTTTTATGATTTTTTTCATAATAAGAAAACCAGCTCATTTGAAGAAAAGGGGATTAGTGTTTGTTTTTTTTGTCTTTTAGATAAAAAGAAAAGCGAATGAATTCGAACAATTCAGATTAATTTCATTAAAAAGTAATATTTAAATAAAATTATAAAATCAATTCCTAATGAATACTATTAAAACTCTATTTAAAAATTAATTGTAAATCAAATTTAAAAAAGATTCAATCCGAAGGCATTAAGTTTTTAAGCATTAAAGCTCTAATAATTTAGCCAATGCAAGACAATTTTATATCCTGGCAAATATCTTTCTCCATGAATTTATATTTGAAATTACTTTATTAAATTGAACCTAAGTGAATGAATAAAAAAATATTTTATTAACGTTTGAAAATTTGTTCAAGATAAATATATAAATATTCATAGGAAGTGTGTGAACTAATATGGATAGAAATTGAAATAAGTTAAAATAATTAAATGTATATAAATAAAAAAAATGAAATGCTTACCGAATGGTCTGATGGGATGCGTTCCCCATAAATATTTGCGTTTAATGGGAGATAAGAAGCTGTCCCGCAAAAAGAACGGATAGCGAGGCCAGGCGTATGGCGAGTCGAAAGGTCGTAATTCAGGGTAACTCCACCACCAAGGATCACGAGTAATCATTGAAAGGGGTGTATGCGTTGAAGGTTGAAGCAATTCAATCAACGGCCTCCTTGTCAATCCACCACGGGTATATATCGGTTGACCTAGAAATAATATAATAATACTATAATATTAAGAGAATTTGTTGATATTATATCCCACTCCAAAGATATTTCATATTGAATATAATATAAATAATTAATTTTTATGTTGATTCTTTTTTTATTAAAAAATTTGATTTTAATTTACGATATTCAGTTTTTAAATATCAAAAGCTAAAAAAAATAATTATAATAAATTTTAATAAAGAAAATGGAATTTTTATTAACTCTATAGAATATAATATACTATATATACATATATTAATATAAATAATTAATATTAATATTTAAAATATTTAAGAATGAAGAAGAAAAATAATTACCCGCGTAGTTGAAGGCAAAAGGCTTCTCAATGGGTTCCAATGTTTTACTGAGAAGATCGCTGGGTGGTACTCGTCTCGGATGATAAGGTCCAGGTGTATGATATCGTAAGATTAGCGGCCACCTGCTGGGGTATAGCCGTTCAATATCCGCCAAACGCTTCTGATGATCTTTCCATACTTGGATAGGATCCACTACCGAATCTGTATATATGTATATATATTGATAAATATATATTGGTAAACAGAGATATTAATTCAATGGAGAAGAAAATGAAATCCCTAACTAATTTGATGTGTAAATTTTAGGGTAAGAAATAGCATAGGGAATTATAATAATAAATTAACAAAAAGATGTATTGTATACTATATACAGAAATACAGAAGCGTCATTTAGAAGATAGAAGAATATTATCCTGCACACAATGACCCTATTTTATTCATTTTTTATTAAATTATAAAATAAATAATTAAATATATAATATACAAATCAGAATTTATAAATATATTTGTTTATTCTTAAAAAACAATACTATATAATAGTGTTACAGTTATATTACAAATATATCAATAGAACAAAATTGTTTTTTTAAAATTTATGTTTATGTTTCTCTAAATGTGGATACAGATAATATTTTTTAATCAAAAGAAGTTTTAAAAATAATAATATAAGCTAATAACTTTTTCTTATATCTTTTTAAAAACTGTTATTCTTTTTCAAAGACAATAGATAATCAAGATAAGAAATTATCTAGTACTTCGATTATTAATGATTATCTTGACATTATAATATAACATGTCTCAAAGTTAAGGTGTATGTATGTATTAAACGTATATAAATTAAAGAAAGGCATTATTAGGTTCTTGTAAAGAGTAGTTATCTATTTTCAGATGTTAAATTAAAATTTTTTTTATTGAATTTTCATTTAAAACTGAATGCAATTAAAAAGATGAAAATTATTATTGTAGATATGGATCATATTTAGTAGAAAATTACTTGTAAAGAATATAATATAATATATCTATATTATTCTTCCTCACGCTAATGTTTAAATGACGCCACTGTATAGAAACATCCCTGTAATATTATATATCTATATATAATAAACATATTTAAAGATAATGATAACTGGGAATGGAGAAGAATAAAAATACAAAATTAGTCAAGAAAAAAATTTAAAATAAGAAATTTTGGGTTAGATAATGGAAATTTGTATAACTGTCTTTGAAAATATAAAAATAATATCTAATAATTAATATATACAGTAGAACCTAGATAAGTCAAACCGGTAACTTACAAACCTCTATAACTTCAAAAAATAATATATTCCCTTTCCATCAGACCCCAAAACCTCAATAACTTAAAATACGCAACCTCGATAACTTAAATACGTAATCTCTGTATTGGCCCTCAGAAGCTGAAATCTTCAAGAAACAAGAATCAGGAGAAAATCTTCAATGTAAAAGACGAAAAATTTTCGAATTCCATAATTTAGAACAATGTTTGTTTACGTGGTTCAAACAGTGTCGAAACAAAACAGTGCTAATGGAACCACACTGAAAGAAAAAGCTGAAGAGTTCGCTAATTTGCTGAAAATCAAAAATTTTAAAGCCAGCCATGGCTGGTTAGAGAATTTTAAGAAACGATATGATTTAGCCTTTGAAAAAATGTTATTAACCTATCCCTTACATAGACCCTTGATAACTTAAAACCTCTATAACTTAAAATATTTTGTATTTCTCTTGGACTTTAACTTATCGAGGTTCTACTGTATAATGAAATCTTCATGTGTGAAAAATGAAGCACGGATATAAATAGAAGGCTAAATAAAAATATGTAAGTATTTGTTTTCTGTCTTTTTTTAAAATGAATTCCTTTGTTCTCAAAATAAACGAATTTATAATATTTATTAAAAATACTAATTTTTCAGTGGAATGAAAAATAAAATGTATTTTTTCATATTTCTAAAATTTTATATAATATATATATTTTATATAATTTTCAATATTTATTGATTAATAAAATTTTGTTATATATAGATATAATAAAAATAATCATCCGATCAACATTGGATATTCACTAATGAACAGAAAAATGTAATATTTTTTTTTCTTTATTTTTTTCTATCATTATCTAAATAATTATTTCCTTTATCTATATAATCTTTTACTAATTAATTTTGAATATAAATTTCAATTCGTTTATCATCTCTATTATATTATATATTATATATATATATTATACATTTTCTTATATAATCCTTAGCAAATATAGAAAGTAATCATAGATGTAAATTGTTTCAAATTTATATTGTAAATAGATTATATATTTTAATTTAAATTAAAAAAATTTAACAATAAATTTGATTTTTAAATATATATATATATATCATTAAAGAGAGTGGAAGTATTGAGGATATTTTTCATTTATTTTAATTTTGTTTTGTAAATTTTACCTTGGAAATATATTTTCATGTTGATTTTTAATATTTTAATTATTATGTATTGTATATATACCTAAGTGTATTGATATATTTCAAAATTTTCTTTTTCCTAATCATTACTACATAAAATTGAATAAATAATTTTTACTTATTTTTGTACTATTTTGATTACTGGATAAAAGACTATATATGAAGAATAATTGATATTTCAAGCATTTATCAAGTTAAAAACAATTCGTCTAATATAAACCACCATGCCAGTACAATTTTTGTTCAACCTATTTCACTATAAAAAATTTAAAAATTTTCTTTGTTATATTTATGAGTAATAACCTATAATAATTATAGACGATTATTTAATAATGTGATTATTGATTCAAAAATTATTTTTATTTTAAGATAATATTTAAATAAATAGCATGTGGTAATGATTGAACTACTGAATTTAGGGAAGAGGATTCACATACCTTAAAAATATCTATAATTTACTATTTAATGTGGTAGAAAATTAAATAAATGCCTATTCTGGCTAAATGGGTAAGTATTATAGACCAATAAAAATAATTAAAATCTCTGAATTGTAGAAGTCATTACATATTTATTCAAAAAAGAAAAATTATTTTAAATGAAATAAAAAAAAAAAAACTAATTCATTAATAAGTTGATAAATTTAAATAATTGAATTAAATTGAATACCCTTTAAATACCTGATAAAATTGATAATTGATAATACAAAATTTAAAACTAATGCTTTTAGTTACATTAACTCGCCTCTCTATTCACTAATTGTAAGTATTAAATAAAGGTCCTCCCATATAATAAATAGTAGTAATAACTTTTTATAATAAATTTAAATAAAAATATGCCTTTTTAATTTTTGTATATTTTGGTTTAATAATATAATTATTATAAATATATTATAAAATATATTGAATGATTTGAATTATATTGATATTTAATAGTTTTTATTTATGATAATTTTCTTTATATATGTCATAATTCTATAGTTGAATTCCAAGGTCAATTCATAGTTAAAATTATATAAAAAAAAGTAAAAAAAAAAAAATGAAAATTATTTCATGCTTTAAAAGATTATAAAGCCTAAAGCAATACTTAATTAATCTTATTAATCATTTATTAAGAATATTAACTATGTATTATTAAAGGGAATTTCTTACCGAATTAGCTGAATATGAAGAGCCACCAATT
>OY720345.1:54120127-54279127 GCA_963082975.1 Labia minor | reverse complement strand
ATATACTATTTTTAATAGTCCTTGTCCAGCTTTGACTTTGGAAATAAAAATTAATATTATTTTTTTTAATGCATTTTAATAATTCCCGATATTTATTATCAAATATTTAGATTTTGACTATTTTTTTGATATTAATGTTAAAATTAGAATGATGCCTCATTTATTTTTATATAAAATGTTCGCTTTGTCTAAAGTTACGTTTTTTTTAAATATATATATTGACCTAAATACCTAAATAAAATGATCCATTTTTATGTTTCAAATATATTTCAAATATATATGTATATATAAATATTCATCCAATAAAAAAGAAATATAATCAACAATTAGTAATATCGAAATAGAAAAGTGAATACTGACCCTTCAGTGCCCTGACGTACGACTGCCAGAACTTAGCTTTGTGTTGGATTGGCTCATTCCTGCCTATAATGTCGAGATGGTTCTTGAGAATCATTTTGGCCACAAACTTTGCTCTCGGTTACCGTCTGAAACACTGATTGAAGTAAAAACATTAAATAAATTGTTTTCGGAGTAAATAAAATAAATATTTCTACAACGAACATAAATTGGAGAAATAGTATTAATTTTGTTAAACTACATTTAGGACACAGCTGGGAATGTAAAGGTTTTGCACGTGTATAGTTAAGGGGCTTGCTTAACTTAAGAGATCAAGTGTTTTCAAAAACCAAGGCCGAAAACAGTAAAAATAGTGACTAACAAGATAAAAATAATATATAAGATATACCAGTAAAAATACTTTATCAGTTCGAAAAAAAGTATTCTATTTTTTACATTCTAACTTTAATTATTTAAAAACATTTTATATATAATAAATGTATTTGTAATTGATTTAAAAATCACAATCAAGTTGCTTGTTTATTATTTCTAAAAACTTCTACAAATCTTCATCATTTCTATATAGTACACGTTTAGACGTTTGAAATCATTGAAATTCTTAAAAAATATTTAAATTAATCATTTGTAATTATTAAACCAATATCAATAACACATCTATATATAAATATTTATATTTATAGTTTTATTTTTATCATAAATTATATTTTTGAAGAATTTGCAATTTCTAATTGGATCATAAGTATAGTTTTTTACAAAAAAAGAGGCTGTGTTTTACAATTTTCATTTTGTGTTAATCAAATCCTGTTGAAGGATGAAGAGACAGAGAGGGGAAAGTAGTTAACTCTGGGAATGGATCCAAGAGTCAGATCTCATTACTTATGAAATCTACTTCACGTGGATTCCATCTAATTACTAAACTTGCTTGATTTAACAGAATAATAATCAATGTTTTTAAGAAATTTAAGTAATTAACTAATTTGAATTTTTAAACATTTTTTTTGAACATTTTAAGTATATATATATATAAAGGTATATCAATTGATTGACAAAAAATATTAAATTAAAATTGAATTATATTATAATAATAATTATAATAAAATAATGTTTATAAATAAATAAATAATAAATCCAAATGAATAAATAAACTTTATAAAAGTAAATAAGAATTCCTTATTATTTCGTAAATTATTTAAAATTTCTCTTCTAAATTGATTTATAATAAAAAATTAAAATCAAAATAAGACAATTATTTGTTTTTATGTTATTTGATAATTAATAATAAATATATGTACATTAATTCATTATGAAAATAAATAAAAATGTGTTTCAATCCACTTAAATGGCGAATAAAATTAAATGTTGTTCAAAATGTGGGTTGCATAATTTCAGGCGCTTTCAAAAAAATTTATTTAATTTATAATAAAAATTTACCTACTATATTTTCATAGAATAATAAAAATTTATTCATTGTATTAAAATTGTGTCTAATTATCACACTAAAATAAATAAATAAAAGAATAAAATAAAGAAATATTTGAAAATATTGAATATTAATTATGGAAAATTGTAATTATTTGTTTTCTCTGAATTAAAATATTTCTAATATAATTGAATTATATTGATAATTGAACAAAATATTTCAAATTATTATTTATTAGTCAATTTTGAGTTTGCCAAACTATTGTGTATTATTTAAGCTCATATTATGATAAAGGTTATTTCAATCAAAATTCAGTAAATTAATTAATAATCTTCATCATAAAAATAAATAAATAACAAAAAAAATTATTTCTCAATCGGATATATTTATATAAATTTAAATCAAATTCTATTCATTAATTATGTTGATCTGATTTTTTTTTTATTTTATTGAAAGATTCTTCTTTTTTTTTTGGATAGAAAATTTAAATATAAATGATATATATTTTTCGAAAATAAATATTTTCTTTTAATTTAATAATAATAAATTTTGATATTATAATTAGATTCCATGTGGATAGGTCGGGGAAATGGGAGGGCAGATGGGAAACAGGATCTGGGAGGGGTAACGAGCACCCGAAATGGTTCGAGTCGCTTCTCGGGGCTGATGCTATTCCTAGCAATGACGTCAACCTATTTCTGGCAAGTGTCAAATTTGCGAAATGCCAACATTTATTTGTTCCTACGATCTTTTATTTTTTTTTTAATTCATGAATGGAAAAGAAGGTTAATATGTTATTTTTTTAAGAGATAACATTTAGAGATGATTTTTTGAATTTTTGACAGAAAGAAAGAATTAAATTATCTTTATTATTATTTATATATATATATACATATTCACACTCTTTCTCTCATTCCTCTTCAACAAATAATTTGAAAATTGTATCAGATGAGTGTAGCTGAATGAGCGTCAGTCAAATTTAAATTAAGGGAGAGGTAGAGCGATCCTTTGGGTAGTTGGTTACCTGGAAGCAGGGGTCTTGGTGTGAGTCTGCTGGTCGCACGCCGGACACTGATCGCGGACTGACGACGGCCGCCCGGGATACTCTGGCTTAGCTGGGTCCGGGGAGTGCGGGGATTCTCAAGTTGTGTCCAAAATAGCCTCGGTAACACCCCATATAATTAGGTGTGGTAAGAAGCCACTCCTTCATGAACAAGGACAATGTCTAAAGGGGTAGGGAGTACAACTTCCAATGCAACCTGTTGGGGCTCATTGAGAACGTGCCAACAAATGCTTTCGTTTACTTTCTTGACTTATTTGTTAAGCGATCTCAATGTTGTCTTATGTCTTCTTATGAAATAGTGAAATATTTCAAGATTCATCTCTTTTAATTATTTAATTATTTATATTTAACTATTGTGACAATCTTTATATTCATTGTGTTACTCTATATTTCAAAGTTTAATAATATTGTTAATATTTAAATGAAAAAAAATATATTTTAGATTTTAATTAATATTTCAATTCTAACTCTTTTATTTGGTGAACGTTATAAAATAATTTAATTAAAATCAAAAATTAAATAAAACACCTCTTGGTTTATTTTATCTTTGAAAGATATTTACAAAAAATCTACGTTCGTATTCTTCGCCAAAATTTGATTCAATTTTTTTTAGTTTTTTTTAAACTCTATTTACAAGGGATGGAATTCGACTCACCGACTCAGCCAGGTGTATCTTTATTTAAAGATATATTCTTTGCAAGGGTGGCTATAAGCATTATAACTACCTATAATCTTTAATTCCCCATCAAATTACACACATATATATATATATTATATTTCCATTTTTGAAATATTAAACCGCTCTAAGGATTTTTTTGAAATTTACACCATAGATAATATTTATAAAGAAAAATCGATCTGTATTGGTTTAAGCCTTAAAAATTAATTGTCTTTGCTAGTTTTTTCTTATTACAAAATAGGGAAAATAGGGAATTTAATAGCAACGCCCGACAGCGCTTCCTTAAATACAAAATATTATAAATAAAATAAAATTAAAAATATTTATTTTAATAATATTTTGTAATCAAATTACGAAATATATATTATGTTATATCCACATGCCATACTTTTCTGTCTTTCAGTGCATTAATACGTACGTTTAAGGCCTGTATGTTTTATGATTTTTTTTAATTTATGTTTTTTTAAATTATTTGAAATTGTTTCTCGTTTATTTATTTTAAATAGTACTCTTAATCTTAAATATTCATAGTTCATAAGTACCGAGCGATGGCTCGGTGAACCAGGTACTAATATATATATATATATAAGACTACGAGAGCAAAACTGACCTTATCCCATTAATATACTGGTAGTTTGTTGGGCAATTTTGTTTTCATAGCCACCCACATATTTGTAAGAATTTAGAAAAAAAATATATATTCCCTTTGTTTAGTAAAAAAATTAATATTGAGTATAAATTACAATAATAATTCTGGAGGAGAGGAGTTTATATATACACTTGCGTGCAGCTAAATCGACTCAACCCAAAAGCGCGAATACAAAGTCTTATTTTTTTGAAATGGCTAAGCCGATATTTATAAAATGTATATATTTTAAAAGCTTATTAATTTAGCTTTACATTGATATCAATATCAAGTAAATTGGTTGATTACTTTTTAAATTATTTGATCTGAATGACTGAACTGGAAAAAATGTTGTTCCTAGCTGCCGCTAATGCTTATTTACAATTGCCTTATAAAATTCCATACAACCAATTATTCTTATTAATCGCATTTCATATGTTTTTTGGATTAAATTTACACAAATTGACAACCATTTTTATCAGAAAATCATGGATACAAAACCAGAGGTTGCCTCTCAAGTTGTTGTTTTGATAAAACAGGGTCATTGCCAAAGAGAAGTCGCTCGTCTGTTGAACTTAAGTCAGTCTGCTGTCTCAAGGATCTACAGGAGATTTCAGCAAACTGGTGGCTTTACTCGGAGACCAAATACCCGCTGCCGTCGGTCAACGTCTGCGAGAGATGACCGTTTTATCGTTACGACGTCTCTCCGAAATCGCCATCTCACTGCCGTAAGTCTTCAGCAGCAGCTGAGAGAAGTTCGAGGTGTGGCTGTCAGTCAGTGGACAGTGAGAAGACGCTTGAAGGAAGCCAACCTCACTTGCAAAAGACCTGCCACTGGCCCGAAATTAACCACAACCCACCGTGTAGCTCGACTTCAATTTGCTCGAGAGCATCTCAATTGGAGTATCGACCAATGGAGGGCAGTTCTATTCACTGATGAGTGTAGAGTGTGCCTTTATGATAGTGATAGGAGAAGTCGAGTGTACAGGCGTCCGGGTGAGCGATTTTCCCAATGCTGTTTCTCTGAAACAGTCTCTTATGGTGGTGGTTCTTGCATGATTTGGGGTGGCATTTCCTTGGACGGAAAAACAGACATTGTTTTTGTGCCTGGCGGAGGCCGTGGAGGGGGTCTAACAGCTGACCGATATATTGCGGACATTCTCGTGCATCATGTTGTTCCCTACGCCGGATTCATTGGCGAAAATTTTTTATTGATGCATGATAATGCCAGGAGCCACACTGCGGTGGCCACTCGGAAATACTTGACTGAAGTTGGTATCGAGACCATGAAGTGGCCAGCGCTCAGCCCGGACATGAATCCAATAGAGCATATGTGGGTCCACCTCAAACAAAGGGTACGATCAAGAAATCCCGCACCTTCGACCATTGTTGAGCTCCAAAGAGCTTTGTTAGAAGAATGGGAGAACATCCCCCAAGATTTTATAAAAAATCTTATAAGGTCGATGCGGGATCGCATGAGGGCTGTCATTAAAGCTAGAGGGGGGAACACCAATTATTAAGAAAATAAATTTTCTTTATTATGATTAAAATTATTGTTTTATTTAAATTTTTAACATTCCTACTTTTCCTTTCCTTAACATCGTTTTTCACTTTCATTGTCATTCAAATAAAATAATTTAAAAAGTAATCAACCGATTTACTTGATATTGATATCAACGTAAAGCTAAATAAATAAGCTTTAAAAATATATACATTTTATAAATATTGGCTTAGCCATTTCAAAAAAATAAGACTTTGTTTGCGCGCTTTTGGGTTGAGTCGATTTAGCTGCACGCAAGTGTATATATATATATATATATATTTATATTTATATATTACATTTTAATTCAAGCACTCCCACCTAAAATCCCCTGATTCCCCTCCCAATTCTACTAAAGCCTTATCCCAGGATCGCGTCTGTTTATTTTCTATTTAAATTGAGCTTTTGAAAGAGTATTATATTTTAGAAGATTCGCAAATATATATAGATCTAAAAAAAATGTTTTAATTTATTACTTGTCAATGTTTTGCAACATTATTTTTTAATGAGAATATTTGTTTTTTCTATGATTTGGAAATATGTAGTTATATATTTTAGTCTTTTTGTGGAATCGAAAATAGAAAAATTAGATAATTTTTTGAAATGTATTTAAAGTATTTGAGAAATTTTAATAAATGGTTAAAATTATTAACTACTTTTTCGAATCTATTTGAAATATTTGAAAAATAAATATAAAATAGCTGGTGTATAATATAACTAAATAAATTTTGTTTAAATTATATTATTTCTAAAAAGATTAATTGTTAAAATACATTTTGTTAGAATTGTTATATATGCTTAAATTGTTAAAATTGAATTACCTACTTATTTATTTTTATTTACCATTATATGAATTTAATACGATATGCATAATATCAAATGTTTTTAAAAAATTAAAAAAGGAAATTGTGAAATATCTAAATTTCTATTTTTTCATTAATATTTTGACTAACCCACTAAGGGAAGAGAAGGATGAGAGAGGTAGGATTTGTCTCATCTCTAAATCAATGGAATTAATCATTTAGCCAAAGTTAATAATGGATTTTAAAAGTTTATCAAATAAAAATGACTGTTTACATTTTCATCTTTCCTTTAAAGATGAATTTGTTGAAATTTAAAAATAACTTCTTGGAACGCAACAAAACGCACTTGATTTAACCTACAAATGTATATATGAGTGTTCCCATTTCTCTTAAAATAAAAATTCTCAACAGTTTTCTTCAATAAATATTATTCAACTAATCGAATTTATCTTAAGCAAAAAATTGGCAAACATTCTATAAGAATAAACAAAAGTGGAGAATGAATAAAAAGATGTTAGAATCGTCATCGTATTGAATGAAATTGCATTTTCTAAAATATCAAATGTTTTATCGTATTTTTTAAATTTAAAATAATTAAATTTACCTCTTATATTATTTAATTATCTATATCAAACAAAATTTATGAAATCTTAGAAATATATATAAAAATGAACTAAATGAAAACTGAATATAACTCAAGTTTAATAGTTATATAATATTTCTCATAATTTAACTAATAGAAAAAACAGGGATTGATTTAATAAAGTTAAATTCAACTCATCATTTAATTTATTTATTTACCTAATATAAAAAAATAATTATAAAATATTAAAAAAAAAATATTTAAATAAAAAAAGATTCTTTATTTTGATTATAATTATTATTTAGCTCTAACAATCATTATTTTATATTTATTTCTAATAAAAAAATTATCATTATTTGATTACTTCTTAAATTATGTTTTTTATTTTTTAGAGAAAATATGATTTGAATTCCATATCTTTATTAAAAATAATATTTTTGCATATAATAATTAAAATAGGTATTTTTATGGATTTTTAATTAATATTTATTTTTTACTAGAGTATTATTTTTTACTTTCTATTAACAGATTAACACCAAACAAGATATATAATACGACTAATAATATAGCAAATTTCAAAAAATAAATTATCAGTAATCTAATAATAGCATTTACTAATCATCATTTTATTCAGCAAAAAGTATATCATTTTGAGAAAAAAAATTGTCAAAACATATAAATATCTGCATATCGAATTTATCTATTGATTGATTATTTAAATTTAAAAAAAAAATAACTATAAAGTATATTATTTTAAATTTAATTATACATAAATTAACTTTTCTATCTTCTTTTAGTTAGATATCTAATTTTGTTCTTATTACCTCTCATTCTCACTCTTTAATAATAAAGTTAAATTATTGAATTGCATTATAATTTAAGTATAAATAAGTAAAAAGCTATTTGTAAAAATTTGGTGTAAAATTAAATAATATACAAAACATTTATAAAAATGTTGATGTTTGAGAATTATATTTATAAATGTGACCTCACATATATATGCAATATATTTCTTAAATTAATTAAACTTGAATAAAAGTTATTAATTAATTATTTTTGTATTGTTTTGTATTTATATAATTATTTTTATTGTTGGATATTCTTTTTATAGAAAAACATTTTTAAGTCATTTTCCCAATATTACGCAATGTTTTTATTTTTACTTATAATTATAAAAAGAATAATAATGTTTTCATTATTTTGACTATTAAATTATCTATTATAAAAGAATGAAGTAATACAACCAACCAACCAATGACGCAAGTTTTCTTGTTTATTTTTTCCCTAACTCTTGGATTTGAACGGATGTTTTACCCCATCACTAACCTTGTTCTAAAATAAGTTTCTGTGTGTAGTAAATGGCTTACACTTATTATGTTTTGATATTCATTCAATTTTTAATAAATAATACACAATAGGTCAATTGACAAAAGTAGTTTTATTATTTTAAATTTTTGTTTGTTGAATTCGATATATAACTCCATAGCGCAGATCCAGCAGTCTGAATCATTAAAATAACTACATTTTTATTTAAAAGAAAAATATTTTAGAACTTTATTCAGAATATTTCATCGAATTATATCTATCTATCTCTGTGGCTCTACGGAACTCGAAAGTTCTTGGCCGCATCAACCAAACTTCTCCAAGTATCCCTATTCTGAGCCATAACCTCTTCCAATCCCTACTCTCTCACGTCCCTTTCTACATTATCCACCGCGTCCTTGGTCTTCAAGCGGACGTTTCTCACTCGGTCTCCCCACCAATATATTTTTCGCCATTCTTTCCTCTCCCATTCTAACCACGTGTCCTGCCCATCGCAGCCTTCTCGATTTTATAATTCTAACTATATCTGGCCCATAAATGCTTCGAAGAATCCTATTCTCAAATACTCTAAATCTACTCTACTCTCGTCTTCTAAGGTCATCTTCTAAGACCATGCCTTACTCCCATATAATACACCGGCAAAATAATTGTTTTATATATTTTAATTTTTATCCCCTTTGATAATAATTTGGACGCGATAAGCCCTTTTACGGCATGATAACAGGCATTTCCCGATTGCAACCTCGCTTTAAATTCTTCTCGAATAGTATTATCTTTCGTGATTACAGAACCTAAGTATTTAAATTTTTCTACATTTTCGAATTCTACATTTTGTATGTTAAAACTTTGTGTGTTAATACTATTCCTCTCTGTTACTAAATAATTTATCTTACAAGCAGTGATGTATTGGTAAAATAAGAAGCAAGGGAACGCTGAGTGGGAGCAAAAAAAAATGTCCTATTTTCAGCAAACTATTTTTTTCCAAATAAGTTTTTATTTTTGAAGTGAAACTTCTTTAGCGGCGTCCTGACATTTGGTTGAGAATGGAGAGTGAATTGAAAAATTGAAATTTCGTAACGCAAGAGAGAAAAAAATTGAAATTTCGTAACGCAAGAGAGAAAAAAGATATAGATATAACGAGTGGGAATGAGATAGCCTCTATCTGCGTCTCCCTTTTGTGCGGTCTTTCGTTCTTGAGAAAGAGGCTATCTGCGTCTCCCTTTTGTGCGATCTTTCGTTCTAATACCCACTCGCTAGGTCCAAAGTCCATGGCGCGCATGCGCGCGAGTACGTTGACGCGGAATAATATTTCTCAGCCTCTACTGGGTCAAAGAATTAAAAATTAGTATGACTTATGATCAAAAGAGGGCGAGATCTCCACCTTGTCCAGTAGATATCGCAATTAAATACAATTTGAATTTAAATATATATTAATTTCAAAATTTGCCTAAACATTTATAAAAATAAATATACATATGAAATTTGTTATTTTTTTTTAATATTAAAAAATATTTAATTTGAGATTAATTATATGTAAAAAGATCAACTATCAAATAGATTCAAACTTTTATTTTCTTTGATTAGATTATAATTAAATATTATTTATATTATTTAAAAATTATTATTTTTCTATTTATTAAGGATGTCTATTAAAAAATTGTAATTAACCTTATCATATGTCAAATATTATAGCTAAGTTTTTTTGAATTTTTTAAAATTTTTTATATAATTAATCTCAAATTAAATATTTTTTAATATTAAAAAATAACAAATTTCATATGTATATTTATTTATTTTTAATATTAAACGTATTTCATATGTATATTTATTTTTATAAATGTTTAGGCAAATTTTGAAATTAATATATATTTAAATTCAAATTGTATTTAATTGCGATATCTACTTGAGCAAAGCAAACACAATGGTGAAGGCCCCGCCATCTCTTGAGTCAGTATGTCTCATTTACAAGATGAATTTCGGAGACTTTCATTAAACAGACTTCAAACCGTCGATAAACAAATAATCGATTTCATATCTCAGCGTAGAGCATTAACTCTGTACATTCTTAATTGCCAGAGCCTACGAGCACATGCCGCCGATTTAACAGACACTATCATCCGCAAATCCAACATTGTACTTCTGTCCGAAACTTGGTTAAACGATGCCGAAGATGTTAGCATACCAAATTTTAATTGTGTCATCAAATACAAGCGACCGAATGTTAGAGCAGGAGGTGTTGCAATCTACCACAATCAACATGACACTGTAAATATCGTTACACCAAACATGGAAATTATTGCAAGGCAGTCACTGTCATATTCATCAACGGTGACACCAGTTGGCGATGTTTACATTGCAGAATGTCAAACTCACAATGGAAAAATTATTGTCATCGCAGCCATCTATATCTCACCAAATCAAAATTTAGACGATATTATTTATTTCATACACCGTTCACTACTGGTTTATAGCCACACAGGTGCTAATGCACTTGGACGAGGCGAAGATAAAATCTCTCTAATTCTCGGGGGAGATTTTAATGTAAATTTTGGATCTGATGATTCGTTGCCGTTGATCAACTTTCTTCGAGAAACATTTGGTCTGCTTCTAAATAACGATCCCAAGGAATCAACAACAAAATCTGGAACTACAATAGATGCTGTTTTTACACGTTATATAGAAAATATCGAATCACGAACATATATATCTTATTTTAGTTATCACAAGCCATTAATATCAGTATTACCAATTGAAGCACCAACCGACAATAGTACAGGCAATGTAGATATGATGATAGAGTAGATAATAATAATAATAAAGCGAATATTTGTTACGAAAATTTTATACTGTTATATGTCTTTCGAAATGATCCCTTTATTTTTCTCTATTTCTCTCTCACTCACACTCTCAACTAAAATTTCTCTTATTCTCTAGATTCTAAGAAGTTTCACTTCCGCCACGTGTACGATGCTGCACATTTTGCTTTTTCTTATTCTTACTATACAAAATATTAACGAACACAAAAAAAGAAATTCTAACAGTAGATTTAAGTGGGAGTTGTTGGGCCATGAAAAAGTACTGGAACGCGTACCGGTTCTGAAAAAGGTAAGGGAACGTCGTTCCCCCGCGTTCCCCTCCCAATACACCAATGCTTAGCAGTTTTAATTTCCACCCACCTCTTTTCCTTCTTCGATTAATTTTTCTACGCTATCTTTAATTGCAATTGGCGAATCTCCTAATATATTTAAGTCGTCTGCGTAACCTAATAATTGAATTTTTTGTTTAATTATGAATTATATAGATATATTATGTATTACAATTTATATTCTATTAATATTTTTTTTAACTATGATCTAAAAGTAAGGCCTCTTTATAAATTATTCATAAAGTATTTAATTATTCATCCAAATTTATTTTGTCTCCTTCAAAGAAATCCCATTCAGGTGCAATACATTTGTTTTTCCCAGTTTTAAAAACTGTTTTTAATCTTATAGCATTTCGCTGAAATTATATTAAGTTGATATTTTCTTAAATGAAAAGAATACAATAATCCCACAAGATTTCTTTCTTTCGATATATTAAATGAAATTAATTTGATACGCCATCGCATCTGGTTATACTAGAAGTTACTAATTTCATCTACAATATAAATTCAAATGTGAGTGATTTATTTGATAATTAAACAAATGTTAATCATTTTATTTTTGCTTCTTATCCAAATATTATTATGTTCGAACAAAATACAAAATAAATGCATTAACAGTCGACGTGGATTATCAAGACAATATTGTATCGATGAACTAACTTTATCAAATGGCGATAAAGCACATTTCTACAGCACTTTTTAAAAAACTATTATAACGAATTTAATTGAGGTTGCCTTGACTTCTTTTTGGATTTCTTAAAGGTCAGCTGTTTTGTGAAATAAAACTAATAAAGCAACATTGTCATTAGACTTTCCGTCCTGAGTTTGAGACATCTTTGGGCATTAGTAAGACAAGCATTAATAAGATATTGTATGAACATTTGGTCTTAAAAAAGTTTTCTTCGTGTTGGATCCCACATAATCTGACAAAGGAATGGTTGAAAAAATTGAATCAATATGCATCAAAAGTTGTACAATCTATACAAACAACCAATTATGAATATATGCATATGAACACGAAACAAAACAGTAATTAATTGTATGAAGAGGTTGATGAATTGGAAAATTTTTGACTTATGCAATCAAGGGAGAAAAAGTTCTTCGAAAATTAATTAAAACGCATGAAAAAGTGTATTTATCTTGATAGACAATATTTTAAAATCCAATAAAGTTAATTTCGATCATAACTTTTTATTTTTTCAATATTAGGCTAAAAATATAACTGAGTAATCCTCATATATTATATATATATATATATATATATCTGCAATAACGTAAAAAAATTTTCACTGACTCACTGAATCTCTCTTTCGAGCCGTTTTCTAAAATAGCTAGAGGAAAATCAATATTTTTATTTTTATTTATTATTTGAAACTAGCGACACCTCAGCTTACAGCACAATATTTTTTATTTTTGTAATAAAGAATATGAAATTGAATCTTAATTTTTATTATTTATTTTAAAATAATAATTATTCTTTGTAATAAAAAATAAAGTGGAGGAATTGAATTAAAAGCAAGATATATTTCAATAGATTATTTTTATTTAATTATTCTAAAATTACGTATAAATTCAGATGACCTCATCAAAGTTAAAAAATTTAGCGTAAGAAAATAAAATTATTTCATTTAAATTTAATAAAATTAAATGTATAGGTTGCTTAAAACTACTTGTAAAAATAAATAAAGATTATAAGAGTTAGTCAGGAATTAATAATACTAAAAATAACTAATTAATCGAATTTAGTTTTATTTCATAATTTATAATAATTTTTAAGGAAAAAGATTGACCTGAGGCATCTGAAAATAAATTAAAAAAGAATCATAAACAATGTTATATAGAGATATTTCAAGCGACAACTTGTTTATATTGTTGTTTTTCTTGTAAGTTATACAGATGACATCTGGAATATAATCCCAAAAGGATTTCATTATTGTTAATGGTATTGTTAACCTTATTGTTTTTGAATTATTATTGTTAATAATAGTTTTTTTCCAATTTCAAATAAATAGAGATGAAAAATTCCTATATTTTTTGAGTTTAACATATTAATAAACATAATATATTTTATTTAATTTTAAAAAATCTGGAGTGTCTCCACTCGACTATCTCGCAATTTGAATTGGATTAAATAACATATATTAATTAAAATTAAATTAAATTATAAATGTAAAATTAATAAATAATATTTATTAAACCAGCGCATGTTTGGCTCTTTGTTGAGGCACCCGTCACGTGTTGGTTCGAGAGATTTGCAGTATTAAAAAATTAATTCTGGTACTTTCAGGGATTCAATCAAGCTAAAATTCTATATATAGCAGTTTTATACAATTATTAATCATGTGAAAAATTATCAAACATATATCTTTATGTTTATGGTCACTTTAGAAGAAATTAGCTGGAGTGTCTCCACTCGACTATCTCGCAATTTGAATTGGATTAAATAACATAATATATTATATTTAAATTAAATTTAATTAATTATAAATTATAAATAATAAATATTAAACCAGCGCATGTTTGGTTTTTTTTTGATTGCACCATGGCACGTGTTGGCGCGTGAGATTTGCAGTGTTAAAAAATTAATTCTGGTTCTTTCAGCGATTCAATCAAGCTGAAATTCTATATATGTATTCTATAATCATGTGAAAAATTATCAAACATATATCTTTATTTTTACGGTCACTTTAGAGGAAAAAAAATCAAAACGTTGTAGGTAATGACCCTCTTCCGGTTGAGCTACATTTCTCAAAAGTTGATAGAAAACTATGAATTTTTAATAATGTCCATGTACCAAATTTCATGATTCTAGCTCAAACCGTTTTTGCGTAATCTTGTCTACATACATACACACACACACAGACATTTTTCTCAACCTTAGTGAAAATGATTCAGGAACCTTCAAAACGTATAAAAACATCAAAATCTCAACATCGAAAATTTTCATGATCGCAATACTATCTCTGGCGAGATAGTAAAAATCAAAACATTGTAGGAAATGACCCTCTTCCGTTAGAGCTACATTTCTCAAAAGTTGATAGATAAGTATGAATTTTGAATAATGCCCATGTATCAAATTTCATCATTCTAGCTCAAATCGTTTTTGCGTAATCTTGGTTACATACATACACACATACACACACAGACATTTTTCTCAACCTTAGTGAAAATGATTCAGGAACCTTCAAAACGTATAAAAACATCAAAATCTCAACATCGAAAATTTTCGTGATCGCAATACTATCTCTGACAAGTTAGTAAAAAGAATTGGAAATTTATTAAAGATAAACAATTAAAAATAATCTTATAAATACTTTATTAAAAATAAGAAAATAAACAATCTTTATAAATTAATTTAAAATTTAAAATTATTCTGTCCAACGATGAGAACAATGAGCATTTGTGCAGACATAATAGAGACGCATTTCTTCCTAAAATTAAATGAATTTTATTATATTAATACTTCTATAACTTTTTAAATTTATAATCTTACTTCAGCTCTTCTTGTTTGTGCCTGGAAAAATACAGCTTCTCTATGATTACATTTTGGACAAGGATGGTCTTCTGTTCTTGGCAATGTAGGATCAGAGATAACATCGGATACAATATGAGTTAATTCGCTAAAATTATAAAATATATGAGTGAATTAATTAAGTTAAATTTGAAGAAATGATAATAATTTAAAAAAAAAACAAATACTTACTCAATTTCGTGCATAATTTTATTTACATAAATACAATTGCTGTCTGCTAATTGTTTATAGTGACAATTTCTGCACTAAAAAGTTTTAATTATAAATACATTTGTATAAAAAAATAAGATAATAAAATAGACAATTTATAAATACGTACTGCATATAATAATACTTTATTTTCTTTATCTTCTTTTGGGTATAACATATTATTGCTGTAAAAAATAATGAAATAAAAATTTATCATAAGAATTTAATTTTAATTTTAAATACCATTCTTGACAAAATCGAATTCCAACAAATCCTGGACCTTCTCCATGGGTGTCATATCCTGGGATTTTAGACATTATGATAAAAAATAATAAAATAAGTTAATTCTAATTAAATTAAAATTTTAAATATTTAATTAATCAAATTTTTATAAATAATCAAATCAAATAAAAAATTATAAACAAAGATTGAAACAAAATTAAAAATCCTTTAGTATGATAAGGTTATGTTTATGTTTGTATCAGTTTGTGTCCTAAACCCACAAAACACCACAAAACCATTACTATCATACGTATGGTTTGTAATCTCGAATTTAACGAATTCTCTGGAGCATGCGCACTCTTGATATTTTTTACCGGTCTTTTTTAAATCTATTAATTACAAGGTCATTAAGATAAATTGCTTTTTTTAATTTAAAATACATTTTTGATATTTTTATTAATAATTATTTTTTATAAATTTATTTTATTTAGCGACATTAAATTTTAAAGAATATAATTCAGGTAAATATGGTAAATATCATATCTTATTTAAAAATCTTTAAATTATATTTTTTATTTATTGAAATTTTATTTTTATATATTTATAAAATAATTTTCATGAGTTTGATTTGATAATTTTGGTATCTTTTAGATTTTAATTCTTTAAAATAAGGAGATGTTGAAGCTGTATAAAAAGTACCCATATGCTTCTATAATATAATAGAAATAAATAGAAAAATAATTAAAATAATATTTCAACACTTTTAAAAAAATTTGATTATATTCAAATTCTTAATATTTTTTTCAAATAATACACATTAAAAAAATCTCCATCAATATCATTACTAATTTCATGTTAAATCACTTCTTTGAAAAGGCCTGTCATTTTTTGAGGTATAATTTTTTGATTTAATATATATATATATTTATTTATTTTTAGATTTTGATTAATTTAGTTATTTAAAATGACTTTTATATCTGAAATGATTTCACATTATTGAAAAATTATATCTGAGATTTTATTTGTTTTAATATAAAATTAAAACAAATAAAAACTTTTTACAGAACCATTATTCAAAATTAAATAAATATTTATAATCTTTGTTATTTTTATTATTTAAGATAAAAAAATGGGCTATCGTGTGGGCCCTCAGAAGAATGTTCGAATTCTTCTAGTAGGTGAACGAAGTGTGGGGAAAACTTCTTTAATATTATCATTAGTAAGTGAAGAATTCCCTGAGGATGTTCCATCAAAAGCTGAAGAAATTACAATACCAGCTGATGTTACTCCAGAACAAGTTCCTACTCATATTGTAGATTATTCAGGTAATAATTTTATTATTATGAATAGAATATTGACAATTTTTTAACCTTGAATTTTTTTTAATCCCTTATATAAGTTAAATTTTATTATAATGATGTTAATTAATCACATTTTTCATTTTATTATCATCGTTAATAATATAGTAAATATATATATTGTATATATATATATATATATTATTAAATTCCCATTCAGCCTTTTCCACCAATTCCTTTCTCGAAAACCTTACCAAAATCTACCTTATTTATTATTAAATATTCCAAACTAATGTATCATTAAATGAATTCTTCTTCTAGAGTTCAATTTTTATCTATCTTTTTAATCTCTTATGAATATTTATTCTTATTGATTTGTCAATTGTTTTATTATGAACTTTTTTCATTTATATGTATATTTAGGACACTATAATATCTTTTATTTTTTCAATCTGATGAGATTAGACACAGAATTGTTAAGAATTAATTAACCGGTTGTTTTATATATCATATTTCCCTTCCATATTTCCATAACTTATATTCTAATATCATTTATATTATATAAATTCAAACAGAAATAATATTTTTCTCTTTATTCTAGCGGTAGAACAATCTGACGAAATTCTTCTAGAAGAGATGAAAAAAGCACATGTAATCTGTGTAGTTTATTCTGTGGAGGATGAGGATACATTAGAGAAAGTAACATCTAAATGGTTGCCATTAATACGTTCCACACTTTCACAATCCTATTGTCCAGTGATTTTAGTTGGGAATAAAGTGGACTTAGTAGAATATTCAACAATCGAGGTAAATTTATATAACAATTTTTTTTGTAATTTAACATTTATATATGTATTTATATATATATAAATCTATTTTTTAGGCTGTTTATCATATAATGGAAGAATATCCTGAAATTGAAAGTTGTGTCGAGGTATTTATACTAATTGAATTTAGTCTTTGATAAAAATAGCAAATTTTTATGATAAAATATTTGTGCAAAAAGCAGCATAGAAAAAGTTTTATGTTAAGCAATATCGAGACCCTTAAAAATGTTCAAAATTAATGGGGAACATATTTTTCTACATTTCTTCAAAGTTGATTTTTTCTCAACTAAAAGGGCACTTAGGTGTTCGCGATAAAAAGCAAAGGGGACGAGCTTATTATTTCCTAAAATCAATAACACATTTTAGAAACAATAAATTTTGGTTTAAAGAGGGAGTTAAAATATTTATTTAAATGTATGTTAATAAGTAGTAAATTTAAGTTAGATAGATTAGTTTTGTTATTGTTATTTTGTGTGAAAAATAGTCAACTTTAAAGATTTTTATATTTAATTTTATTATTTAAAATTAATTTTGTTTTTTTTTCAGTGTTCCGCGAAAACTTTAAAAAATATTTCTGAAATGTTTTATTATGCTCAAAAAGCTGTCCTTCATCCAACATTACCATTATATGTGATGGAAAAACAAGATGTAAGTTTTAATCTTATTGAAATTTGATTAATAAATTTACTTAATATCTGTCAAAAATTCTAAAATTATATAATTGTATCTTATATTTTAGCTTACTGAAGAATGTAAAAAAGCTCTTATTAGAATTTTTAAAGTAAATATTAATTGTTTAATTTTTTTTATATAATAGTATTTTATTAATTAAAATATTAAATTTACACTCTAACTTTGTTTTCTAATAGATATGTGATCTTGATAATGATGGCCTTCTTAATGATTACGAATTGAATTCATTTCAACGTCGTTGTTTTAATGCACCTTTACAGCCTCAAGTTCTTGAAGATGTAAAAGCAGTACTTCGGCGAAATATTAGTGATGGTGTTGATGTAGATTCTATAACACTCAGTGGTTAGTTAAATTATATTAATTTATATTATTATATATAAATTATAAAGATAATTAATTTTATTTTTTAATTACTGTTTATATAATAGGTTTTTTATTTTTACATTGTCTATTTATTCAACGAGGGCGAAATGAAACAACCTGGACAGTACTTCGAAAATTCGGTTATGATGATAATTTACGATTAACTAAAGAATATTTACGGCCACTGTAAGTAACTATTATTAATAATAAAATAAATTTAATGAAATTGAAAAAAGAAAGAAATTGAGAAGACCGACTTGATAGGTTGTCCTTTCGTAGGACGTACAAAAGTCAGAATGAAATTGAAATTAATATTAAAGTAAACTTAATAAGCATTTATTTAAATTGGTTTATGTGGAAAAAACTATTAAGTATTCCAATTTGCATCTTCAATAAAATATTATAATATATTTTATAGTTTGTTTTGTATAAAATGATTGAAATACATGATTTTAAGATAGAATATTATTTAAAATTTTAAATATTTGATTAGTTATAAACAATCTAGATAAAAATGTAATTTTATAAATTTGTATATTTATTCATATGCTTTTCTCATTTTAAAGATATGTTTATAAATTAAAAATATTTAAAAAATCTTAAAACGTAATTCAAGCTTTAGGTCAGAGATCGGCAAACTACGGCCCGCGGGCCAAATCCGGCCCGCCATCTATTTTTATCCGACCCACGAATAAATATTGTCATTTATTATGCAAATGCAAAAGAAATTATGATATTTAAAAATCCATTTATGTGTACAATTGACCAACTTCTGTCACAACTTCAGTTAAAATCATTGATCTGCAAAATGGTGACACACTAAAAACAAAGTTCAAAGGCATGAATCTAAAAAAATTCTATGAATATCTTTCTGAGAATGAATACGGTCAATTAAAATCATATGCGCGAGGGTTTATTTCTGTATTTGGAAGTACATACCAATGTGAAAAGACATTTTCGAAAATGAAGTTTACAAAATCGCAATACAGATCATTATTAACAGATGACCATTTGCAAACAACTTTAATTAAAGGAAGTACTAACTTTGTACCCAATTATGATGAAATAAGATCTCAAAAAAACACATTCATCACATTAATGCAAAATTTATTATTTACTTAATTAATTAATTTAAAATTTTTTTTTATTAGATTCTTCGTTAGAACAGTAAAATATATATTCTAACATCTCTGGCCCCCAGATCTTTAAAATTATTATATTTAGCCCTTTCCTAAAAAAGATTTAATAAATCGTTAAAATGATCATAGAATTATAGATAGATACCATTGTTTATAATGATAGGACTTTATTTAGCTTTTAGAAAAGTCAAGGGAATTAAACACGGTCACCAAAGATGTGATCACTCTAAAGTTACTACAAAACCTCAACATTTACATCACAGTTTATAAAGTAAAAAATAATTTTCTCAATAAATAAATTTTATACAAGTTCTAATGGAAATTAAAATCAAAAAATTGTATATAGTAGCCGATTGAAAAATGTTTGGATATACCCGTTTTTTACTTTTTATAAATACTCAATTTAATTAACTTTTTGATAAAGTTTCCCTTATTTAATATATTTCTAAATTTAACATTTCTGAATAATTTATTTTACACCCTCCATTCCAAAAGCAACCGAATTTTTAAAAAAAACAAAAAACCAATGTACATTTTGGAACAAATCATTTTTATTAATCAATGTATTCCCCTGCTGCATCGATACACAAATTTGCACGCTCCAACAAGTTGTCAAACGACTTCTCCATGTCCTTTATTGGAATGGTCTTTAGGACGTCGGTCGTCGCATTCTCAATGGCTCTTCAATCGATGCGTGCCACTTTCCTTTCATCGCCAAATGCAGTTTAGGGAACAGATAGAAGTCGCACGGAGCCAGATCTGGAGAATAGGGCGAATGATGCAAAGGAATAACGTGATTTTTGACCAAAAATTCAGTTACAAGTCGCGGACGATGTGATGGTGCATTATCGTGCAAAAGAGTCGAACTGCCGATTTCTCGATATTCTGGCCGAATACGACGAATTCTTGCCAGCAAACGCTTCATGACGCTCAAGTAAAATTCTCCAGTGACTGTCTGGCCGGGTGGAACAAATATCACCATATGCATTTTGTAGCATTTGGTGCGTTTCAGTAAAAGTTTTACCAAGTTTAACACAATAATCAATTGCAGCTCTTTGTTTGAAACTCATTTTCCGACCGATGTACAAAACATACTGACATTTGAAACGCAATAACTTTTGTTGTATGCATTCAAATGTCATGAAATTTATACCAGTTGTCAATGAAGGACTAAGCCTTCTACGGGTAAAATATTACAACAGATGGCATTAGTGGTACTATTTTTACCGACCGACGATAGTAAGGGAGGTATTGTTTTCACACCAAATTTCACATGTGGAGATTTTTACATATCTCCACGAATCATGGATTTTCTTAACAGAAAAAAGTATTTTTAGCATGTCTGTCTGTCCGTCCGTCCGTATAGATGTGTACTGCCTGAACGGCTGAACCGATTTTGATGAAATTTGGTATATTTACTTAATGCATCAGTGGGATGAATTGATCAACTTTTGGTGCAAATCCGAAAACCGGAAGTGGTAGTATTAGCGATCGACGATAGGAAGGGAAGGGTTATTTTCGCACCAAATTTCACATAAGGAGATTTTTTACATATCACCACGAATCATGCACTTTGTATTGGTTTTATTCTCGAGAAAAATCATTTTTATTAATTTTTTCTTAATTTAAAATTATATGACGTCATCCAGCCATTCATGACGTCACAGCCTGGTCTTACATATATATTATAAATAAAATAAAATTAAAAATGTTTATATTTATTATTTATGTATCCATATCTGTTTTTTATTACATTAATAGATATATTAAAATTATTCGAAATTGTTTCTGTAGCTGGAAATTAATTTATTTCAAACCGTCGGTCGGTTCGGACCTGGTCTCAGGTCAACTTATTTTTTTTAAAGTTCGGTTTCTTTTGGAATGGAGGGTGTTGGCTCTATAAATTCACTTAATTTATGTTTTGGTTAAAAAATTTTAGAATACGCGTGCCAGCTGGCTCATCCACAGAGCTTTCTCATCGAGGTCTTCAATTTCTTTATTGGATTTTTGACCGCCATGATCACGATAATGATGGTGCATTGAATGCCAAAGAAGTACAATCGTTATTTAGTTGTTGTCCAAAACCAGCTTGGGATGATCAACAATTAATAAGGTACAATTTTCTTTCCAAATTTCTTTATAATTATAAATAAAGTAACAACCATATTATTTATTAGAACAAATCTCTTCGAAATAATTTTGATTGATTACAACTAATATTTTCTAGAATGGTTCCAACAAATTCCGATGGTTGGCTCACATTACAGGGCTATATTTGTTATTGGGTTTATACAACCTTAATTGATGTTGGTCGAACATTAGAATATTTTGGTTATTTAGGATATCCAATTATGGAAAATGATTCTCAACTAACAGCAATTCAAGGTATTTAAAATTCATATTTTTATAATATAAAACAATTATTTATTATTTTTTTATTTTATATAATAAAATAAATAATTCATACTATTTAATAGTCACCCGGGAGAAACGTCTCGATTTACAAAAAAAGCAAACTAGTCGTAATGTATATCAGTGTGCAGTCACTGGACCACCTGGAGTTGGCAAATCAGCATTTTGTCGGGGATTTCTTGGTCATCGTTTAACACAATTATTTGAAGCTGGTGACCCAGAACGACAATGTTGTACAAATGTTGTTCAGGTGAACAAAACAAAATTATAACAAATGAAATACTAATTATAAACATAATTTATAATATTTGTTTAATGTAAATACATAAAGCATTTTTCAATTATCAATTCATTTCAAGTTAAAATTCCTTTACAAAATTAAGATTATTATTTGATAATATACGAAGATCTTGGAAATACTTGGCGTAATAAAATTCTTTATTATAATTATTCTAAATCATTTATATATTTATTTAAAAAAACTAATTTTATTAAAATAACGTATTTAATATTATTGAATAAAAATAAAAAGACAACTAAAGAAGATAATTTGATTTATTTTAGGTTTATGGTCAAGAAAAATATTTAGTTCTTCGTGAAATGGATTTAAGAGAAGCAATAGTGGAAGGAAATTATGATGCTATTTGTTTAATATATGACGTGAACAATCCTAAAAGTTTTGAACCAATTGCCAAGTCTTATCTGGTAAATTAAACCTATGTTTAACTTTAAAAAATTTAATTACAAAAGAAAATTCAAAAATAATCAATATTTAACTTTTTTCAGAAACATTTTGCCGATAGTAAAATTCCTGTTTTAATTGTGGCTGCCAAATCAGATTTAACTGAAATACGTCAAGATTATATATTACAACCAAATGCATTCTGTTCACGGCATCGATTGCCCCCGCCACAAGCATTCATTAGTTCAACCACTTCATCAGTTTCACGTGATGTTTATGTCAAATTAGCAACCATGGCAGCTTTCCCGTAAGTGTTTTTTTCTATTTATTTTTCCTATTTAAATTTTTTCAATCATTTTTTAAACTATCTCTTTCTACAATATTGCGCTTATTATTTTATTTCCTTTTTTATAAAATTTAATATATTTTTTTTTTAAAAAAGTTAAAATTAAATTTATTATTTAAATCATGATTTTTATCTATATTTTATTAATCTAAAACTATTAAATTTACTTATATCCAAATTGAATCGTTATTAAATAAAAACTGTATATTTGGTAATAAACAAAATACTATATGCACTTTATTTTTAATATGACTTTATGGATTTTTTTTTATCTATTTTGAAACACCAATTTTAAATAATTTACTTACATAAAAGATATTTATTTACATTAAAATCAGAAATCTAAGAATTAAAGTATTTGGTATTCATTTGAATAAACAAATTATTTTATATAATATTGAATTATTTCAATTACTCCCATAATATGATCACAATTTCTGAAAAACATTTTTCTATATAATTTTTATTAGATCGAAAATTTATTTCTCCTTTCTAAACTCTACAAATGTCTTTTAAAAGAAAATAGTGCACTTTATTAAAAATTCAACAAGTAAACTTTTATTTCTTGAATTTCTATTTCGTACATTTTAATACATTTTACAAAAATATATAGCATCTATTTTATATCCCTTTATTTAAAAAAATTAAATGAATTTAAATATTTATTTATTTCAATCATTAATTAGATAATAATATTTTATATCAATTAAGTCTCTTGGATCTTAAAATACGAATATACTCATACTTTTTACTATTTATAAATAGTAAATACAATTTTACTACTGTTTGTCTCCTCGTTCGTCCCAAACATTAGTTCGTAATACTTTGATAATCGTTTGTTTTTTAAATATATATATAGATCTTTAATATTGGTATTTTATATCTTATTTTATTTGTTTGTTTTAATGATGGGTTATAATTATATAAGTATATATATAGTTTAACTATCATGATTTAAATTATTATAAATATATATGGATATTTGTAGATGTTAATTTATTTTAAACATATAAAATATGAAAAAAATTAGTTTATCAAATTTTATTGTATTATTTTATTATCCTGGTTTGATTTGTACAAGTTTTTTGTTTTTGTATCAAACTGTGTGTTGTTTCACGCAGCCGTTTCCAAGCAGCTTGGATTTTATTCTACAAAAAGAGGTGGGTCTATAAAAATAGAAAAAAAATGCAAAAACAAAAACCATAATCATTCATAAACCAACACACAGGGTTTTTTTAGTTATTATTATTATTATGCTTTGAAATGATATATTTTCTGGTATACTATTAGAATTTTTTTCCTACTTTTTTTTTTTAATTTTTTTTTAATTTAGCAATTTACGACGTCTCGTCCATGTGATGCTCCTTCGTTCAGCGCCTACAGAATGTTTTGACAGCGCTATCAGGTTGATTAATCACACCCACAATGCAATTTTCCCTATCACAACATATATTTATATTTATATACAATATATATATATAAGAAGTATTTATAAATAGGATTTAACAAAAATAATCTAGATATTAAAGGGCCCTCTCATAGTCATTGTCAATAAAATTTTAAAAATTTGCTAACAATTCAGAATAATTTTTCACATCTATCAACCGTTATATTAAATTTTGTTAGATAAAAATTAAAATTTATTTTGATTATATGTACCTTCTATTTATTTTGATTATATGTACCTTCTCTTGATATAGTTTTTCTTAAATAGATGAATAATAGGATATAATTCGGAAATTTAATTATTATATCTGCCAACAGAATTTTGAATGGAAATACCTTTTATATATGTGATTTAATTTTAACTAAATTATATATTATGTGTGTTACTATGGTTAAAAATTTTTATTTTGAGCAATCCACTTCCTACCTCTACTAACCCTTCCAGTATCTAGGAGATTTATTTTCAATATTATTTATCAAATATGATTGAATAAACAATCTAAATTACATTTATTCCCTTTTTTAATTTGCTTTAATTTGAACTTATATATAATTATATTTATATAAATATATCTATACAATTTTCATTTATGCACTGCTTAATTCAAAATTAATCGATTTTATTATTATTGTTATTATTTATAACAGTGTTTTGCTCGTTTTGAATAATAAATTAACAAATAATGTATATTTTGCATTTAATTTAATATCAATCACTAATTTTTACTGATTGTAGATTTTTCTTATTCAGAATTAAAATCATTAATTTTACAGCATTATCAAAAAAAAAAATTAATATTCTATTATATCATGCTTGAAAAATCATTATATTACATATATTATAATTCTATATATAATAAATAACATTTTAATATATTATATTTTCTTCCAAGGCACTGTTTTCTTTCATTCTTTCAAAATGTAAATATTTTTCTAGTCATCTTATGTAATACATTATTAATTATTAATTAATATTTATTTTTAATTTTCAAAGAAGTCATATTTTGAATGAAAGGAAGAAAGAAAACGATATTCAAGAAAATATAATTGATATTAATTAAGATTTTATTCTCTTGAATATAAAACAAACAATTTTACTTAAATCTAATTATCTGTTTATTCTTATGAACTACTAAATGTATAATATTAATTTATTATTTGATATTTTTTATCATACACACTTTACAGTTTCATAAAATCCCAAAGAAATTTTATTGCAAATATTAATCAAAAGAACTTATATTTAATTTATATGGAGAGTTTTAATTTAAACTACAAATTTGAACCGAAATAACTTTTCCATTTAAAATAGATAAATGATTTCCTCCTCAAAGTACAAATTGGAAGGGGGGGGAGAGAAAAATCCATTGATTCAAAGATCCTAACAATTGTGATTGACAAAAATTTAAGTTTGATGGATGCAAAGATTTTATATTAAAAGGTAAAATATAGACTAGGAACATAAATAAGACCCTTTTGAAGATAATAATTGTTCAAAAACTCCTAAATCCTCACTAACTCACATATTCAAGCCACTCTGAGGAGTTATTTCGTTTCAAAATTGTTATTAATAAATTAATTAAATCTCTCCCAAAATATGAAATCGGAAATAAATATTTAAAAAATACTTTTTCTTCTCTCAAATAATATATAGATCAAATTAAAAACGAAAACTCATTATTTATAAGATACAAACAAAAAAAAAACATGTATGTATTAGAAAACTTTTCATTAATTATTTATTTTAAAATACCCGTTAAAATGTACCAAATTAATACAATTTTCTTTTCTTTACTTTTGTTTATAACTTAATGGCAATATATATATATATATAATCATTATTCATCTAAATATTGTTTTAAAAATATAATTTTGTTATTTTAATTTTTTTTCTTCTTTTTTGACAGACATTTAAAACAACTTGGATTAATGCCAGTCGATTCGTTTGGTTGGCTTAAGGCTGGATTGGGATTAATGGCTGCCACTGCTGTTGGTTTTCTTGTAGTTCGCGTGCTTCGCAATACAGAACATTCTTAAATTTATAATTCGATAAAACAAAAAAAAATCCAGTTACTCAATATAAAATACTCTTTCAAATTCACTGCTCACACACTTTTATATATATAATATATATATATATATAGAATAGAGAGAAAAATAAAATGATAAATATTTTTAAAGTTCAAATAATAACACAATCCTCTTCCAAAATTTATCAGCAGTTTCAAAAGAAAAAATTCTAACCAAAAGATTTTGTGCCTTTTTTGATTATAATCAAGCAAAGTATAATAATAATCCAAATGAATATTATAATTTTATAGAGAAAAAATTAAACAACAATATAATAATAGGATGTTAAATAGAAATGATGTTAGGATCTAATATATATATATATATATATATAGAGAGAGAGAGAGAGAGAGAGATATTTTAAGTAGATTATAATGAAGTAAATATATCTAAATAAATAAAATGATCAAAATATAGAATGATTAGAATGTTTCAAAATATATATTAAAGTAAATATATAAAGAATGGTAATTATGTATATATAAGCTTTGAAAGTATGCAATATAAATACATTTGTTGATAATTTTATTTTATAAAATTATAATATTCATTTAAAATAAATTTAAATTTAACCATTCAATTCATTATAACATTAATTCAATAAAGAGCTCCTCATTCAAACAATTATATCATATTTCATAATTTATATATATATATATCTACTAAATTTAGACTTAAAAAATAATGTGATAGTTGATGAAACTTATTTATTTTAAAAGAGAAAAAGAATATAAATTATATATATATATATATACATATGTGTTCTTTTTATATTATTTAAAGAATAATTATTTTATATTTATATAACATCCAAAGACATTATTATCATAAAATTTGATTGTAAAAATTTATTTTATTTTTATTTTATGATATGATGAAAATGATAAATTACAAAATTTTTATATGTTTATGTCTTAATCTGAAAATTTTATTTTTTTAATATAATTTGATAAATATGAAAAAAATATTTTTTTGAATATAAAAAGTATAATTTTTTTATATCTCTTATTGAATTTCTTTCCCTATCAAATCATGTTATATGTAAATATAAATATATATAAAGATGTATTAAATATTTCGATAATTAATAATTAATTAAGACATTTCCAATAAAAAAAAAATTAAAAAAATAAATATTATTTATATATAGTTTAGTTTAAAATATTGAAAAAAATCTATTTATAATTAATAATTAGATTTTTTTAAAAATAAATGTTTATTTTATTTGAATTATATTTTTTAAATGAAAAATCTATATATTTTAAAAACCTTTCCTTTATTAACCACTCATCTTTAATATTTTCTTTTAATTTCCTTAAATTCTTTGTTTATGTTATAACCTTACAAGTTTTTTTTTGGAACTTATACACTATAAATATTTTATTTTGATTTTTTGATTTTTTGACCCGATCATTTAACTTTTAAATTTTTATACATTCAAATAGCTAAATAAATTCTTTAAAAAAAAATCTTCATTTTACATAATGATTGATTCATATCTTAAATACTTACAAACCTAAGTTTAATTAATAATAATAGATAATCAGTTATTTTCAAATGTCTTAAAAATTGATATATTCATAATTTTATAATTGTTTATTTTAATATGAAATTTTAATAGGTATAATAACCGGAGGTACTTGTTAAAACATTTTGATGTTATATAATCCAAAATTAAACTTATAAATTTAATATAAAACTTAATAACTATATTAATTTTTGTATATATATTAATAATATTATTTTAACTATATAAATGTTTATGAATTTATGTTTGAGATTTACTTTTTAACTTCTATTTATATATTTATTTTCTATGAAATTCAATTTCTAATAATTCTTTTTTTAAAATCTTTAATTACCTATAAATTCGTATTAAGGATTAAGACCTTTCAACAAGAACTTTATTCTAAATTTTAAATGTTATATTTTAAATAAATGTTTTTTTTATTGACTGCAATTTGAATATTTTAAAACTTATATTGACAAAATATGTATTAACATATATATATATATATATATATATATATAACGTATAAAAGGTATTTATTAAATTATTAAATATTAAAATTAATATTAGTTTCATGAATATATTTAGTTTTTCAATTTTTTGAAAATGGACTGCGCTCTGCCAGTTTTCGATGTTTGAAATATATAGTTTAATCTTTTTTTATTGAATAAATTCGAGCTGATATTGCAAAAACTATATAAAAAATATGAAAATAATAAATTTTATTTTTGATTTTATAACTTTATATGAATTTAAAGAAATAAAAGGCTTTTTAATATAACTCCCTTCTAACCCTCTACAAGTTAGTTTTATCTTAACTTATTAATTTAAATTTAAATTTTTTAACTTTAGAAACTCTATCTTTTTTTTAAATTTTAAGTCTTTTCTGATTATCTTTATGTCAAAAATTCGATATTTTTATTGAGGTCGGATTTATCTTTAAAATTCTTTGCTTCTCTCTCTCTTGAGATTTAAATCTAAAGGTTGTTATTTTACCTACATATTACCTATATATATATATATTTATATTGAGAAACGATTTGTCTTTATTTTTTTTTTTAAATTCAATTACTCAATCCATGGAATATTTTGATATTTGTATATCCATGAATTATTTTTATTAAGAGAAAAATCAATTAAAATATTTTTTCTTAAAAATTAGACCTATACAAATCAATTGTCAATCCACTTCAAAAAAACCCTAAAATGTAAATTTCATTTAAATTCTAGAAAGCGGTTGCAATTCTACATACAATTTTTACCCGTATATTAATATTTTATAAATGGATAATGATATATTTGACATAATTAAGTTTTCATTAATCTTATAAAAAATATTATACTTGATTAAAAAATTAAATAAAAAATACTAAATTATTAAAAATAAATTATCATTTTTTTCAGAAAATAAAATGGCTTATTATTCATCAACATCGGAAGTAAGTAAAAATTATTAGAGTTCTATAAATTACAGTGTTTAAGAGTTTTTTTAAGGTATATTGAGTCTTTCACCTCGGTTTTCGAGCAAAATTTCGGGTTGAATGAGGATCTATAAGGTTCGAAGCAAGATAAGAGGGAGTAAAACAAACAGTAGAGATTCATTATATATATTACATATATATAATTATATCATATTTTATACATATATATTATCTTATTATTACCATTAATATAATTAATATTGTTTATTATTAAATATAATTTTTTTTCGAAGTAATCTTTTTGGGTCCGGAACGAATTAATTGCATTTATTTCTTATGAGAAAACTTGTTTGCTGTTACGAGTTACCATCTGAAACGAATTAAATTTCTAATTCGAGGTTCTTCTGAATTTGTAAAATAATTTAATAAATTATTTTTAATAAAAACAATCTTTAAGAAGCAAAGTAAAATTGTATAAAATATATATTCATGGAAAATTATTTAATTCATTTTTCATATAATCCCTTAAGTAATTCAATTTTATGTTTCAATACTTTATGTAATAAAGAAAATTTTTACGTTTACGACCAAAACCCTTAGAAAATTAATTGTTTTTGGTCGTCAGATGACAACATCAAATAAATAATATAACTTATAAATTTGCATTCAAACTTCATTCAAAGTCTAATGAGATCCAATCTCTTAAGAGTTTTTTTACTTTATCAGAATCTTAAGATTTGAACTCTTATTTGAATTAACCAAACATTAAAATAAATTTAACAATTATTTTACCTTTTTTGTTATATGGGTGTGAGGCATGGTTTAGTTTAGTTTAGTTTAAAAAGTATGTTTATTAGCCAAAAATATACAAATATATGTTTTTTTTCCCATAACATATAAAAGGGATTACATGACTTTTTCTTACAGCTAATTGGTGACTCCAAGGTCGTAATTATCTATACAATGTTTCTTTTTTAATATTACGCTAATAACTATATTTAATATTACAATTTCAAAGTGTAAATTAATTATTTTTTTTTTCTTTGTCTAGGAAAAGGCTATATAAAATAAAAACCTAGACTATGGTGTGAGGCATGGTCTAAGACCATGAGGGACGTGAGTAGATTTAGAATATTTGAGAATAGGATTCTTCGCAGCACTTATGAGCCGAAGAAAGATTGGGTCACCAGGGAATGGCTGCATAACGAGAAATTGTATGACCTTCAGATATAGTAAGGGTTATAAAATCGAAAAAATGGTGAGGAGACTCACCGGAAAACATCCACTTGGAAATCCAACGGCACGGTGGGTGAACAATGTAGAAAGGGACGTGAAAGGGATGGGATAATGTAAGAGTTGGATGATTGTAGCTCAGGATAGGGATAATTGGAGAAATGTGGTTGCTGCGGCCAAGAATTTTCGAGTTCCGTAGAGCTACAGAGATAGATAGATATAGTTTATACGACTACGTATAAGAAATATAAACATGACCGAAGAAATGTAAATGTTGATATAAGAAATTAAAATATGTAGTCAATATTTTCCAAAAAAATAACCTGAATTTCTTTTAAAAGTTAACAATTATTATCTCTATAATATTATATAGACTCTATATTAAAATTTAATCGATAATTATTTACACACAATTACAAATGTTTTTTTTAATGTAGATACGACCAAAATTTTAAATTATTAATTAAAATAATTAAAATAACAATTTCATTATTAAAAATTCACATTATGAATATACATATTATTTTTATCAAGACTTTAATTTTTTTAATTATTTTAAATTCCTGATTCATTAAGAAATTATTTTCTAAAATATCTCACTCTCTCTCTCTATCTCAAAATATATAGTTGAAAGGTTCTATCTATTAAACTGTGAATTTAAAATTTTTAAATGTATTTTCTTTCTTTGATTTTTCGTTTTCTCTATTGTCTATTTTATACTGTAATTTACTCTACTCCTTTACATTTTCTAGAATTTCTTTTTATAAACTAAATCAACTGCACTTCTATTTTATTTTTCACTAAAAGTATAAAAATAACATAGAGTACTGTGGAACAGAAAGAAAACGGAAGTGGTTGTGTTACAATCAAAGAAAAGATGGGCTATACGCGGTCGATAGCTTTACTTCGTCTTTTAATCATCTTTATTATTTATTTTATCATTTTTGTTCTTTTTATTTATTCATATTTCTTTTATTAATAATGTAACTTTATTTATTATAATTTAGCAATAAAATATTGTTAAAATCATGATGAAAATAGCATATACTTGATTGATATTGGGGACTTGGAACGGATTAATTGGTTTGTAGTTATTTCTTAATTCAATTTGCTTGTCGTCGGTTTTCCTGAAAGGAATTAACGACGGCATCTGAGTATCCACTCTATTAATAAATTCAAAAATCTAGAAATTAATTATTGGATGGTTCAAAAAATACGACTGTACCCCTCTGGCAATAAATAAAAAAATAATAATATTGATTCTAGCAATTCCCAGAATTATTAAAATATTTAAATTTTTAATTATAATATAAATTCTAATAATTAAGAAAATATCACTTTAATTAAAAAATTTATTCTAAAGGTTATCATTTTAATTAATATAATGATATTTATTTAATATTTTATTTATAATGCCATATTATAATGTTCCTTTATTAATCGTTGTAATAGGATATGAATCACAAGATCATTTTATATAATTTAATAATATTTTTAATATTCACCTATATATATAATAATAATAATAATAATATATCTATATTCGAATTTTCAATTATTTTCAAGTCATTTTGAATCATTGCAATGTTTTAATTTGTATATTTTTATTACTTTAATTAAGAAAATAAATCAAATTTACACAAATAGATTCTTCACCTCAAAAATTTTCTAATATATAAGAATTTCATGAAAAAGACAAACATACCATATATACATACCCAGTGGCGGATTAAGTTGATTGGGGGCCCCGGTAAATTTTTTTTATGAAAATATTTTTATTTAGGTTTCGGTGGGCCCCTCGGGCTGGTGGGCCCCGGGCGACCGCCCGGTCCGCCCGGCGTTTAATCCGCCCCTTTGTACATACCTATATACTATACCTATAAATATATTTCCACTGTTCTTGCTCCTATAATAAGATTAGATAACTAGATTTTCAACATACATACACATTCATGTAAAATAAAATAACTTCAATAATTAGCCAGTAAGTATAAACTAATACTTTTCCTATAATTAAATATTTTTTTCTTTTTTTTAGAAAATGGTTCATGAATATTTAAAAAATTTTGAAACAATATTGCTCCAAAAAGTAAGATTAAAATATATGATTTTTATTTATTAATATTTATGTTATAATTATTTTTTTAAATTAACTTCTAATTTTAGTTGAATCAAACGATAATTGCAGTTGAACAATTACACAATGAGCAGGTATGTTTTAATTTGTTTTTATATTGTATGAATATATTATTTCTAGAAATATCTGTGCTACTAAGTCAATAAAGTTACAGTTAATTATAAAATTGACCTTTAATGGAGTAACTAAAAATTATTTTCCGATATTTGACAATAGATTGTATTAGTGGCCCTGCATCGGTAACCACTAATCTGGCCTAAGGCCACATTTTTGATGATCCGGAAAAAACTGACAGAGCTTGTCTGGGAAGTTTTGATACATCCACTTTATAGCCCGGACATTGCACCGCCTGACTACGATTTGTTTCGTACTTACTTGAAGGAAAAAATTTTCCAACAAATCAAGTTTTTTGCTGATGAAGCACAGAAGTCTTACAATAATAAAATTATGAAGCTACCCGAAAAATGGCAAAAGATCATTGATAATGATGGACAATATGTACTTAAATAAAATTGATTTTCAATAAAGAAAAATTCCATTCAAACTTAATAAAAAATCGGAAAATGCTTTTTAGATTACATTCAACTAATCGAAAGTAAATAAATTTAACCAATCATGTGATTTGTTTTTTATAGGGAAATTCTACTATTCAAGAGAAAATATCCTTAATTGAAGCTGATATTAAAAATTTAAAAGAAAATGTAATTTTTTAAATTACAGTTTAAATAAAAAATATATAAATTAAATTTAAATTTAATTTTATAGGTAATTTCCATTGAAAAGAAAATTGATTCTATTATAGAATTTAATCAGTCTTGTTTTGAAAGTCAAGACAATTATGCTGCTTATATAATTGAAAATAATAAGGTATTTTTTTTATATATTCGCACTGATGCAAATTTTTGTTGATTACCATTAAGAAATAGGTTTTCATTTATTGTACCTCCACCAGTTTATTAAAAACTTAATTTCCTTTTTCAACTTCACCGTTTTATTGTATGAATAATGCTAATGGTTTTATATATGAAAGAATTTTTAAATATAAATCTTTTTTAATAGAGAATCGAATGGAAGATAATTGGGAATTGCATTTTATCTAAATAGCTGTTCAAAAATAATATATTATTTTTTATTTATATGTTGTGGATAATGTCATTAATTCATTAAAACTTAATTTATAATTGTTCTTAAGTAAAAGAGAAATATATATTTGAAACAATAATTCATAACTTTATATATATAATATACTTATATATTTTAATTAAATATTTAAAATTTGATTTCATTTTTTTATAATATGAGAAATGAATATATGGATGACTGTTTACCTTATTTATATTAAAGAATGAATGAAAAGGTTGTAATGAACTTATTTATTGAATTCTACAATTTTTATTTTGATTAAATTCATCTCTTATAATAATAAAAATAATCATATTATTTAATTACAGATACCGCTTGATCCTATAGGAACACCGAGACCAAATCCAAATATGCCAGTGAGTAATTAACCACTTTTTTCTAATCATTACTAATAAAATAAAAAGTATGAAAAAAGGAAATTATTAATTAGTTAAAACAAAATATTAATATTAGAAGTATATAATACAAAGGTCGTTTAATAAATCTTTAGAAAATCCGAACAATCCGTATTATGAATCAAAGGCATATCACAAAGTAAAGTATTTTCAATTTTGCACGAAAAATTGGATTTTAAAATAATCTCGCTAAGTTGGGTGCTTTATTTGCTCATATTAGAGAATAAACGCCATCAGAGAAGCTGGTTTAGCTCTTGTTTGTCCCAATTTCAAAGTTTCTTCGTCTATTCATAACAGTGAATGAGACACGGTTACACTACTTCGATTCACCTCGAACGAAGAGGTCATGCTTATTTTGCTGATCTTCCGAAATCCTATTTTTAAAAAAATATAGAATAATGTTCTGAGCTAGAAGGAGATTACATTGAAAAAATAAAAAAAATTATCTTTTTTTAAGGACTTTGGAACGAGAGAGAGACCCTCGAATATATGATAGAAAAAATAATTATAAAATGTTTTATATTATTTAATTAATTTAAATAATTTAATTTAAAAAAATATTGTTATTGAAGTATTATAATTCTATTTGATATCTTTGGGACATTGAATTATTTTATATAATCGGTTCTTTGGTATGAAATAGTAGTACTGGATCCAAGCTAAGAATATTACAAGAGATTATCAATGACTTGTTATAGATTATTACTTTCCATTTTATATATGTGCCACTCAGAAGCCAAAGCGATTAACTCCATATATAAACAAACTGTGAAAATGAAGCCCAAAGTTCACAGCTTGTAGGAAATTCAGGGTTATTGATTACATATTGCATTGTAATATTAAGATTATCAAGTTCAATATTCACTTCATATATGTTCCAGATTATATTACATTACTAGCAAAATTTTAAAAATTGGAGTTAATCGGTTTGCCTTGTGAGTGTCACATATTTATATGTAGTAATATTTTTAGAATTTTCGAGGTCGAGATTTTGATGTTTTTATACGTTTTGAAGGTCCCTGATTCATTTTCACTAAGGTTGAGAAAAATGTCTGTTTGTCTCTCTGTCTGTGTATGTGTGTATATAGACAAGATTACACAAAAACCGTTTGAAAGCAATGTAGTTTTTCAAAATTTATCTTTTATTTTTGTTTTTTGTATTTTCTTAAGCCTAAGACATCATATCCACAACAAAGCTCTGAATTCCCAAATCAACCATCTTCAATGCCTCCTCCTAACCAGTATGACTATCATTTAGTTCCACGAATGATGGTAATTATATATAACGAATTAAGAAAATATTATAAAAAGTTATATTATCGAGATTGGATATTGTCTATATTTTGTGTTGTTTTTTGTTCTCTACAGTCACCATTTCCACCATATTTGGGCTCACCATTCCAACCTGGTTTTACTTCTAGCCCTCTTCCGGTAAGAATCAACTAATTCGTATATTTTTAAATTCCAAATAAATCTTTTTAGATGGTTTGAACTCTTTTGGTTACTATCATCTAAAATTGTACAGTTTGGGAAACATTACAACTTTTCTAATTTAAATAGAAATTTTTTTTAAAAAAATTATTTTATTCCTTGTTTTGAACCTTAATATAAAACACCTATCAAAAGATCTTTTATTTACACTTTAAAAAATTCTTAAATTTATTTTTAAACAAATTAAATTTCAATAATTTTTGTAAAAATATTAATGTTTTAAAATTATCTTTACTCTTGTTGCTTAATCATCCTGGCTGTGGAGTCATATTGGATCTGCTCTTGCTGGCTCCGGCTTTAGTTCTGACTCATATTAAGTCTTAATTTAATTAATTTAACTGGAGCCAGAGCCGATTAATTTCAACATGATTCCACAGCCTTGATAATAATATATAATATATATAATATTTTATTGGAATTACATAGTACGTATATAATTTTTCTTCTTGATTTTCCTCTCAGTTAAGGAATTTTCATCAAATTCAACGAATGGCTCCATTTAATAATTATCCAAGACCTCAAACTGTAAGACAAATAAAATATTAATAATATTAATAATGATTTTTATTAAATAATTAATTAATATTAGATTAATAGATAATTTAAAAAAAAAATGGTTTATATTGCTCGATTTGTATACATACACCAAATTTTTTCGACAATTATATAACATAATTCTATGGTTAATTTTAAACAAATTTTTTTTAAAGGATTATAATTCTGAAATTAATTTTGAGCTTGTCGTTTTTTCGTTGAGATAGTAAATATATAACGAGACGAGAAAGTGAGAGGGGCTCAAAATTAATTTCTGAAATATAGTTCTTGGAGTAAAATTGTTTAAAATGAACCTTAGAATCATGCCGATTTGGCGAAAAATAAAATCGATATATCACTAGTTATTTAAAAATGATAAAAGAAAGGAATATTTTTTTATAGAATAAAAATAATCTAATTAAAAGGAAATTATTCATATAAACCAAAATTCAATTATTAATTTAATTTTTCTGTAAAATTTTAATCTTGATTAGAGTAATTTATTATTATTTTGAAACTTAACTAATTAATTTTTAATCTTCCTAATAATCAAAAAAAAAACTTATTTATATATATATATATATATATATATATATATATATATAAGTGAGGGTTTATTTGGAGATAAAAGAAGTGAGAGATGTAGTTTCTGAAATGAATAAAGAAACAAATCTCAAGTCTCTTAGTAGCGTAACTTGGTTAAATTTAAATAAGGTAAAATATATATAATATAATAAAATAATAGTAGATAGATGTTTCTACGATGAATGTGTTTCTTCCTTTCTGTCTGTCTCTAGTTCATCGCCCTTCCGTGGCCAAACCCAAACTTACATATCTTGTCTTATATATAAAATTCTCGTGTCACAAAACTTTGAAATTATACTCCTCCGAAACGGCTGGACCGATTCTTATGAAATTTTTTATGCATATTCAGTAGGTCTCAGGGCATGTCAGACTTCTTTTATTAAACCGCTAATTGGTAAGGTGTGTCCAGGGGTGGTATTTAAATCAAAAAAGTTTAGTTACAATGCTAGATCATAGAGGCACTGCTGGCGATAATTTGGCGGTAATTTAAATTCTGAGCAATGTGCAGATAAAAATCTTTTTATATATCTATTGATATTTACAATATCTCAATTGATCTTTAAACTTTGAAAACATTCACATTACGGCTATAATTTAATATTATTAATTTTTAAGATTATGTGAGTAAATCATTTTAATTAAGAAAATTTGATCTCATAATTGGATTTTCACGTAAGATTTTAATATATATTTTTTAATATTATTTTTATAGTAGTTTAGTGTTATGCTAATTTCTTTATATTTTATTTTTATTTTGTTTACTTTGTTTTTTTTTTAAATAAATTAATAACATTTAAAGAGGCATAAAAAAATTAATCGAGGCAGGAAAAGTGATGGGGTTTGAAATTAATTAATTTGATAAGACAAAATAATTAGTATCAGAGAGAATAATATTTGCAAAGAATTTAAATCGAGGTTGCCATCGGGAAATTATTATCAAAGGGGATCAAATTAATTGTATTATATGGGTGGGAGGCATGGGAGATGAGAGTAGATTCAGAGTATTTGAGAATAGGATTCTTCCCAGCATTTATGGGCCAAAGAAAGATGAGCACACCGGGGAATGGCGGAGACTGCATAACAAGGAATTGCATGACCTCTATGCATCTCTAGATATAGGTCATAAAATAGAGAAGGCTGGGATCGGCAGGGCACATGGCTAGAATGGGAGAGGAAAAATGTATTGGTGGGGAGTTCGATTGGAAAACGTCCGTTTGGAAGACCAATTGTGAACAGGGTGGACAATGTAGGAAGGAACTTGAGAGAGATAGGACAGGGTAGGAGTTAGATGGTTATAGCTCAGAATAGGGACACTCGGGGGGGTACAGGGGGCGCAGCCCCCGTCTAGGTGTGGAGAGCGCCGAACGCGCTCGGAGCAGTTAGTATATATATATATTTTAATTAATCATTATTTTAAGATTTATGATCAAGCAACAAATGGACAACAACAAGAGAAATCATTGATCATCCCTGGACTATTTCAGTTTTCTCAACTTCCCCATCGACAATTATCACAAAATCTTCAACAATATTATCAAAACATACACGAGAAAGCATATAGCTCTGAATCTTCTGCATCTAATTCTCCTATTAAGCAACCAAGAGTATGTTAAGTCAATTATCAATTAACATTAATTTATTTTATTTTTTACTATTAGATAATTTAATACAAAATATTCTATCAGAAACAAAATATTAGTAGTGTGTATTAATTTTAGAAAATTTTCAAGTAATGATAATTACATCAAATTTGAGTTGGGGAATAAGTTCGTTCGTTTTTTTCAAAGACCTTTATTTAAACAAAATACAATAATTATAACAATAAATTAATCAATTATGTATTTGATGTTTACCACCTCTTACCACCCGTCGGCCAATTTTTTTTTTGCTATTCCGCCAAAAATCACCTGGTTTGGTGTCAAAGAAGTTGTAGAGATAGTTTTTGAAGTCCTCTTCGCCGTCGAAGGTAAGACTCCTCATTTGATTCGACATGGAACGAAAATCGGTTGGCGCATGGTCCCGTCCAATGAGCACTTTGGATGAAAAGAACCTCCCGTTCGAGCTTTTGAAGTGCAGTTTTGACGAATTGTGCAACATGGAGTCTGGCGTTGTCATGTAACAAGATGACTTTGCCTTGTTCATCGTTCATTGTCTTTTCAGTCGCATAGCCTCATTTACGCTGCATAGTTGAACTATGTAGACCGTGGCGTTCTTTCCAAGCATTTCCCAATGTAATTATGCCTTCCCAGTCCCACCAAACGCAGATCATGGTCTTTTTCGGGTGGAGAACTTGCTTCACTCTCGAACTTCGTGTGTATCCTGGGGCCACCCACTTCTTTCTTTGCTTCATATTGACGTACAGGCCCCATTTCTTATCACCCGTGACGATTCGGTACAAAAAGCGCTGTTTATGACCGCCAGTTGCTCGATGGCGTACGAGGTGTTGAGCAGCGATTTGAAGACGATTTTCTTTGTTGATTTCGTTAAGCTCGTGAGACATCCAGGTTCCGAGTTTTTCGGTAAATCCCATTGAATGAAGATAATTGAGGATCGTCTTATGATCGCAGTTCATTTTTTCGGTCAATTCATGACTTTTTTGGCGCCATCTTTCTTCAAAAGCACCTTGAGAAGCTACTCATCGAATTGTGCAGGTCATCCGCTGCGAGGTTTATGTCGCTGTTTTTGAACTTCACAAACCATTTTTGTGCTGCGCGTTCTCTTATGACACCTTCTCCATACTCGTTGCACATGTCACGAACGGCTTCAAATGCTTTTTGATTGCGATGAAATGTAGGTGTCGAAAATGCTGATTTTTACCTCCTGGATATTCTATTTCTAAGATTGAAAAATAGGAAAAAATAAAATTATATTAACAAATAAATAACACATTTTTATAGAGTAGAAAAAGCACTTTCTAATGAATACAAACACTTTGCCAATCAACAAACAAATCACTTAAATAAAGCTCTTTAAAAAACGAACGAACTTATTCCCCAACCTATTATATTGTTGTTATTTGTTATTTCACCAACTTCTGTTTTTAGATTTCAATATGTATTATTTTGCTAACGCTTATAGGACATTATTATTTTCGTTGAATTTTGTAATAATAAAACACAATTTTTTATTTACATTTCAAGAAAAATACTGCTTCAACTCAACGAAAATTCTTTGAACATAGTTCATTTATTTTATCAATTTCTAAATAGAGGTTTTCCTATAATAGAAATTAGATAATTTTTATAATGAATATATGAATTATTATTATCAGATAAAAAATCTTCAAAGTTGAAAAAGTAAAAGAAAAGACTTTATTCAATGAATACCTTAATCAATGAAAAAATTCTATAATATAAAAACTAAAATTTTACGAAACAAATTCCTTAATGTTAATAAAAACAATTGTGATTCATTATATTTTTCTATTTTAAGTCATTGAGATCACATTGATTTTATAAATTGATAAATTCATCATCTGCGTAGTAAAGTAATGGCACCTAAAGCGGACAGGATTGCAAAACTTTTACTTAAAATAAGAATTCATTCCGAATGATATTTCTTAAATTTAATTTTTCCAAAATATATTGGCGTAGTTAAGTTGTGACTGGATTAAATAAATTAACAATTTACACTGGCTAAAAAAAGACAAAAGTTCATATTGAAGATTATTGACAATTCTTAGCAAAATCTTTAGGTGAGTTGTTATTATGTAAATTAAGTTTTTATATGATCGACTTAGGTTTTTAAATCTTTAAAACCGACAATTATAGATTAAAGAACCACATTATGAGGTGTTCATGACAAAGGGATTTGTTAAAAAATTATAGGTCGTGTCCGCCTTAGGTTCCAAATTTATAAAGCTTTACAGAGGCGGATAATAGCTGTGTATGTAAAATATAAAATCAAATGTTAGTTAGATAAATTTTCATTTGATGTTTGTAGTTTAATATTAAAATTAAAGAAAAACAAAACAATTCAGAACCATTTACCAGTAGACCAAGAGAAGTCATATTTTCAGTGAAAGAACTTAAAAGGCTTTTGTTTTCTCATTGTTCAGTATTTAAAATTTTTTTGCATATCTTAAAATCTCATAACATAGAGAATCCAAATATGACTAGAATTTTTAATGTGTATCTGTCTGTGTGTCCGGAAATTGTGACGTTGTAGACTCAAAATTGTCTGAATCGATTATTATGAAATTAAATCACAACATTATAGTATACCCCTGTATAGGATATATAATATATAATTATATATATTATATTGAATTTAGAATAAATTCTTAAGATTCGAAGAGCGCCAAAGGCAATGTTAATTACTAATATACTAACGATTTATAATTGATATACCATTAATTTATAATTTCTTTCTTTTTATAATATCTATCTATCTCTGGGGCTCTATGGAACTCGAAAGTTCACACCCCTCCAAACATCCCTATTCTGAGCCACAACCCTCCAAACCCTACTCTCTCCCATCTCTCTCACGTCCCTTTATACATTATCCACCCACCGCGTCCTTAGTCTTCCAAGCGGACGTTTCCCACTCGGTCTCCCCACCAATATATTTTTCGCCATTCTTTCCTCTCCCATTCTAGCCACGTGTCCTTCTCCTATTCTCAAATACTTTTTGATTTTGTTGTTTTAATTTTTATCCCCTTTGATAATAATTTGGACGCGATAAGCCCCTTTCCTGCATGATTGCAACCTCGTTTTAAATTCTTCTCGAATATTATTATCCTTCGTGATTACAGAACCTAAGTATTTAAATTTTTCTACATTTTCGAATTCTAATGTTAAGACTTTGTGTGTTAATACTATTCCTCTCTATTACTAAGTATATACTTTGTCTTAGCACTATTAATTTCCAGACCCACCTCTTTTCCTGCTTCGATCAATTTTTCTACGCTATCCTTTATTGCCGAATCTCCTATTATATTTAAGTCGTCTGTGTAACCTAATACTTGAATTTTTTGTTTAATTGGATCCGTTTGATTTGTCTAATTACATATTCCAGTACTAAATTAAATAAAATTGGTGATAAAAGGGTCTCCTTGTTTTAACTCATTCCGAATTTCGAAAGTTTCTGACATCTTACTCTACTACCTTCAAGACAAATTTGAATTATAAGTACTAGTTTTTTCGGAATTCTTTTTATAATAAAATATTGAAAATTAAATTTTTGATTTATTTAATGTGAAATCAAGATGTTTAACTTAATTTTAGCTTTAAGTTTTCCCAACAGCCACAAGTTCCATATTTTACAAATTAAAATTTAATTTAAGGTACTAGAAATAGTAAAATATTAATTGCTATCTTTGAGAATAATTTAAGAACATCAAATAAAACCATAAGTTTCTCTTCTATTCAAAATAATGAATTTGATTTTATGGATAAAAAAATTAAAAAATTAGGCTTATATTGTCCTCTATAGGTGCCATTATCTTATATGATTTATAAATTATACTGTATTTATAATTTTGTTTAATGAATTCAATTCTTCTAACTAAAATGATAAATGATCAAAATGTAAAGTTTCATCGATTCTGTTTATTTCAGGCGAATAGAAATGTAAGAGAACAACAGAATAAATCACCAAAAAAGAAAGGAACTGAAAAATCCCAAGTACGTATAGTGAAAACATTTCTTTTCATAAATAAACTTTTAAAGTATTTAATTATTTATTTTTATTTTTTAATTGTTTTAACATGAATTATAAATTTAAATACAATAATTATAAAATAAAACTACATAGTTGTGTGTATAAGAAAGTGAATGGAGAAATGACTGTAATATATAACCAGAAGTATTTTAAAATTATTTATTTATTAATAAATATATTTTAAATAAATTTGTTTTATACATCATAAATAAGGATTCTTACTTTAGATCAGTGATTCTCAACCTTTTTTTACCGCGGCACACTTTTAACGGTTTAAAAGATAAGTGTAAAAGTTTACCATATTGAAAAAAGTGGTCCCAAAAACGGTTTACTTTTTTTTAGAACCAAATTGAAAAGATTTAGAAAAAAAAGTCAGAAATGTTTAAGAGCCTCATAATCTCGCGGCACACTAAAGTGCCCCGGCAGTGATTGAGAATCACTGCTTTAGATATTAAATATTTGAATAAATTAACAATTATTAACGATTTTCCCATTCATATAAAGAAATAGATCATTATATTATTTTAAAATAACATGTTAATTATTATAAATAAACCTTTTTTTTTTGGTTTTGTAAGAAAGAAAATACAAAAGAAGAAATAGTTGAAAAAGCCACAGAAAAAACATATGCAAAAGCTACTGCATCCACAAAAGCAAATGCAAAGGCAGAAGCAGTTGCAGCATCAAAAGCTGCTGAAGTGGCAAAAAAAGCTGCAGCATTAAAAGACGCTAAAGAAGCAAAAGCTGCTGCAGGACTAAAAGCCGCTGAAGAGGCAAAAGAAGCTACAGTATTAAAAGCCCCTGAAGAGGCAAAAAAAGCTGCAGATGCCACTGCAGCTGCAGCAGCAGAGGAGAGGGCAAAAGAAGAAGATCTATTAAAAATGGTTGGAATTACTATTTCGAATGTAATAGAAGAAAATATCAAAGTAAGAGATCTTATTAAAATATATATTTATATTATATCACATTAGTTATTTGTTCAAAATTTGTTTTCTATATTAAATAAATTTTGTATTTAAAGATTGAGGCCAATGACAAGCAAATTGAGCCGTATGACCTGGCTAGTTTTGAGTCTTCGGCTCATCAAAGGCAAATTTTAGAAACGTTTAACAAAGTTGTAAGTTTTTATTTATAATATATTTATTTTGTTTTTATCAAATCATTTATTCTTAAACTGAAACAACAAGATCTTTATATCTTTCTAAAGATAAAATTATTATTATTGATATTGAATTAAGAAAAGTGATGTGTGTAGATGGGAAAGCATATTATATCTATTCTCTGTGATTATTAAATTGATGGAAGTTAATATATACTAAAATTTCATACTTAAAATGGTATTGAAATTTATTAAATTATTATAGGCTGGTGAAAAATTTATTAAATGGATACTGATTGGCAAACAACCATTGTGTGTTGAGAACAAGAACGCGATTAGGGGATAATATACAAATAAATATGAGGGAATTATGAGAAACTTGGGATTGGATGAAGTTGATTAGAGATCAAGTTTGTATCAGATAACGATAATCAAGAATATGAATTCAGTACTGTCACAAAAATAGATATATTATTATGTTTATCCTAATTTTATTAATGAATGTTCAAATATACCTAGATTATTAATGTTTATTTTGCACTAAAATTTCCTTTAAATGATTTCAGACGGAGGACAGGAAAAAAGGCAGAATAAAAACTATTGATATGTTTAGAGCTATAGAAAAAGGGGATATAGAAGCTGTAAAATGTATAATTGATGTTGACATTAATAAACTAAACATAATTAGTAAATCCCATGTAGATCGAACACCATTGCACTGTGCGGCTTTCCTGGGCAAAGAAATCATTTTACAATTATTACTAACTTATAATGCTGAAATTGATCCATTTGATGCAGACGGAAATACACCATTAATGTTGGCTGCATATGCTGGCCATTTTCAAATTATTGAAATGCTTGCGTATGCAAATGCTAGTGTTTCCCACAGTAATTCTAAAAAAAATACAGCATTACATTTAGCTGTTGTGAATAACCATCACCAATGTGTTGATTTATTAATCAATTTGGGTTCTAAAATTCAACAACAAAATTCCAACGGTGAAACACCTATGGATTTAGCAAAACAACATCATTATTCGATAATCATAGAGTCATTAGAAAAAGTTATTAAGAAATAAAAATATTTTTTTAAATTCATACTTATAACACTTGTTTATTTTTTTACATATATAATTGTTTTGATTATTCTTAATAGACTATTGAATGTTTTTCATGTTGTTAATAAAGGTTGAGATTAATTTATTTATTTTTCAATTCTCTTAATACACTTGCCCATATATTTTAAAGAAAATTTTATTGAGAAGAAAATTAATTTAAAAATTTTTATTTATTAAAATAATATTTAATACAAAAAGAAAAAATGGTACAAATGTGAAAATGAAGCCAAAGAACCCTTTCATATTTGAATTAATTATAATTTACAATATGTATATACATTTTTTAAATACACATAGTTTATATACAATCACTACCTCTTTTAAATTTTTCAACTCTTTCTCATCTAAATCACTCTCAATAATCTTTGTTTTTAGTCTCTAGTGATTTGGATGAAGTTTAAAGCGTCTGAGGTTAATTTTGCCTGTTATTTGTCTAATAATTTGTGGCAACAAGATATCATTTTTATGTAATTTTGTATTTAATTATGAATACTGGTGGAATGGAATCCAAAATGATAAAAATACCTATGCATATATATTGAGTATACATACATACATATTTATAAAACTTATTTTTATAAATAATATTTACAATTATTTATTTAAATATATAATATTCAAATAGATAGATAAGATATTAATCTGTTTTAATATCAATACCCAATTCTTTGATTATTGGTGAATTTGCATAGCCTTTTTTCTCTAATGATTGTATCAATTGTTGATTCTCTTGATTATTTTCTAATAAATAACGAAGGGTGACTATAACACGTTGTGGTAGCACTATATTGAAAACAAAATTAAAGAAAATATAATGTATTAATATATAATATTAAAGATTGAAAAAATTAAATGAATTGAAATTATGTTAAGTTTTGATAGAGTTAATGGTTATAATAAACAAAATTATACGAGCTGAATATAACTGATATTAAAGATAAAATCAGATAATATTGTTATTTCATTTTACAACGTTTTTATCAACTTTACTGTCTGTCTGTTCACTCAAATGAAAAATTGATTGCAATTTTTCATTAACTTTAAATTGAGCTAGGTTTCTGGAAATTTTTGTAGATAATTAGATGGGTCCCTAGAAGGTATGGAAGAAATATAATTGAATTATAATTAATTAATTTTAAATGTATTTGTTAACAAAGGTGTTTTATTACTAGAGGTATCATATGTGGGGATATTATTATTAATGAAAATAATTTTCAATAAGTGATCCCAAAAAATTTAAAAAACCCATTAAATATTAATATTTATAGGTATTAAAGGTTATATATATGGAATATCAGAAAATAACTACCGAGAACGCACTTTATCAAATGAGAAGAATCTAGATGAAGAGGCAATCAACCAGAAGTTAGTAAAGCGAGTTATTCCAGGAGAAAAACGTTGTTTTATAAAATTATATATATATATATTATAATTAAAGAGATATTTCCCTCCAACTTGACAAATAAATATAGTAGTTTAAAAAAATAATATCAAAAGGATACATGGATTTCTTGCATCAATATTGGTACAATCAAGTAAAATAGGAATTGTTCCAAGCTCGCGAGTCTAAAATAATAATATGAGAGATTGAATTAAAATAAATTACATATTTTACATGTTTATTAGATTAATTTTACCAAGTCTTGATTTTCTCGACATTTTGCTGATAAATTTCCAATTAATTGAACAAGATGTGCTTTAAAACCATATGCTGGATGCATTTCCAATTCACTGGATTTATTAAACATCGTTGAAGCTGTTGGTGATATATGAGATAATTTTTGAATAGGTGTAAATGCATTTTCTTGTGATTTACCCGCCATATGTATTGCTCGGAGGGTTGCTTTAATAAAAAAATAATAATTATAATAACTTATTTTGCTTTGATGTAAAATTCATCATTACAATAATATAATTGAAACCATGTTTTTTATTGTAATAATTTTCTCCATTTTATTATTAAGTTATTTTCTAAAACATTCTATTTTTTATATTAATAATAAAATGACTAATTATTATAAAATAAAAATTCTTCTTACATGCAACATCAATTAATAATGATTTATCTTTTTGCATTTGTTCTATATATAATGGTAAACTTGATGCAAATGTTATGAGTTGTAATAGTTTTGTAACAACCACAGCTTCAATATTTTCTACATTGTTCATGGATGCTGTTGATAAAATACATGAAATCGATTTTTTTAATTGTTGATTTAAAAAATTAATTGATTCCAATGGAATTTTTATTTCATCACTTAATAAAGAAATATAAAGTGCCTAAAAAAGTTTTATTGAAATCAGTTGTTATACTATCCTTAAGGAAAAAAAACAAATTTTCGAAATAATAATAAATTACTAACCTCAAGAAGGAGAGATTGATACTCATCGTTAAGATGAAAATAAATATTTTTTATAAACCCCTCTTGTATAAAAAATATTTGCAAAATAAAAATACTGAAAAAAATATAACAATCTCTATTAATTAATTAATAAAAAATCATGAATTCAAATTTTAAAAGTAATAAATTTAGTACGATTAATAAGACAAAATAAGTAGTTTTATTATCTTCTTACCTAAATTCAGTCTTTTTAACTGCTAATTCAAGTAAACATTGATGAAATTGTATATCATTTTCCAATTCGATATCATAATTATTTAATAATATATTATATATTACCATACAAGAAAAATTTTGTACCTTTTCATCTTTATGGTATAAATTTTCTCTTTCAAAAAAAAACAAATATATAAATATAAATTGTATACTATATAATAATATAATAGTAAATTAGTCCTGAATAATCATACTTACTTTAAAATTTGTTTAAAATTCTCCCAAATAATAATTTGATTAGACGGATTATTTACAACCAAATTTCCTAAAAATTGTATACAAACTCTCCAACAATTTATATACAAATCTGTTTGAGAATCTGTTTTTTTCAATTGGACAAAAACATGTTGAATGATATCAATTAATTTCTTATTATTGCAAAAATAATTTTGCAAAGTAGTGTTTGGACATAAATTACGTAAAAATCTAAAGCCTTCTGTCAAAACTGACAAAACATGTTGGTTATTTATAATTAATATATTTATGGAAATCTTATCTAATACATTAATAATATTTTCAATATCATTAAATAATACATTTTTACTGAAAAATAAATATAATATATAATAAAAAGGTTGTATAAGTGAAAATAAAAATTAGGTTATAGATATTTACCAATGTTTTGATTCATTATTTAATATTTTAAAATGTTGAAAAATTTCATCCCAATTATTATTCTCAGTCAAATCTTTTAAAATTGTAGAATTCACATTCATATAATTAGAGTAATCAGTCATTTTTGTAAATTTTTAATATTAAGAAAAATAAATATTTAAATATTTAAATAAATAAAAAAAGAGCGCCATTTGCATTTTTTAATTTCTAACCACAGACCACAGACCATCCACCTTCAAATAAATTCATTAATAAATGATATAATTAATATTGATTATACACGTATTTATTTTTGATAATTTTGAAAGTAAGAAAATTTGTAAATATAAATCTTTAATTATTATTATTTGAGATTTAAAAAAATATTCAAAAATTTATTATTTATTTAAAAATCTAAATTTTTTACTTTTAATTTTATTTAATTATTTCTATATTTGAATCAACCTAGTAATATACTTTTATTTTCCATTTAAAAACATTCATATATTAATTTAATTTAAATAACATTTCGAAAATGTTTCTCTAATTTAAAATAAACATATAGAAACTGAATATGTGTGGATATATAATGCGCGTTTATACAATATTAAATACCATACAAATAATTATAATCGATATGTTAAGTAATATATATTTTTAATTTTACTTTCCAAAACATAAATTCAAATCAAAATAATAAATATCCTCAACACAAAGTTAAAAAATTAGTGATTTTAAGACTAAAAATTACGAAAAAATAATTAAATGCTAAATTATACATAGTTCCATCGAGTAATTTTATTTATTAAATTTTCAATATTTTAAAAAAACAATATATAATTTTTTAGTTATTGGATAAATTGTTTTTAAATTACAAAATTGTCTTAAAGAGTTGCGTTTTTGTAAACCAAAAATTAATACTAAAAATTGATATCACCAGATTTGTTTCTGCATAATAGAAAAGGGCTTTCTAGAACAGTAGAGTAGTAAGGAAATCAAGTTTAGGTTACCAATAGAATAATATTGTACACCTATTATGCTTGGCGGGCCGCAAGCACCCCATTTGCTGCGAGTTGCTCACCCTTGCTCCAAATTATAAACATCCTTCTAATTTAAACTTCATTTTCTTATTAATTTATCTAACCCATCTTCCGTGGATCGTTTTCTCTTTATATATCTAATTGTAAGTAGATTTTAAATATTTTCAATAAAAAAAAATTATTTTGTTATTTAAAAAAATATTTTAATAAAAATTATTAGATGAACAGAAAAATTTTCCATTAACTGACGGAATAAAGTGAACTTGAGTACCATTGTTCACATTTCAAAGTTATAATTTATTAACTTGAGAAACTGTTAAAATGTATAAAGAGTTCAATTTGAAATTAGCGCTAAATCAATTTAACATTTATAAATTTCAATTTTAAAGTATTAATCAGAGTCCATTAAAGAACATTTATTACTCATTAAATAAAAATAATAATTTTAATTTGTTAGGGATATTATTATATCGTATTCAATAATTATTTTATCCAATCTCAAACAATACGTCATATCAACATTTTCAGGATTCCCCAAAAACCCGGAAACACAATCGACCTGGCCTGGAACATTTAATGCATATTTGATTATTTAACTGATTTAACCATTTTGCTTCATATACATATATCTAAATAACATTAAACTTTTGTTAATCATTTTTTTTAGTTATTAAATTTATTCTATTTAATATTAAAAATAATGACAGATTATAAGGAGGATGAAATTAAAATTAATAAAGAGATAGGTGCAAATTTTAATGAGGTAACTATAATTTTTTTATATCCATTATTCTATAATTATATTGTATATATTTTTGCTAAATTTATATATATTTTGGTTATTAAGGTAAGATTATATGAATACATTTCTATGTAAATTAAATATAAAATGAAGATAATTTGAAAATTATTTGATTTCATTTATAATAAATAAAAATCAATAAATGATTGCTTACTTGAATTTCAAGATTCTCTATTTCCATATGTTTGGGCATCCCCAAGCACTTAAAATAGAGCATTTTTTAAGATGGTAGAGTTCATGCAATGAGACCCTATTTTATTTCTTTTAAAAATATATATGGTTATAAATTGCTTTTGAACCAACATAGAAGTAACTGGAATATAAGGGCTTCTTTGTACAATACTTGATTTTGACTTTACATTTATTTAATTATTATTAATCAATTAATATATTAAAAGAATATTTATTTTCTTATATTTTTCAGCACAATCTACTCATGAGTAAGGTAAAAAAAAAAAATGAAACTAAAGAAAGAAAAAATTCGATTCCAGGTCCACACACAGGAGCAATCCGTAAACAAAACCGGACTGGAAATCACACAAAAGTAATATAATTAATCAATATATACTATCCAATATTTTTCTATATCGCTGAAATTATATCATGCATTCTTTCTCCCCCTCCATCTAGAATTAATTGACATTTCTCAGGTTAATAATCTTACAGCTCTCATACTTTTGCTGAAAAAAGTATCCTATTTTGTTCCTACTTAGAAAAAATTCACTCTTGACACTTTGGCGATTCTCCGAATATATGTAATAATCTGAGAAATGATGAAAAAAATTAAATATCTTTGGATAAAAAATGGGTCCATATTAGATAGAAAGGCAGATGGCGAGACCAAAATTAATTTATTGTCTTTAGGTCAATTAGAAATTTTTAAATATACATATAGAAAAATATTATAAGATAAATTCATCAATTTACATTATGAAATAATATTTGTTTTAATATACTATTATTAGAAAAGATTTAAAAATATAGAAGTATTTAAGAATGTAGAGATATTTAAAAGCCTTATAAAGGGATAGATTAATAGAAAATATATGTTTAATCAAATCTGCTATGGCAAAGATAGCATTTATCTCAATAATTTTTTTTGAAAGATTTAAATTTATATTAATAATTAGTATTTAAATATAAAGGAATATTTAACTCTTACAAATCGATATATTTGTTAAAAAATTATTAATCTATATAATGAGTATCATTAAAATTGTAATTATATATAGTGTAATTACATTTGGTTTGTTAAATAATTATAAAATAATTAAAAATATAAAAACTTTAAATTTTGTAATTTCACAGAGGAAAATTCTTTTGTAAATTTATTAATATATATTTACGCTATTGTTTTGTTTGTTTTCCTTTATTTTTGTGTAGATATTTTATCTTAGACCTTTTTTTGTCTGTTCATTTCATTTATAATAATACACATAAATTGTGTATATATATTTGGTCATGTGAACATAAGTTATGATTCATATTATCTTTATCTATATCAGTGGTTCTCAACCAGGGGTACGCAGGTATTGTTCGAGGGGTTCAGTCTAGCTTCTGTATAAAATGCCGATTTTTATTAATTTTTTGTGATAATAATAAATTTTCTAGATTTTTTAATAAGTTTAATAAAACATAAAGTAGTATAATTTCTTACCTTTGAGATTTAATGAAAACATTAGGAATGTTATGTATTTGTAGAAATCCATTGTGTAAATATTTTGAATGAAGGTTGTATTCTAATAGATACACAAGTACATATAACTTTGTTCTTATTTGTTTTTTATTTAGAATATTATCATGATTTCGACTTTATATCGCTTAATAATTAACAAATGCGTCAGATATGACATTTGCTATTCCTTTTTTATCAATATTTAAATAAAAAGCCAATAAGAACAAAGTTATAATTGTGTACCTATTCTAATACAAAATTATTCATTAGGAATGTTATTTTGTTATCTTATAACTACAATGTAGTTTACATTACAGCGCGAACTTTATATTTAGCCTATCACGCACAATGCGTGAAGAACAGGAGTCGTGTGTACCCGTTTCAGTTGGTACAGTTAGTATTATTGATTCGAGTATAGATGTACATACTGATTTTTATTTTGCGATTTTTTATTTAAATTTATACTGCTAAATTATAAAAATTGACAAATTTGTGACTAGAGGAATAAAGAGACCAAACAAAAGTTCTAATATGCCTAGCACAAGTAGATCTACTTCACTTTCTTCAAAACGAAGGTATTATCAAGAGGAATATTTAAAATTTGGTTTTTATTATTGTGGTGATGAAACACATCCAATACCATTGTGTTTAATCTGTGAACAAAAACTCAGTAACAATTGTATGAAGCCCTCGTTGTTGAAAAGACACTTTGAAAAAAATTATCCAACGTTAAACGTTAAGCTAATTAATTATTTTGAAGAAAAGAAACAAAATTATTTAAAAAAATCTAAGTTTATGAAGGCGGACTTTATAAATATTAATAAAGAATTACTGGTAGCTTCGCTAAAAATAAGTTACCGTATTGCCCTTCAAGGAGAAGCACATACAATTGGTGAAAATTTGATAAAACCCTACATTATAGACATTTGCTTGGACCCAAAGAGTTGAAAAAAATTCTACAAATGCCACTATCTAATGATACTGTCAAAAGAAGAATTTCAAATTGTGCAAATGATCATCAAAAACTTATTAAAAGAGTCAAATTGTCGCCTTATTTTATAATACAACTAGACGAGAGTACTGATGTAAGTAACTTGGCAGTTCTCTTAGTTTTTATTAGGTATCAATATAATGATGAGCTTTCTGAGGAATTATTAATATGTGACGATTTAAAAAGCACTACACAGGAGCAGATATTTTCAATTTAATTGATAATTTTATTAAAATACATGAATAGAATGGAAAAAATGCATTGATATTTGTACAGACGGTGCCAAAGCCATGAAAGGCTCTGTGTAGAACAAGTTGTAAACAAGTGGCTCATCCATCTTGCTCAAGTAGCCACTGTATTCTACATCGAGAAAATTTGGTGGTAAAGAACATTCCGGATGCGTTAAAAGACATTTAACATGCTCATAAAAATTGTAAACTTTATCAAAAATAGTGCCCTGAATTCTAGACTCTTCAAACAACTTTGCAATGACATGGGAAGCAATTATGACTGTCTTTTATTTTACAACGAAGTGCGTTGGTTGAGTCGAGGAAAGGATCTTACGCGAGTGTTTGATCTGAAATATCTTCATTTCTAAAGGAACGTATGTGCCAACTAATGACAGCATCAAGTAAAGATAAACTCGAAACATTTATTAATTTTATGAGTCGGATTACAATTTACAAGGTATTGCATATTTGTGCGATATAATAGGTTGTCAAATATCTCCCTTCCGCCTTTTTCGCGGCTATGTACAAAGCGCTACAGAGCTCGTATCTGGTAATACTATACATCATTTGAAAGGTCTTGACATAACCTACAAAACGACGCTATGCATGATTAGTTTGGATATTGCGTTAAACAGTTATAGACGAGTAAACATGGAGTTCACTAAAGCCGAAATTCGCGTTATTTTAAAGTTTCCCTTCGTTAAAGGCAAATCCGCTAGAGAAACGTTGCGTTTGATTAATGGTGTTTTGGGGGATGATATTCTATCACTTCGAACCGCGGAGGAATGGTTTCGACGATTCAGAGCCGGTGAAAACGACACCATGGTTTTCCTGTATGTTTAGTGGGATTGGAAGGGAATCATCCACTATGAGCTGCTCCCATATGGCCAGACGCTTAATTCTACCATCTACTGCGAACAACTGGACCGCTTGAAGCAGGCGATCGACCAGAAGCGTCCAGAATTGGCCAACAGGAAGGGTGTACTGTTCCACCAGGACAACGCCAGACCACACACTTCGTTGATGACTCGTCAGAAGCTACGAGAGCTCGGATGGGAGGATTTATCACATCCACCATTTAGCCTGGACATAGCGCCAAGTAATTACCACCTGTTCCTGTCCATGGCGAACGCCCTTGGTGGTGTAAAGTTAGACTCAAAAAAGGCTTGGGAAAAGTGGCTGTCCGAGTTCTTCGCAAATAAGGAAGGGGGTTTCTACGAGGGGGGTATTATGAAGTTGCCGTCTAGATGGAAACAGATTATCGAACAAAACGGCGCATGTTTGAACTAAATCCGATCACTGTAACACTTTTTATAAAGCAAAGAGCAAAAAAGCGGAAGGGAGATATTTGACAACCTATTATTTGAAAAACTAAACGGACTCAACCTTGCATTACAAGGCAAAAATACTAATATATTTGTTGTGAATGATAAAATTTCTGCTTTTCAAGCAAAAATTAGTATGTGGATAGAAAGAGTTAAGAGACATGAATTTGATTGTTTTAATTCGTTTGATTCTTACTTCAATAAATTTTAATTTAAAAAACGAAATTTTAGAACATCTTTCAAATTTGTCAAGCTCTTTCATAAAGTATTTTCCAAAAAACAAAAACATTGAAAATGATATGTGGATAGCAGATCCGTTTTCAAAAAATAAAAACTATTCGGGTTTATCTTTAAAAGAAGAAGAACTGATTGAAATTTGCTACGACTCCACATTTAAAGAAAAATTTTTTTGTGTGCCTGTTTCGACATTTTGGATTACACTTCAAGAACTTTTTCCAAATGTTGCTAAAAAGGCCATTATACGACTTTTGCCGTTTGTCACTACTTATTTATGTGAAAGCGTCTTTACAAAATATTGTGATACAAAAACAAAAAAAAAGAAATAAATTAAACCCATCAGCGGACAATTGACGTCTTGGGAACCAAATTATGAAAAAATTGCTGAAAATTGAACACAGCAAGTTTCTCATTAGCAATTAAATTAATATATTTGTAATTAGTTTTTTGTTTATTATATATTTTATATTTATTGTTTCTATGTTTATAATTTAATCATGTATATATTGGCATTTTTCTTTATTGTTTCATTATTTTTCACTATTAAACATACATTTATATTTTTTTTAATTTCACAAAATAAAATTTCAGAAATGAAAAATCTAGTTATTTTTATTTGAACCTTAATCTTGCATTTAAAAAAACTAATAGGAAAAGGGTACTTACAAAAATATGTAAAACTATGGGGTACGCCTGAAAAAAAGGTTGAGAACCACTGATCTATATAATTAAAAAACAGGTTTTTGTCTGCTTATTGCTCAAAAAGGTTATTCTATTGTTTTGTTTCCTTTCTATCGGGGACATATACAATGTATAAAAAAAAAGATATTTTCTCTATACCATCTGAGGGGAAGAAACCCCTCCTCATTGGCGATACAACTGATTAATAAGAATTCATCATAAATTTTAATGCTATGAAATATTTTTAAATACGTTCAGAATGAAAATCTATCCTGAAATCAATATTTATGTTTCAAAATTCGTAGGAAAAAAGTTAATCGGAGCAATACAAAAGGAGTTAGTTACTAAAAGTAATTAATCGCTAATTAATTATAATTAAATTATATTTCTTCTATACCTTGAAATATCTATAAAAATTTTCAAAAGTCTATCTCAAAAAAAAGTCGATGAAAAATCGATTTAAATTTGTCAAAAGAGCGAACAGACAAACAAAGAGACAGACGCCAAGTGAAGTTAAGAAAAACGTTATAAATAAGCGGGAGTGTCCTCCCCTAGACTTTCCCGCATATAAATAGGTATAAAGAGTTGCGAATGAATATTTAGAATGTAATAAAGTGCTACTTCCGGTTAACTGATATTTTAAATGTAAAAAAAACAGATATGGATATAATATAAATATTTTTAATTTTATTTTATTTATAATATATAAGGGCTGGCTGTGACGTCATGAAGTGCTGGGTGACGTCATATAATTTTAAATTAAGAAAAAACTAATGAAGATGATTTTTCTCGAGGATAAAATCAATACAAAGTGCATAACACGTGGAGATATGCCTTCACGTGAAATTTGATATGAAAATAACCCTCTCTCTTCGATCGGCAATACTAGCACTTCCGGTTTCCGGATTTGCACTAAAAGTTGATCCATTCATCATACTGATGCATTAAGTAAATATACCAAATTTCATCAAAATCCGTTGAGCCGTTCAAGCTGTACACATCTCTACGGACACACATCGGACGGACGGACAGACATCATGCTAAAAATACTTTTTTCTGTTAAGAAAATGCATGATTCGTGGAGATATGTACCTAAAAATATCCATAGGTGAAATTTGGTGTGAAAACAATACCTCCCTTACTATCGTCGGTCGGTAAAAAAGAAACGCTACTTGTATAGGTAAAATGTCACTTCCGGTAGTCAGATCATGATGAAATTTGGTATCTGAATTTTTTTCATATTTTTAAATCTATATACAAAATATGAAGCAAATATCTCGAATCAAACTGGTACTTTACTTGAAACGCAACCATTGTAGGTAAAGTACCACTTCCGGTTAACCGATTTTGACGAAATTTTGATAGAAATCTACAAACTGTGAATAATATCGGTGTACCAAATTTCGAAGTCCTAGCTTGATTAGTTTTTGAGTAAATTTGCTTACAGACATTACATACATACATACATACATACATACACACACACAGACATAATTCCAAAAATGGTATTTTCCGACTCAGGGAGGTCTAAAACGTCAAGATCTATCAAAATCTCGAAGTCGAAATTTTTGACGATTCCAATACTTCCCTTATACGAAGTATGCGGGAAAGTAAAAACTGTAAAATGAACCGAATTTTCTCTTTGTTGACTTCCATTTTTAACACCCTTTAACTCACAACTGAATGGACAGAACAAAAAGCAACATAATAATTTTTTTAGTGTGTAATGTCAGCTTGACAACGAACATAAATTTGAAAATGTTTGATTGATACTTTTCGAAATATCGTTCACTACAGCCAACTACCGAAAAAAATGGATTTCTTTTTCCCCAATCTTTTATATGTATATATATACACCCTCCGTTCCAAAAGAAACCGAACTTTAAAATAGTAGCACTAATGCCATCAGTTGTAATATTTTACCCGTAGATGGCTTAGTCCCTCTTTGACAACTGGTATAAATTTCATGACATTTGAATGCATACAACAAAAGTTATTGCGTTTCAAATCTCAGTGTGTTTTGTACATCAGTCGAAAAATGAGTTTCAAACAAAGAGCTGCAATTGATTTTTGTGTTAAACTTGGTAAAACTTTTACTGAAACGCACCAAATGCTACAAAATGCATATGGTGATGATTGACTATCCTGTACGCAAGTTTACGAGTGGTTCGGGCGATTCAAATCGGGTAGAGAGACGATGGATGATGACGAAAGATCAGGCCGTCCCAGAACCGGATTTTCGGAAGAAAATATCGAAAAGTGCGTGAATTCATCAAAAATCAACCAGACAGTCACTGGAGAGTTTTACTTGAGCGTCATGAAGCGTTTGCTGGCAAGAATTCGTCGTATTCGGCCAGAATATCGAGAAATCGGCAGTTCGACTCTTTTGCACGGTAATGCACCATCACATCGTCCGCGACTTGTAACTGAATTTTTGGTCAAAAATCACGTTATTCCTTTGCATCATTCGCCCTATTCTCCAGATCTGGCTCCGTGCGACTTCTATCTGTTCCCTAAACTGCATTTGGCGATGAAAGGAAAGTGGCACGCATCGATTGAAGAGCCATTGAGAATGCGACGACCGACGTCCTAAAGACCATTCCAATAAAGGACATGGAGAAGTCGTTTGACAACTTGTTGGAGCGTCCAAATTTGTGTATCGATGCAGAAGGAGAATACATTGATTAATAAAAATGATTTGTTCCAAAATGTACATTGGTTTTTTGTTTTTTTAAAAAGTTCGGTTTCTTTTAGAATGGAGGGTGTATATATATATATATCATTATAATTTAACGATAATATAATAATTTAATATTATTGGAATATATTTAATAGTTATTTTAATCAATCCTAAAGGTCCTAAACAGCAGATCACAACTTTTCATTTCCACAATTCCCCTTAAAATCAATAATATTTTAATAAACATATATATTACAGAAATAATTCTAATGAATTATCTTATTAGATATATAGATATACAGGGTGGACCAAAAGTCCGGTAACATTTGAATCGAGCGCTGCTTCGAATTACGGGGGATAGGGGGGAGCGGGACGATACTAAACACGTTGGAATTCAGTGCCATGGCGTCGTTCAGCGGAGTACAACGCACGTTTTGCGTACGCGAGTACTATCGCAACAACGATTCTGCGACTGAAGCGCGACGAAAATTTTGTACAACATTCGAAATAAAAATCAATCTCCATCAGCTCGTGCAATTAAAAATTAGGTACAGAATTTCGAGGAGACGGGTTCAACATTAAATCAACCACGATCCGGCCAACCTAGGACGTCAAGAGAGCCCGTAAACATAGAGCGCGTACGAGCATCTGTTACAGAACAACCTGGCCTCTCTACTCGAAAGCGGTCTAGTGTTTTAAATGTGTCCAGGACATCTTTAAATCGTATTCTTCACAAGGATTTACATTTACACCCGTTTAAAATTCAAATTGTACAGCAATTAAGGCCAAAATTATGGGCAAAATGTCATATCCAAAAGAGGTGACATTAACTGGCCACCCCGCAGCCCGGATTTGTCACCAATGGACTTTTTCCTTTGGGGATACCTCAAAAGTAAAGTTTTTAATAACAACCCTCAGTCTATTGAAGAATTAAAAGAAAATATACGCGAGGAAATTCAGAACGTTTCTCCAAACACTTTTCGGGTGGTGATGGAAAATTTCCGCACTAGGTTAGGTGCCAAACTAAACAAGGGGCACATTTGGACGACGTTATTTTTAAAAAATAAAACCCTGATTTTTGTACTTTTATAATAAATAAACATATTTTCTCTCTTTTTGTATTTTTTATAACCATTTGAAATGTTACCGGACTTTTGGTCCACCCTGTATATTGATATAATATCTTTAAAAATTAAAGATTTTGAGAATATTGTAAAGAAAATAAATTATAATAAGGCAGTTATTTTTAAATGGATTAATTAATTATATATTGTGTACATTTTAGTTTGGCCTAAAACTTTGTTCAATACTTAATTTTGACTTGACATTTATTTAATTATTTATTATTAACCCCCAATTAATTTATTAAAAAAAATTTCATTTTATTATATTTTCAGCACCATCCAGTCATAACGAAAGATAATAAAATGAATGTTTTAAAATATGAAACTAAAGAAAGAAAAAATTCGATTCCTGATTCACACACAGGAGCGATCCGTAAACAAAATCGAATTGAAAATCACACACACACAAAGGTAATATAATTAATCAATATATACTATACAAAGTGCGTCCAGTATTTTTCCAGATGGATGGAATTATATGAAGCATTCTCCCTTCCCCTCCATTAATTAACACTTCTCAGGATAATAATTTTGCAGCCCTCATACTTTTGCTGAAAAAAGTATCCCATCTTGTCCCTACTTAGAAAAAATTTCACTCTTGACTCTTTGCCGATTCACCGAATATATTTATAGTGACAAAAAAGTGCACGCCAGGGTGGCGCCGTTGTCGGGCAATCATTTGGATGAGAAGGCGCATTGACAATACCCACAGAGCATTACTCGAAAACAGCACCACAATGACGTTTACTTTTTTTCCGTCACTGCACATATATACGAAGGTGGGGTGAAAAGTTTCCAGCCTGACCAAGAAAAACGATGTTTTTAAATTTTTTTTTTCCTATATTTTTCAACATAATCTCCATCAACACTGATACATTTCTCATAACGTTGTTCTAATTAATTAAAGTCTCATCAACAGTTATGAATCGATGCACAAATTCGTTTGGATTACGCCTACAGCGCTAAATTGTAGGTAGTAATGGTTTTTCGAAGCAGTTTTTGGTCTAACGTTAGCAAACGCGGCACCCACGTTACACACAGCTTTCCATATTCAAATGGTTGTGAAAAATATTTCACACACGTTCAGCTGACATCGTACTGGTCTCAGCTATCTTGAATGTTAAAAAATAAAGCAAAAAAAAAATTTAAAAACATCGACTTTCTTGGTCAAGCCCGAAACTTTTCACCCCACCCTCGTAATTTGAAATATAGTTTTCATGAAATATTATTTCTAGCAAAATAAGGAACATAAAAATCTTCATAAGATATCAAGTGAAATTTCTGTTCAAAATAAAAAGATAACATATACTGAACCAAATTCTAATGATTCAGTGAAAAATTCTAATTTAATGTCTAAAAGAAGAATAAACAAAAATACAAATCGGAACCAATTTCAACAGGCACAAAATGAAAAACCAAGAATTATTAACGAAAATACAAATCGAAACCAATTTCAACGGGAACAAAATGAAAAACCAAGAATTATTAACGAAAATACAAATCGAAACCAATTTCAACGGGAACAAAATGAAAAACCAAGACCTGAAAATAATAATTATAGAAAAAAAGTTGTGGGATATCGTTTTTTAGAAAATCTTCTCTCCAAAGATATTAGAGAATTAATTGAAATTTTGGCAAATAATAAAAGTGGATTTATGGATATTTTAAAACAAGATAATTTGAAACATGATTGGATAATGATAATTATAAATTTATTATCTAAATTAAAAGAAACTGATTTTATTCATTTAAGAATACCTGTTTTGACAAGTTCTTGTGAACATATTTTTCTTAACCAATTGAATATCGCAATAAGTAAACTCCCTTCTTTGAAGAAAAGCTCTATTGATATAATTCGATTCATTGAAAATATTTTAGTATTTTGTCAGCTTATTTTTGAAACATTGCCTCATCAAGTTAATAAATTTGAAGATATATTAATTGCATTAGATTTGAATATGGAAGGAGTTAAAAAATATAAACAAATAACATTTTCAGAGGAAATTGATTTCCTATTTTCTCGTCTTCAACAGCAATTCTTTGATGTTAAAAAAGTAAATATTTGAATATTTTTATTGAGAAAAAATATCTAATAATTTTTAATTTAAATTGATAGTATTAATAGAGTTTTGAAATCTTTCAGGAAATGAGCAAATCCTCACAAAAAAAGAATAAATCTCTTACTCCTCCAAACGATTATAGATTGTTAAATATAATTCCAACCTTAGAAGAGATCAACGAAAAAGATGTAAGTAAATAACATATTTAATTTATAAAAGTTTTTTTTATTAATCGAAAATAAAAATCTTCTATTTTAGCCATTTATCCGATCTAATATAATTAAGGATGGCTATAATAATGTAGAGCATTACTTAGACGTTCAATTTAGACTTTTAAAAGAAGATTTTATTCATCCCTTAAGAGCAACTATTGATGAATTTAGGAATAATAAGATAAAAAAATTCAGAAATATTTATTTTAAGTAATAATTATATTGTCATGTCATATATTTATTAAATATTACTTTCATTATTATTTTTTTAGAACTCAATTTAAATCTTCCAAATTTATAAATGGATCTTGTGGACATTTAGTAATTTTTGAACAAAAAAACAAAAAATTTGATTTAACTCTCTCACAAAAATTTATGTATGGATCACTTCTGGCTTTTTCACATGATGATTTCCATTCAGTGATATTTGCCACAGTAGCTGATAGAAAAAATCTTAAAGACGGAGAAATTGTCGTTTTTTTGTTAAATGATGATGATGTTAAGGATATTTATCAAAAAGATTTTGTTATGATAGAGTCAGATGTTTATTTTGAACCATATTATCATGTAATGAAAAAATTTAAAACTATGAATTCATCTAATTTTCCTTTAGAGAAATATATAATCAATGTCAACAAAATAATTGATCCACCAAAGTGAGTATTTTTTAAAATGTTTCACATTAAAGACTTATATTTGATTAAATATACTTTAATTAGCAGAATAAAAGATACAAATTTTCCTATATTATAATAAAAAATAATTAGTTAAGATTTATCAATTTTGTATCTCTTATTCTGTTAAAAAATATCGATGAGTTTCTTAATTACATTAGCTAAGGGAGTAATTAATATCATTTTAATTTCATTTATTTATTTTATTTTAGGTATATCAAAGATGTACAAGTAACAATAGATTCTTATAATTTGTCTCTCTTAGATAAAAATCAATGGCCATCAGCCCATCAATTGAAATTGGATAATTCTCAATATATAGCATTTCAACTTGCGCTGACATCAGAACTCTGTCTCATTCAAGGACCACCAGGAACCGGAAAAACTTTTATTGGTTTAAAAATAGTGAAAGTTCTTTTAGAAAATTTCAAAAATCTTCAAATAAATAAACCAATACTAGTAGTATGTTATACTAATCACGCTCTTGATCAATTCCTAGAGGGTATTTTAATTTATACCAATAATCTTGTACGAGTTGGAGGAAGATCAAAAAGCGAAATGTTAGATAATTATAATATATCTCATATGAGAAGAACCACAAATAAGTCTTGTCATCAAAGGGAATTATATTATGATGTTAAATTTAAACAAACCAATTTCATTCAAAAAATGAATGACATTAATAATGAAATTGAGGTAATTAATTATCTTTATATTTATATATATTAAATTAAATCTTCAATTATTGAATATTATAGAATTACATTTGCTTGTCAAAGGATATACGTTCTGTTGGGCAAACTTTTCTATTTATTATTTCAAGAACTTTTATTCAATTTAATTTAATTATAAAAATTTATTTTTTTCTTCACTACTATCAATATTTTTGATTTCTTCTTGTTCAGTTAATATCCTTGAGCTGATCATTAGAAAGACTAGCGGTCGAACTTAACAGGTAGGCCCGGAAGCACCCATGCCAACTCAATAATTAGCTCAGGTAGTATTCCATCCCCAAGTTATGTGCTTACCTTCCTACTAGGATAGTAGGTAGTTAAAAGGTAACAATAAAAGGCGAATTTTATAAAGAAGGAAATAGGAAGAAGTTTATTTGTGAACTTGTTACAAATCATACAAGGCCGAAAAGGTGTGTGTTGAGTTTCTTAAAACTAAAATTAAAAACTAAAGACTAGCAACTGATCTGTCTGCAATTTCTGCTCTCCATATTTATATTACTTTAGTAGGGGGCGGGGGGAGCTGAGGGGACACATGGAGGTTCGTAGAGGGGACTGAGGGAAAAGGGTCCTGTTTCGGTGGGTGGTCTATATTATTCATCTGGACGACACTTAGCCGTCTTTGGGTCATGACGTTAATTGTTAACAGATATTAAATTAATTAGGTTGGTTGACATTTCTTGGGCTTTGTCCATCCCTATAATAACTTAAATCTAAAGAAAGGGTCAGGATGGACCATCCTTTGACCAGATGTTAGGTCGGGTCAGAATACATTAAATTACGAGGTTGATTGACACATTTTGGACTCTGTCAATCCCTATAATAACTTATTCTAGTTATGTGAGCACGAGTAGCCGTGGGAACATGACACCCATGTCCTCGCTCAGCCCACTTCCTTAACCGGAAAGTCCATTTTCTCGGACATAGTATGACATTCGGATAAAATTCTAATCTTTTCCACTACTTTGGCACTCCCTATAACGCCTGTCTTTCTCTAGCTAAGATGTTAACAGCAATCATCCATGCTATGACACTAACAGCATCCAGTGAGATGATCCGGAATGCTCACTCTTTTCTGAATGCACATTGCCAATAAACTGAGATAATATCTCTGGACGTAGTTTTGGATAGCATAGCTTCAACCCAAATTGGCACATCATAAAGAATAATTGAAGAACTAACACCCTCCTTTCTGTATTGGCCAGCCTATATTAGGCATACTTCTTGATAGAGACATATTTACCCTTGATGTACTCTTTAAAGTGGTTCATCAATCTCACCCCCACTTAGTACTTAGTAGATGAACTTTCCTGTCACTGATCTTTATGAGGATCACCTGTGTTTTTTGTTCGGCCAATTGGAGACCATCGAAATTAGCCAACGATGGACGCTAATTATTTTCTCATTACACGCCCTAATAATTTCCTCGGTATATTTGGCCGTCACCACCATTTCAATAGCATCGGCGAAACCAACGACCTTGGCCTCTTTCGGCAAACCAACCATACATTATGTTCTAGAGCAGGGATGCCTAACACGCGGCCCACTCAAAGTTTTGATGCGGCCCACTATCGACTCATTTTGGAGTTAAATTTTAAAGAATTCACAGTCCGGCAAGCGACCTATAACTTCGAGGCTATAAAAAAAAGACTGCAACATTCAAAAACAAAAAACCACCTCTATCCCCAAAAATCTCCATAAGTTTTGAGACATTCACTAGCTAGGCTTAACATATTCTGGTAATTTTGCGGCCCAGTTAAATATTTAAGTTTGCGATGTGGCCCATTAAATTAAAAGGTTGGACATCCCTGTTCTAGAGCATGGGTGTCTAAACTATGCCCATTTGCATTTGGGCCGCATCTCAAAGGGTTTTGGGCCGAATGCGGCCCACGGGTCGCACTTTAGGCAAGCATGTTCTAGAGCAAGGGTCGGCAACCTTATTCAATAGTCGGGCACATTTCTGAAATAATATAACAGGGGTGGGCACTTGGTGATACTTAGAGCCATATTGAAAAACATTTTACCTTTTTTTTAACTAATAATTTTAATACTTAATATTTGAATGTAGCATCGCGGGCACTTGAAATGGCTTCGTGGGCACCTGTTTACCTGGTTGCTGACTCCTGTTCTAGAGGATTTGGAAAATTAAAAATAAAATTATTATAATTATATAAAATAATTGAAGGTGTAATTTATTTGTATTAAATCTTCATTATCTTATAATCATACTAAAAAATAAAAATTATAATATATTAATAATAAAGAAAATTTGTTTTCGATTCAACTGAAAAAGGTTTTATTTTCAGTATATCATAAATCAACAAGGAGTAATTTCATTATCATTACTTTCAAAAATTATTGATAAAGAGACAAAGGAACAATTACCATCCAATGAGTTATTTTTACAATGGTTAGAAATTGATCTTCAAATTGAAATGGGATATGAAAATTTTCAAAATTTTCAAAATAATAAGGAGAAAGAAGAAATCGAATCTAATATTTCTGATGAAATAGTAATTATTATATATTCATTATTATTATTTAAAGAATTCAATTTTAAATAATATTTTGTATTTTCTAGAATTTTGATATAGATGAAGATCTTCCAGATTATATTTTAAATGAAGAGGAAGAAAATATAATTCAAAATAAACCTTTTGAATTTACAATTGATATACCAAAAATCAAGTGTGAAATTGAAACATTACAAAAACAAATGTATGACTTAAAAGAAACTGATCAATATGATATATTAAAATTACACACTTTATATCAAGAATATATTGTAAAAATATCAAAAGTAAATTATTATTCAAATAAATTAAAAAATTACAAATATGATGAAAACGTTAATATTAATTTTCGTCATAATAATATATGGAATCTAAGTGGTCAACAGAGATGGTTACTTTATTTTTCATGGTGAGATGTTATCTATATAGATATCAATAAATCATTTTAATATTAGTTAATAAGTTAATAAGAAAAATATAGTCACTAAAACACTTCACTATGGGAGTGGCCAGTAACTAAAATGAAAATGAAATTCAAATTGTTATTAAATTTGAATCAAAATTCAGAAGATAAATCTCTCCAAAATTTTTATAAGAAAATTTATAAAAGAAAAAATATTTTTGTATGTAAATTCGATCTATGATATTTCATAAATTTAATATCTTGTTAATTTCAATTTTGTTACAATAGAAAGTAGTGTGAACTTTTAGGATCAGTTTATTTTATAGATTTTGATAAAATGATTTATTTGTATATTTATATAAATAAATCTTGATTTTTAGGGCGTCAACATATATAAATATGCGTAAAGATAGTCTTGAAGAAATGCTTGGTGATTACTTTGAAGTTTCGAATCAATTAGAAGAGTTAAAAATAATGGAGGATTATTATATTTTAAAGAAAGCTCAAGTTATAGGGATGACGACATCATTAGCTGCCAGAAACCAGAACTTATTAAATCAATTAGGTTGTAAAATAGGTAATTAAGATAATGATTTATTGCTTTTATATAAAAAATGTATAAATTATTTTAAGGTTCAAAATATATATTATGGCCAAATTTGTTGTTTTCTCTATGAATTTGACAAAAAGATATTTAATTTTTGTATTTTCGAAAACCTTGCCATTCATATCAGCCGACCTTTTTATCTTTTTTTGTATTATCTTGTTTTTTTACATTTGTATATGGTCAAAATAAAAGCAAACAATCAATTGTTTTAGTGATTGTGGAAGAAGCAGCAGAAATTATGGAAGCCCATATTGTTGCATCCTTATCTGAACATTGTGAACATCTTATTTTAATAGGTAGAATTTTATAATTGAATTGTTTTCAATAATAATCTATTTTAAATATAATTTATCTAACCTTAGGTGATCATCAGCAATTGAAACCAAAAATTGCTACTTATGAATTGGGAAAAAATCATAATTTCGACATTTCTTTATTTGAAAGATTGGTTTTAAATAATATAGACAATGCAATACTTCAGGTAAAAATTATTACATCTAATTTCATCTAATGAAAATTTAATTTAATTTTTGTTTAGCTACATACAATATAATATTAATTATAAACATTATTAAATTTATTATTTTATTTCAGACCCAACATAGAATGAGACCTGAAATTTGTTCTCTCTTGGTCCCAGCTATCTATGAAAATTTGAGAAATCATTTGTCTGTTTTTAATTACGAATCAATATTAGGGGTATCCTCAAATTTAGCATTTATAACTCATAATGTAAAAGAAACAGAGGTAAATTTTAATATTAATAAAAATCTTCTTAATTTAATTAAATTATAAAATAATACTTTAAGATTTAAAGTGTTCGAAACTAACATTTTTTTCCTAGTTTCTATTCAAGTTCAATGTTAATTTTGTTTTATTATTTTCTTTTTTACAGAACAACGACACAACTTCTCATTTAAATGAATATGAAGCTGATTTTCTTCTTCAGTTTTGTCAACATTTGATTTTGCAAGGATATACTTCGGAACAAATAACAATTTTAACTGCCTATTCAGGACAAATGTTTCTTATGAAAAAGGTTTTATCTTCATCTTTATATTTACATTTATCAATATTAAAAATTTACTCTTAAATTTTTAGAAAAGTTATAAAATGCCTTTATTAAATAATGTTAAAATTATAGTCGTTGATAATTTCCAAGGAGAGGAAAATGATATTATTTTGCTTTCTCTAGTAAGAAGTAATCCAGAATCTAATATTGGATTTTTAAAAACTGCCAATCGCGTCTGTGTAGCCCTTTCAAGGGCTAAGAAAGGATTATATATCATTGGTTAAAAAAATAACACATTATTAATATTAATATTTTAACAATAATTTAAAAACAAAATCATTTTTTAGGAAATATGCAAAACTTAACAATGAAGGGTTCTATTTGGATTGACATTAATAAAGCTTTAATGAAACTTAAAGCTGTAGATCCATTTTTATTATTAAAATGTCAGATTCACCCTGATCAAATAAGAAAAGTGTCAAAAAAAGAAGATTTTTTTGATATTCCAGAAGGAGGGTGTGCATTGTTATGTCATTCTCTTTTAAAATGTGGACATACTTGCAAGAATGTTTGCCATATTCAGGATAGAGAACATAATAATAAAATATGCTATGAAAAATGTGAAAGGTTCATATTTTTCTTTTTATATAATATATATATATATATTTATTTAATATAATTTACTAAATTTTAGGGATGCACCAAAGTGCTATTTTGAACATAAATGTCCACAACTTTGTCGGGAAGTATGTAGACCATGTGAGATTCTAATTCCTCGGAATTTAGATTGTGGTCATAAAGTAAAAGTTCCATGTCATCAATTAAAAGAAAATTACAAATGTGAAAGCATAGTTAAAATAAAATTGAAAGATTGTGAACATGAAAATTCAAAGCCTTGTTATTTGGAAGAAAATAAAGTTAATTGCCAATTTAAATGTCAAGATCGACTTCCTTGTGGTCATGCATGCATACTTAATTGTCATAAATCTAAAGATCCTGATCACAATCAAGTAAATTGTTATTAATTTTCTATTTCTTATTATTTAATCATATTCTAATTAAATTTCTTCCAATTATGATTTATATTATATTTTTAATATGATGAAACATAATTTTAATAACTAAAAATTTAAAATATAATTAATTATTCATTTTACATTATGATAAAATTTTTTTTATTAAAATATTTTAAATTTTAAATGAAGTCAAAATATTTATTTTTATCTTCTTTAATATATGTATTTATTTAATATAATTAAATGTTTACTTATTATTCAAAGTTTAGATTTAGATTATTAATATAAAACAATAATTTAATTTTAGTATATTTGCAAAAAGCCTTGTGCTAAAAAAAACAACAAATGTTCTGAAAACCATGAATGTACCAAACTTTGTTTTGAAGAATGTGGAGATTGTGATTTTAATATTAAGAAAAAAAGATTTTGTGGTCATGTACATAATGTCAAATGTTCGCTAGATATAAATAATGATGAATTTAAATGCGATAAACCTTGTAAAAGAAGTATTCCATCTTGTGGTCATCATTGTAAAAATCGTTGTTTTCAACCTTGCGGTAACTGCTTAGTCCAAGTATGTCTCTCTCTCTCTCTATATATATAAACATTTTTAATTTTGTAAACTATAAGTTTTAATTTCAAGTTTTAAAATTTTTTATTACTAAAAATAATATAGGTTGAGAAGAAAATTGAGGAATGTGGACATGTTATCAAGACGTTTTGTCATAAAACGCCTAACTCAAGTGATTGCAATCAAGCATGTAAAAAATTTCTTAGTTGTGGTCATATTTGCAATACCAAATGCTCTCTTCCTTGTACAACTAAATGTAATGTGATGGTTAATTCATCATTAAAATCCCTTTGTGGACATCCCATTAAGATTCCTTGCTATTTAAATAATAACAGTAAGTTCTTTAAAAAATAAATAACAATAATTTTTTTTTCTTTATCTAATACCATAAATTTTTTAGATTTAACTCAAGATATATTACTTCTTTATTGTACCCAACCTTGTATTAATATATTATCTTGTGAGCATATTTGTAAAGGGACCTGTGGATCGTGTTTCCAAGGGCGCTTACATGAAATATGCAAAGAAAATTGTGGAAGAACACTTATATGTTCTCATGAGTAAGTTTTATACAGAAAATAAGAGTAATATATATTTATTTATGATTATATCTTGTTTTTATTCTTTTTAAGATGTAAAAGTCCTTGTGCTGAAAATTGTCCTCCATGTGAACAAAAGTGTCAATACGAATGTTCTCATTCCAAATGTTCGAAACGATGCGGAGAACCTTGCTTTCCTTGTCAAGTACTTTTTACATTTGGGTATAATTCTATTTTTGTTTTGATTTTAATTCTTAATAATCTTTTAATAGGAAAAGTGTGATTGGGCTTGCAAACATAAACGCTGTACCAAAAAATGCTTTGAAGAATGTAATCGTCAACCTTGCTATGAACCATGTGAAAAAATACTGGCGTGTAATCATAAATGTATTGGATTTTGTGGAGAACCTTGTCCAACTCTTTGCAGAAAATGTAATAAAGAAGAAGTTGAAACAATTTTTTTTGGAAATGAAGATAATCCTGAAGCAAGGTATCTTTTTTTCTTAATTTTATTCTAATTAAAGGCTAAATTACTTTTAATTTTTATATAAATTGTTCTTACAGATTTGTCCTTTTGGAAGATTGCAATCATATAATTGAATCTGATGGACTTGAAGAATGGTTTAAATCGAGTTCACAGGGAAATAATGAAATTCAATTATTAAATTGTCCAATTTGTAAAACAAAAATATTAAAAAATAAACGATTTTCAAATATAATTAAGAAAATTTTTAAGAAAATTGCTGATATAAAAGTCAAATATTTTGGTAAACCAGAAGAAATTAAGAGACTTCAAGACCAATTAAAATGTAAAGTCTTAGTCTCAAGAACATTCATTTCAGGTAATACATTTTTATAATATTTTCTTTGAAATAAAGAAATCTTTATCTTTAAGATCTCTTATTTAAAGATAACAGATCATTAATTCTATGAGATCAGCTTAAATAATAATCACAAATGTTAAGTATGTGCAAAATAATATTGAAGTGGAATGTTAGAAACAATTCAGGCTTTATTAAATTTATTTATTATTTAGGATTTAAAAATTATCTTGGTCACTTGGAATTATTTTCCTTAATTAAATCTTTATTTTCAGATTATGACAAAGATCAACAACAAAAACTTACTCAATTGTTTCAAAATATTGAAAATAAATTTAAAAAATTAAAAACTAAGACATTATCTTTAAATGAGATAAACACAATTGATACCAAAATAAACATTCTCCAAGAAATTTTTAATCTTTGCAAAAAAAATCATGAAGCTAAAATTTCATTGAGAACACAAATTCACATGATTTTTACTCAATTATTTAGAATGCCTAAATTAACTAATCAAGTTATCAATGATCTTAATAATGAGTTATTAAGATTCAAAAGACTAGGTGAATTCATTCAATTTAATGAGAATTTATCTACTACGACCGAATTAAAAAATCAATATTTTAAAGTAAAAAAACATTTATATTCCATTGAAAAATATAATGAAAAAATAGATAAAATGTTAATCATTGACATGAAACATTTATCTAAATATATGAATGTATTAATATCTGAAGAAGAACGAAAAATGATTGTTAAGGCGATGAGTTTCCAACCTGGTCATTGGTATGAATGTCCTAATGGACATGTCTATTGTATCACGGAATGTGGAGGAGCTATGGTACAAGGTAAATGTAACGAATGCGGAGAAAATATAGGAGGTAGTCAGCATCAATTATTAAGAACCAATAAAGTTGCAACAAAAATGGATGGCTCCACAAGACCTGCATATCCTGATCCGGATTATTACTTAGCAAGAAATATGAATTAAAATATATTACGTTATTCTAATTTAAATTGTTTCTATATGAAATAATTGTTTTGTTTGGTAATTCTTAGTGTTTGATAATTTTCTATAATCTAATATATCATTTTACTAATTTTTGAATAATATATGATACTTTGTATAAATAATCTTTATTAAATATAAATAAACATTATATTTAGTATGTTTTTGTATATACCACATTTTTATTCCTTAAAGAAAAATTTTAGAAATATCACACAAATTTAAAAGAAAAAAAACAATCTAATTTGCACTTGTAGTTATTTAATTTATTATAAAAGAAATTCTTTATGTGATTTCCATTAGATATTTATTTCATACATTAATTTTTTAATTTTTTCTCTTCCATTTGGAGTTTGTGATATTTACACAAATTAATAAGACAGATTTTAAGTAATTCTTCGTATCTACAATAATTAGAATTAAAACTCTTCTAATTCTATGAAATTTTAGTATTGTTACTAAAGGTTGGGGACCTATTCTAATATCCAACTTCAATAGACAGAACAAATTCAATCCTGTAGTGAAATTATTAATAAAACCTTATCAAAATCGTTAACTTAAAATTATTCTTTTATTAATAATTATTATAATTGTATAAAATATACTGGAAAGGGTAGATAATGGAAGTCTAGCTACAGTAAATAATTATAATAAGTGCACAAAATTATAATATATATATATATTAATATAAAAGCATAAAAAATGCCCTGTAGGGGAATATCATTAAGTCATCATAAATAAACATTAAAAACAAATATTGATAATTTCACATTCATCCATTTTAGAACAATTATCTAAAAAGCGGACAATGTAATTGAAATTTACATGACATAAGTTTCTTACAATTACGAATAACTGACTATTGATCAACTGAGTTCAGGCAGAGGGTGTGTTATTGTTTTAAAATTTGCAATTGCTAAATAATATAAAATTTGATATATCAATAACATTAAAATAAATTAACTTTATTTTATATTTAATTTATAAGTTATAATTTCCCCCCAATAATACTTATTATAATTATATTAATTTCTTTCTAAATAAGCATTAATGTTCTTTAACATTTCAATAAATGTTAATTTTATTATAATTTAATTTTTTATTTTAATTTGAATGAATTCAAATTACTATTTTCTATTAATAATAGGTTATCAATTAAATTAAGGAAAATTTTTTTTAATAACCCAACCCATGCTAAGTCTCTAATATACAACAATATATATAAGTAAAATAGAATAATTTTTTGAATGTAATCACGTTATTTCAAAAAGATTAGACCGATAATATTTATTTAATAATGCTGAAAAGATGCTTAAATAATTTTGGATGGATTTATATATCGGAGCGGGGATACCAACGAGAGATGGTTTTGGAAGAAATTTCTTTGACAAGAAATCACTGTGGCCGGAGGTATTGAGAGTGTCTGAATTGTTAATTAATTTGTATATTTATTGTAAATAAACCGTTTTTTAAGAAATCAATAAAATTTCATTTGAAAAGCCCAAAAGCCCTGTTTCTTGAAAAATAGGAAATTTACGAAACTATTAAAAATAAAGTAATTAAAAATCAGTCTCCAAGTCATCAGTAAATCGATTCGAATAATAAAATGTTTAAATTTATTGAGAAAAATTAAACTATACAAATTATAAATAGAAAAAGTTAAAATAATTAAATTTTTCAAATGTAATGAAATATGACATATACCAAGATCGTGTCCTAAAAATAAAGAATCGATCAATTCAAAATCGGTAAATCTTATTTCAAACTAGCTGCTCAGACCGCTCGCCTTGGGCATTCTTCACACCTAGACGGGGGCTCTGTCCCCTGTACCCCCTAAGTAATTCATAGTATTTGGTTGAAAGTTTAGATGTAAAAGGTTTTCATCCATTTTGTTTCAATCAGTATATTACATAAAACATTCATTTATTTTTGTGTTCTTATTTAAAATATATTTTAATTTAATAAATAAGTTGATTATATATATTATTATTGTATATGTTGTATCTATCTAACTCTGGGCTCGTCGTTACTCGAAAGTTCTTAGCCGCAACATCCACATTTCTTCAAGTGTTCCTATACTGGTATATAACCATCTAAATCCTACCCTATATTTGATGATGATAGTGAGGAGATGATTGCCCCAATTGACTAAAAAAAAGAATTAAATAAAATAATAAATATAAATATAAATAACAAAATTGAAAAATATGAAATAAAAAATAAATTTATGGATAATTTCATTGAAGTAGAAAGAAAAAATAATCTTAAATTAAGAAAATCCTATTGTCTCACAACCATCAGGATATTTTGAAAAATTCATTAAAGATTTTCTTAAAATTAATGAACCAAAATAAAAAATTCGCCGTGTGGTATTCTTTAAAATTTGCATTGTTTATGTGTTTTCTGTGTAAATTTGTTCCATTTAATATAAAATTGATCTGAAAAAAAATTAAAACATTAATTTTCATTAATTTTAATTAGAATCGAAACCATAAATAATAAGTTGACCTGTGGCCAGGTCCGAACCGACCGACGGTTTGAAATAAATTAATTTCCAGCTACAGAAACAATTTCAAATAATTCAAATGCATCTATTAATGCAATAAAAAACATATATGGATATAACATAAATATTTTTAATTTTATTTTATTTATAATATATAAGTAGTAGCTGGCTCTGACGTCATATAAATTAAAATTAAGAAAAAACTAATGAAGACGATTTTTCTCGAGGATAAAACCAATACAAAATGCATGATTCGTGGAGATATGTAAAAATCTCCACATGTGAAATTTGGTGTGAAAACAATACTCCCTTACTATCGTCGGTCAGTAAAAAATTGAATAATATTGGGTTTATTCACGGATGATATTATTATTTATGTAAACCGAGACATTTTTATCTCCCGGAGAATTTTTGCGGGGACACTGGGACAGAATACACATAAGAATAAGCAAAATGATCGTATGGGATTTGAAAGTCAGCTAAAGAATAAGAATATTTGATCTATCAAAATTAAAAAAAATTTTAGGAGATCTAATTTTATTTATTTATTTAAAATAAGTTGTACCATATGTTTATAATTAACAAAAATTATACATTAAGTTAATTTTTTAAATAAGCTTAACTATATTTTATTTCTTTCCAAATATGATTTATCAGTACAATGATAAGAAAAAAATTTGATAATTTATTAATATTAAATTATTATTGAGTATAGATATATTCGATTACAATATATTTATATTCATATGAAATAATTCCCATAATAAAAAAAAACAAAATATTTTTATATTTGGTAAGTTAAAAAGAAATAATAATGAGAAAGAGTTATATTTTTAACAATATATATGATTTTTTTTTGTGAAGTTTGCATTTTAATTTTAAATTGAGAAATTATAATAATAATTAATTCTGCCTATATAGTAAAATATTTAAAATATATCAAAGTTTAAATTATGAAATTGAATATTTCAAAATGAAAATAAAAAGTTCATGCAATCCATCCCTTAAATAATAGCATGCCATTTGTTTTATCCGTCCACATTTTATTTATTTATTAATTCTAATCTAATCTATGAATTAGTTTGATGAGAACATGCATGGATGTAGGAGGCAACCACCTGAAAATTCCTAACAACTATATATAAATTCCCTAATCTCACTAAATTCTGTCATATAATTTAATATATTTCTCCTAATGAATATTATCAAAAGCAAAAAATCATTGTAATTTAATTATACTTTCTATTAAACTTTACTTTAAATATTATATTTACATTTTCTATTTTAAAGTGCGCCATGCTAAATAAATAACGATTATTACTTACATTTGGAGAGCTGTATTTAAATCATTTCATCGTCATGAAGGATGGAGAAGATAATCAAGAATTCAAATCAACATTCAGTAGCAGCAACGAAGATTGAAACATGAAATTTAAGAAGAAAAATAACTTATTAGTTTATAATCAATAAATTTAAATTGAATTAAAAATAAAATTAATAATAAATACTGACCTCGAAGTTAATAAAGGGTTGATATTTCTCGCAGATTCAACTCGAAGAACAGCTCGTAGACTTGAATTGATGTCCATCACTCTCGCCTCGATAAAGAAAAAAAAATTAAGATTAGATATTTATATTAGACTAGCTGATCAGAGCGCCTTCCAGGCGCTCTTCATACCTAGACGGGGGCTCCGCCCCCTGTACCCCCGAGTGTAGTATTTGGTTGAAAGTCTGTATGTAAAAGGTTTTCATCCATTTTGTTTCAATCAGTATAAGTAGATAAGACATATATTTGTTTTCTTAGAAAATATATATTTTAATTTAATCAGTAAATTAATTATATATTATTATTGTATATGTTATATTTATCTAACTCTGTGTCTATACAGTTTTCGAAAGTTCTTAGCCGCAGCATCCACTTTTCTCTAAGAGTCCCTATCCTGAGCTACAACCAAATCCTACCCTGTCCCATCTCTCCCATGTCCCTTCCTTCATTGTCCACCCACCTTGATCTTTGGTCTTCCACCGGATGTTTCCCAATATTTGCATGTGTGTCTGCATACATATCTACGTATATGATAACTGAACACTTAATAATAATAATAATAATGTATTAAATGAATATAATTGAAATTGAAATTTTTTTGGTTTTTATTTTTATTTATTTTTATTGGAATTATTACAAATAATAATAATAATAATAATAATATACCGTTTAATACGTGAAAATAATAATAATAATAATTTATTAAATTAATATAATTGAAATTTTATTTTTTATTATTACATTTTTATTTTTATTTTTTACCGACCGACGATAGTAAGGGAGGTATTGTTTTCACACCAAATTTCACATGTGGAGATTTTTACATATCTCCACGAATATTTCTTAATTTAAAATTATATGAAGTCACCCAGCCATTCATGATGTCACAGCCTGGTCTTACATATATATTACAAATAAAATAAAATTAAAAATATTTATGTTATGTCCATATCTGTTTTTTATTACATTAATAGATATATTAAAATTATTTGAAATTGTTTCTGTAGCTGGAAATTAATTTACTTCAAACCGTCGGTCGGTTCGGACCTGACCACAGGTCAACTTATTTTGTTAATAATTTATTTTTATTTTTTATTTTTTTTGTTAATAGTTATTACATTTTTATTTGTTCGAAAATTATTTCTACTTTATTAATTGTTAATAGTTATTACATTTTAATTAACAGTTTTCGGAATAAGTATATTCTCTTATTTTATAGAGATTTTTATTGTTTGTCTCAAAAGTCTACCTACAATATTTCATTACCATTGTATGATTCAAAATAAAATTCAAAATATTTAATAGGACATGACATGATCTTAGTATTAATTTATTTTCATTATATTAGATTGATTAATAAAATTCAAAATATTTAATAGGACATGACATGATCTTAGTATTTTTCCCATCCCAGAATATTTGCTAATATTACATGTTGGAGTTCCAATTACCTGCATATTTAATGGCAATTTCAATGCTGAATATACTTTTAAATAAAAAATTAAAAAAATTTGAAGTAAATGGAATTATTATAATTAATAAATCTATATATAAATTTAATATATATTCAAACAATAATTGAAACAATATAAATAAAACGATACAATATTTTACTTACATTGTGATTTATATTTCTATTTTTATTACAACTGTTATTATGGGTATGTTATTTTTGACAGTTTAAAAAAAATTAAAAATATTTGAATTTTGAAAATTATATGTAGCGCTATCTGTCGATAGTTTTGTGACACTACAGACTTTTACCATAATATTACTAATTAAATTAATTTTGGATAAATTAATTTTGGATTTAACTACACTAAAACCTTCCTTGGTATGCCCACAACAATCCCTGAAAGTTTCACCGTAATCGGACGGGTAGTTTTTGAGTCTATAAGAGTCAGACAGACAAACAGACAGACATTGCCTTTTATATATATAGATTCATAATAATAATAAATTGTGATACCAACTTATAGGAATATTAAAATAATATAATTATTATTTTACATATATATGAATATAATATAAATATTTTTAATTTTATTTTAAGAATAGATATATATCTAAAAGGAGGTAACTGTGACGTCACATATATACATTTAAATTAAAAACAACTAATGAAGATGATTTTTTCCAGATATGTGATCAATAAAACTAAATAACTTAAGAGTATAACTAATGGTTTTCAATTTATAAAATCTAATTTAACACACAACAATTCCGTCTCATTATTGTATTGCAGCGGTTCTTAAACTGTGGTCCGCGGACCCCTGGGGGTCCGCGGTCCTCGGAAAAAAATCATCGTAAAAATATATACATATATAAATATTTAAAGTTCATTGTTTAACTATATCCTCCTAGAGAATTACGGCTATAATTTAATACTATTAATAATACTATTTTATTTTATTAAATTGATAATTATGTCAATTAATTTTTTGTGAATAAATAAACATATATAAAAAACTATATATAAAATTTGAATTTTCATCCATTCATTCATTTAAAATCATTTTTCGATTGTTCCTTTAAAATAACCCCTCTTAGGGGCTCGGAAGGGGAGGCCATATTTTCTTTCACTTCGTTATTGGGGAAAACCAGGGGAGGGGACAGTCTTACCCGGAAAAACCCAAATTGTCAGCGTCCACTCTGGGGTTTTAAACAGTTTTAAAGCAAATGTTAATTATAAGTTCATTTCTCAACGAGTTGTATCTTTAAATTATTTTTATTAATGTTAATTATAAGTTCATTTCTCAACGAGTTGTATCTTTAAATTATTTTTATTAATTTAATTAATTATAATTAAATTATAGCTAATAATAGTTTATTATAGCTAATAATTTTTTTAATTTTTAGTGTAATTTGCATGATCATTATTTATATAAAAACACTAAACACATTTTGCAATTTCCCAGAAAGGCTGTTTTTGAGATGTAAGTATAAGTTAGTTTTATGAATAAAAAATATTTATTTTAATAATATTTTAGAATCAAATTACGAAATTAATAATATTTTAGAATCAAATTACGAAATTAATAATATTTTAGAATCAAATTACGAAATATATTTATTATATAAATTAATATTCATTTAAAATGATATTAAATCATTTATTTAAAATGATTTAAAACATTTATTAAAATGATTTAAAACATTCATTTAAAATGATATTAAAACATTCATTTAAAATCATATTAAAACATAGCTAGTAAATAATAATTCGTTATATTTATATTATATTTATATTATTGTAGTTGAATGTTAATAAATTACTCCATAAAATGGATCGTTGGCTACAAACTGGTTCAACACAGAAACGGAAAGAATCAGATGATGAGGCATCAACAGCAAACTCTACCAAGAAACGCAAAACTAGAAAATATTCGGATGATTATTTATCATTTGGATTTACTTATATTTGCAACAATGATGTGGAAAGACCAGTCTGCGTTCTATGTCAGGAAAGTTTATCCAATGAAAGTATGACACCTGCTAATCTCAGACGTCATTTACAAACAAAGCACAGCGAGCATGTTAGTAAGTCTATCGAATTTTTTAAAATGAAAAAAGAAGAACTTACTTCAAGTCAGAAATTGATGGTAAAGACGGGATCTGGTGGTATGAGTAAGAAAGCAGTAATGGCATCATATGAAGTAGCTCTACTTATTGCTAAAGCAGGAAAGCCGCATAATATAGCAGAGCAATTAATTCTTCCTGCTACAAAAGTAATTACAAATATAATGTTAGGAACTAAAGCAGCAAACGATATAAATTTGATTTCATTATCAAATGATACGGTTAAGAATAGGATTGAAGACATGTCATGTAATATAAAAGAAGAATTAATATCGAGAGTGCGCAAAAGTCACTATTACTCATTACAATTGGATGAAAGTACTGATGTCACTAATAATGCCAATTTGTTAGCTTTCATTAGATATGAGTTTGAAAATCAAATACAAGAAGATGTATTGTTTTGTGATTCACTACCTTCACGAACGACAGCTAATGACATATTTAACAGTTTGAATAATTTTATAACCGAAAATGAAATAGAGTGGCCAAAATGTGTTGGAATTTGCACTGATGGTGCTCGTGCAATGTCAGGTACAAGAACTGGATTGATTGCTCTTATTAAAAATGTTGCGCCTCAGGTTGTTTGGAATCATTGCTGCATTCACAGAGAATCATTAGCAGCCAAAAATATGTCACCAGATTTGAAAAGAACATTAGACGAAGTAGTTAAAATTGTCAATTTCATTAAGGCTCGTCCACTTAATTCCAGAGTTTTTAAAATTTTGTGTGAGGAAATGGGTAGTCAACATACACATTTATTATTACATACAGATGTACGTTGGTTGTCCCGCGGGAAAGTACTCATTCGCCTTTTTGAGCTTCGAGATGAAATACGATTGTTTTTAATAGATGCGCATTTTGAACTGACCGAATGTTTCAATGATTTTATCTGGTTAGCTAAGGTGGCTTACTTGACTGATATTTTTACAAAATTGAACGAACTTAATTTGAGCCTGCAAGGTACTGTTGTAAATATATTTAAAGTTGAAGATAAAATAGAAGCAATGATTAAAAAAATCGACTTGTGGTCGAAACGCATCCAGAACGGTGTATATGAGTCTTTTCCAACTCTCAATGATTTCATAGAAAGCTCCAGTGAAAAATTGCTTAATCAAACGCGTCAATTATTTGTTGAACATTTAATTACTTTGAAAAGCAACTTCAGGAAGTATTTTTCTACTCCTGATCCTTGCAATAACTGGATCAGAGATCCATTTAATATGGAAATTACAAATGCTAAACATTTATCTGCACCTGAACAAGATATTCTCGTGGAATTATCATGTGATACAACTTATAAACTAAAATTTAACAAAACTGAATTGAGCAACTTTTGGTTACTTCTCAGGTCAGATTATCCTGCGCTTGCAAATAAAGCACTTCAACACTTGATTCCATTCTGCACAACATATTTATGCGAACAAGCTTTTTCGGTACTATTTTATATTAAGTCTAAATATAGAAACAAATTAAATGTAGAGCCGGATCTTAGATTAAAAGTTTCCAATATTAAGCCAGATATTGAGATTCTTGTTTCAAGAAAACAACTGCATACATCTCATTAAATATGTAAGTTATATTTAATGAGATAGATGCAGTTATTTTTTAAAATATTTCTTATTTAATATTTTCTGAAAAAAATTATAAAATATTTATATGAATTTAATGTAAGTACCCATTATAATTTGTGAGATTTGTTGCTATGACAATGTTTGTATTTTCTTTCTTCAATATTATAATTTCTAATAAAATGTGTTCTACAATATGCAAAAAAATCGTTATTCACCAATCACTGTTAGAAATATTCATCATATATCCTTGTCCTTATGAGATCGTAAGCCAGAAATTAATTAATAAAATGACGTAAAGTACCTAAAGTTGTGATGGGGGTCCGTCAAAAAAAATTTTTTCAAGTGGGGGTCCGTGGAGTACATAAGTTTAAGAACCTATGTTGTATTGTAATACAAAGTTAGAAATATTAAGTTTAAAAAAAATTTAAAATATTTGAATTTTGAAAATTATATGTAACGCCATCTGTCGATAGTTTTGTGACACTACAGACTTTTAGCAAAATATTACTAATTAAATTAATTTTGGATAAATTAATTTTGGATTTAACTACACTAAAACCTTCCTTGGTATGCCCACAACAATCCCTGAAAGTTTCACCGTAATCGGACGGGTAGTTTTTGAGTCTATAAGAGACAGACAGACAAACAGACAGACATTGCCTTTTATATATATAGAAGATAGATAGATAGATAGATAGATAGATACAGGAAATAAAAAATAAGATATAAATAAATAAATAATATTAATAGGATTAAAAAAGTGTATAGATTTTTAAAAATATTATCTTATTTCTGTAATATTAAAATACTAAAATTATTTTACATCCTATATAGAACCATGATTATAATAAGTTAGTTATAATACGCATTTAATAGACATATAATAAAAATATCTTAGAAAACATCAGAAAACTAATTATGATTATATTATTAATTTCACGAAGATTTTATTCTGTTCAATTGATATATAGGTAATAGAAATATTATTCATTTTTCAAAAGTGTTATAATAATATGAAATTAACAAAACAATATTCATATGAGATTTGAAAGGAACGGTGTGAGCGATAATGAGATTAGAAAGAATATGTAGAATATTTAAAATTATATATTCCTATATGAATATGAGAAATTGATATTTTTTTGATTTATAATTATATTATATGAATTTTGAAAATAATCAGCACATCTTCCTATTTTTTAAATAAATAAGTTTTAATAGGATTAATATATAAGTTATGTCATCCTAAGACATAAACAGATGGTTTCCCACGCGCTGGAAGGCAAAACCGAGATAATCTAAACAATCCCACAGAATCTGTATCCAAGCCATCTGGAAAATAGATAAGATCATATTATCAACATCTGCAAGAAGGCAAAACCGAGATAATCTAAACAATCCCACGCTGGATCGTCTAAACATCCAAGCCATCTGGTCCACGCGAAGTCAGATAATGTAAACTTTCTCACACACATGGACTAAACTCATTACACCCAAACCAATGCTGAGACCCCTTTAAATATCGACTTCTCGCTCAACTCGAGTTAGTTGAAGTGTCATCGATGCCGTGTCCACGTCACTTTGATCACGGTTTCATCAACACCAAATTGACCCTCAACTCCGGCTAATTTCAAGAATTAGTCGATAGACCAACAAACGGCTCACTCTCAATCTCATCGGCGCATAATACCTTCTTCTAACCCCCGTTCGTGTCTGTGCCTACTAGTGTCAGGTACCTCCGAGGTGAAATTCCTCGTCTTGAGGTGAGCAGGTGTCGTAATCGCGGTACACTAGTAACAGCTATCTACTAGAGTTCACACTCCTCCTGATAGACCATTGTGGTTAAGTCTATCAACCTCCCAAATCGGGTCGACATGTTAGTGTAGTCACGACGTCAAAACGAACAACTCCCCCAATCCCCATTCTCATATTTGCTTCTACAAATACTTTATTGCAAATAATTATAATACAATTTATATTAATGGTATAATTAATGCAAATAAAGAAAATTATAATTAATAATTTTGTGCTGTCCTTTTAACCTTGTTTCCTGTACTCCAACCCTTAGATAAAATAAATTTGATAACAAACATTTAACATCAATACATTCCTCCTTTCAATCCTATTTGAAACTGAGACATCCAGGTGGAGGATGTAACTTATATATTGAAATTTAAAAAATATTTCAATAAATATATTTAAAGAAAAATAAAATTTTGTATATGATTTTTTAATTTTTAAATAATTTTAATTTAACTTTTAATAAAATTTAATTAATGAGATCTGATAGAATATTTATGATTAATTCTTTCCAAAGATTTGAATGAAAAATTTATAAATTTATTTGGGTATATGAATAAAAAATTATAAAAATGCACTTTATAAAATTTAATTTTTATTGAAATATTCTTTTTTAAAGTTCACTAATTTTCCTTTTAATTAATAAAAAATAAATAATAAAATTACAATTAATTCTTGATTAGCGGCTGATTAAGGGATGATTTCAGTGGAGAGGCCGTTCAGGGTCCTACACTCACCAGGGAAGGGGAAAAAATGCGTTCGAGTCAGCCGGCCTGCAAGAGGAGGTCAGTCCAGGCGGCGGAGGGGCATGGAGTGGGGCGAGCGGGGAGTGCAGAGGTGAGCACTCTACTGCAAATTATCTATATCTTCTTCTATATATAAAAAAAGGTTTTTGTCTGCACATTGCTCAGAATTTAAAAATTTTTGCATATATTCGCGTTTCATGACCTCTAGATTCCAAAAGTGACTAGAATTTTTCATGTCTGTCTGTCTGTCCGGAAAATTACTATTTTATAGACTAAGAATTGGCTGAACCGATTTTTATGAGATTACATCACAATATTCTTATATACATCTAGAGTAACATAGGCTATAAATTTTATTAATATCTTATCAATAACCGCAGAAATTAATTTTTTAAAGATTATATAATTCTCCGTGTTGTTCATTCAAGAGCAGCTCGCGGCTCACTGTCGGCCTAGCGGAATCATTTCAAACAATGAATTATCATAGCGATTCCCAATCAAAGAATTATTATAATATTTCACTTTTTATTTTAAATTCTAATATTCAAATATTGATTCAATTAAATCATTTATTCTAAAAGTTCTCATTTTACTTAATTTAATAAAATATTTATTAGATCATATTTTTATCTTAAATTATTTTTTATTTATAATTGAATATTTCTTCTTTTCTATAATATATATATATAATAATATATAAATATTATCATTGAATAATAAAAAAAAATATTATTTAGTATTTTATGAAGTGAATTATATTATCTTTGTTTTTTATTTTAATTTAATTACTCTATTATTAATTACTAAATATATATATATTATATAAAAATTAAAATATGATGATATAAAGTTGTTTTAAATTTTTGACATTTTTAAATTGGGTATATTTTTTAAATTTATTAAAATGTTTTTTTTATTTATGATGTTTAAAAGATTCTTTTTATTATGTGATATTAATAAAAAATAAGTTGACCTGTGGTCAGGTCCGAACCGACCGACGGTTTGAAATAAATTAATTTCCAGCTACAGAAACAATTTCAAATAATTCAAATGCATCTATTAATGTAATAAAAAACAGATAGGCATACATAAATAATAAATACAAACATTTTTAATTTTATTTTATTTATAATATATATGCAAGACCAGGCTGTGACGTCATGAATGGCTGGATGACGTCGTATAATTTTAAATCAAGAAAAAACTAATAAATATGATTTTCCCGAGGATAAAACCAATACAAAGTGCATAATTCGTGGTGATATATAAAAAAATCTCCTCATGTGAAATTTTATGGGAAAATAACCCTTCCCTTCCTATCGTCGATCGCTAATACTACCACTTCCGGTTTCCGGATTTGCACCAAAAGTTGATCAATTCATCCCACTGATGCCCTAAGTAAATATACCAAATTTCATCAAAATCGGTTGAGCCGTTCAGGCTGTACACATCTATACGGACGGACAGACGGACAGACATAAGTTACCTATCTTTTAAGGACTTAAAAAAATTTTCTTCCTGCCATAGGAAACAGTAATTTAAAAAACAAATTTGGAATTTTATAAATATACCTAATTATTTTTATTAATCCTTAAAAAAGGAGATTATTTTATTCTTAACTTACTCATAGGATTTAACTTTAAAAAAGTAAAAAATAATTACAAAACAATTTCGACATTTCTTTTGTTTTCGTAAATTTGATTTAGTTAATGATTAAAATATTTTTTAATAACTCATATTTATTTTATATATTTGATGTTTGATCGGCTTTCGGGATTTATCACCATTTAAATATTATTTTTTTATTATTATCATTTAAATAATTTTTTTCCAAATTAACTACATGTATCTCACGAATATATACGAATTTCATGTTTTATTTATTTCTTGGATTTTTAAATATTTTGTTACACTACAGATAAATTTGTATTATAAAAACAAAATCTGGAGTGTCTCCACTGGACTATCTCGCAAATATGACTTGGATTAATTAACATATAATTACCGACCGACGATAGTAAGGGAGGTATTGTTTTCACACCAAATTTCACATGTGGAGATTTTTACATATTTCCACGAATCATGCATTTTCTAAACAGAAAAAAGTATTTTTAGCATGATGTCTGTCCGTCCGTCTGTCCGTCTGTCCGTCCGTATAGATATGTACAGCCTGAACGGCTCAACCGATTTTGATGAAATTTGGTATATTTACTTAATGCATCAGTGGGATGAATTGATCAACTTTTGGTGCAAATCCGGAAACCGGAAGTTGTAGTATTAGCGATCGACGATAGGAAGGGAAGGGTTATTTTCACACCAAAGTTCACATGAGGAGATTTTTTTATATATCACCACGAATCATACACTTTGTATTGGTTTTATCCTCGGGAAAACCATATTTATTAATTTTTTCTTGATTTAAAATTATATGACGTCACAGCCTGGTCTTACATATATATTATAAATAAAATAAAATTAAAAATATTTATGTTATATGCCTATCTGTTTTTTATTACATTAATAGATATATTAAAATTATTTGAAATTGTTTCTGTAGCTGGAAATTAATTTACTTCAAACCGTCGGTCGGTTCGGACCTGGCCACAGGTTAACTTATTTATTAATAGGTTTATTTTTTTATTTTTAATTTTTAAAAAATTCTTTTTTTTATGATGTGATATTAATAAAAAATAATATTAAATTGTATTTAAATTTAAAAATGTGAATTTGTATAAATTTTAACACATTTAATCAAAAATACATTCAAATAAAATATAAAACTTTATTTTGATATATAAATTTTAAAATTAGATAATTTTTAATTTTTTAAAATTTATAATATGCTTCATGCTTTCGATTTTTGAACTTTCCCTCTATTCCAATGAATCAAAAAAAATTAAATATATAGATCACATGATTAAGAGAAGCAAGAAACTTGAGAGAAAATAACTGTTGGATGGAGGTCGGACATGACAGAAACTGTAAGCGAAATCTTCATATTGCGACTAATAATTTTCAAATCCCCTAGCACCACAGAATTAGATAAGTTTCTTTTAAGGGAGGAAATTAACTAAAATCTAGAAAAATTAATAAATGAACTATATATATATCTTTTAAAAAAAAAAAAAAATGTAAATATTTATTTGTATCCTTATAATTATATAATATATTGTACAATGTAACTTATAAGAAAAATTGTAAATAAATAATATTATCACCCCTCATCCCTCCCCTCTTCCTTCACTTGCAATCTCCAGGTTTTACTAGCCTTTCCTGGTGAGTTGACAATCACAACCCTGATTATATGTATATTAAACTTAAAATATACTTAAGCAAAAAAAAAAAGAAAAATGTAAATAAAACATAATATAATTAACTAAAATTGTAATAGCGTATCAATAAATGATCGCAAAAGAAACAATTTAATCTTGTAAATATTGTAACTTTCATCTTTTGTATGTTCTGATAATCAACTATTGTAAAAAATTTTTTTGGCTAATAAACATACTCTTTAAATTGAAAATTGAAATTGGTGTACTAGCTAGCGCGCCATCTTATGACTTTGCACTCTGAGTTCGAAACTCGCAAAGGCACATTTTTTTCTTTAAGTATTATATATTTTTTTACAAATTTATTAATTTTTATTATTTTAATATTTTATTACATTATTTTATTTTATTATTAAATTTTATTTTATTAAATTAATAATTATGTCAATTAATTTTTTCTGCATAAATAAACATATATAAAAAACTATATGATTAATTGAATAAGATTAATAATTAATATTAGAAAAATATTAGAAAAATAAAAATATAAATATTAAAAACATCTTTTTTATTGTATTCTTTGCGCTGCTATATGACAACATGTTTATATCAAATTTTTAAAAATTAATTTCTGCGGTTATTGATTAGATATTAATAAAATTTATAGTCTATGAACAGAAATGAAAAATTCTAAGGTCACTTTTGGATTCTAGAGGATATGAAACGCGAATAAACTCAAAAAAATTTAAATTCTGAGCAATATGCAGATAAAAATCTTTTTATATATATATTGATATTTACAATATCTCAATTGATCTTATTGGCCTTTTAAACTTTGAAAACATTCACATTACGGCTATAATTTAATACTATTAATTTTTAAGATTATGTGAGTAAATCATTTTAATTAAGAAAATTTGATCTCATAATTGGATTTTCACGTAAGATTTTAATATATATTTTTTAATATTATTTTTTTATAGTAGTTTAGTGTTATGCTAATTTCTTTATATTTTATTTTTATTTTGTTTACTTTGTTTTTTTTTTAAATAAATTAATAACATTTAAAGTAGCATAAAAAAATTAATCGAGGCAGGAAAATTGATGGGGTTTGAAATTAATAGTGATAAGACAAAATAATTAGTATCAGAGAGAATAATATTTGCAAAGAATTTAAATCGAGGTTGCAATCGGGAAATTATTATCAAAGGGGATCAAAATTATTAAATTATTTATTGTATTATATGGGTGGGAGGCATGGTCTATAACCCTGAGAGATGAGAGTAGATTCAGAGTATTTGAGAATAGGATTCTTCCCAGCATTTATGGGCCAAAGAAAGATGAGGACACCGGAGAATAGCGGAGTCTGCTTAACAAGGAATTGCAGGAGCTCTATGCATCTCTAGATATAGGTCATAAAATAAAGAAGGCTGGGATCGGGAGGGCACATGGCTAGAATGGGAGAGGAAAAATATATTGGTGGGGAGTGTTCAATTGGAAAACGTCCGTTTGGAAGACCAATTGTGAACAGGGTGGACAATGTAGGAAGGAACGTGAGAGAGATGGGACAGGCTAGGAGTTAGATGGTTATAGCTCAGAATAGGGACACTCGGGGAGGTACAGGGGGCGGAGCCCCCGTCTAGGTGTGGAGAGCGCCGAAGGCGCTCGGAGCAGCTAGTATATATATATTAATTAATTAATAAAAACATAAATATTTTTCAAATAATTTTATGTGATTTTTTAATATTTTTTTTGAAATGAATCGAAAAATAATGATTAAATTATTTTGATTGAGACACACACACACACACACACACACAAATCATTTCTACAATCTAAATAATAAGAAAACCACAATAAGATATTAGTAAATCTTTAGATACTATGTTGCATACATTTCAGGCGTTATTGACTGGTGCTTCCATCTACTAAAAATATATCAGATTTAATCCTCTTAAGCTATATATATATATATATATATGAAGATTTTAGGTAAATAGCATTTGCCTGGCCAAATAGATTCAAATATTATTTAATTTCTATTTGACTAGGACAAAAGCCATTTGGCTAAATCTTTGTTGGACAAATAGCTTTAACTATTACAGTAGCCAATTACGAAATTATTCAAAATGCTTTTGTTCTTTATTAAATATTTCTCAATATACTTCAACTTGCCATAAAGTTTTAAGTTCTAAATTCATGTAAATGTCAAAATTGATATAAATATAAATAAAATAAATAAATTATAAAAATTTAATATTAGATAAATAGGCGATTTAACAAGTAAGTAAATATTTCATTATTTAAGTGGTTTCCGTATTTTAATTATATAATTTTATATTGCTTAAATATCAGATTTTAACGGTTCACTATGAATGACAAGGATGAATTTTATTTAAAGGAAAAATATAAATCCGCCACCAGGGCTGGACAGTAATGCGTTACAAGCAATGACGTTCCCCGAGTACGTTTCTTTTTTGAAACGGGAAGTGTAACCAGTTCACCCAAAAAAGCAGCTAGTAATGAGTAACGAGTTCCTCATTTTTTGGGGAACCTGTACCGGACGTTACATGTATCTACCGATTTTTTTTTCAATTTTGCGAAAACCAAAAACGTCTGAAATCATAAGTAAAATTTTGAATTTTTCTCTTATTTATCCTGTTCCAACGAGATGGAATTCCTTATACGATTCTACTAAACATATATTTAAGAATAAAGAAAAACTAAACTTACTCTGCAAAGATCTCGGACTAAAAGCATTTAGAGATATTGACTTTGATGATTTAGAAGAATATATAAAATTAATGAAGCCTTTTGCACAAGCATTGGATCTTTTACAAAGTGAACAAAATTCTATCTTTCAAAATGAGATGCCTTCCAGAACATTTCGATGAAAATATTTATATATACATTATACAAACATTTATTTATACATTACATTACATTTAATACATCTTCAACCAATTACTCGATCATTGCCCAGGAAGGCTGGTCGCCTCGGGCGAATTAGACCAAAACCTTCCAAATAAAAATTAAAAATTAAAAATTGAAAATTAAAAATAGAATTAAAAAATTAAAAATAAAATAAAAAAATAGAATTAAAAATAAAAATGAGAATAAGAATAAAAAAAAAAAAATTTTGAAGAGGCCTATGCCCTTAGGGACCTGGTTTAAAGAAATCTCTAGTATTTGTTGTTGTTTTTTTTTGTAATATTGAATTTTTTTACTTTTTTCTATTATTGTGTCAAATACTATATAATAATGTATAATGACTATAATTTAAGTAAGATTATTCATGTATAACCATAAAAAAAAAAAATAAAAAAATAATATGTGATATATCAACTTAATTATTTTTAGTTTTTCTTTTTATATACTTTTCGCCCTTATCTTCCTTTGTGTCCATGTTATTTTCTTAATCTTTATTAAAATCAAGATTTCCTTAATTTTTTTCTCATTAATGACATCTCTCTCAAGAAAATCTTTTTTTAATTAAAACTGGCCTCCAATGACTTAGAAGCCTTATCTATATTTTCGGGTAAGAGTTGATTTTTATTTTTATAGATATAGAAGTCTAAAATCCAATTATTTTTTTAATTTGATATAGAATTAACTTAAATAGTAATGAATAATTTAAAAACATATTGTTTATCTATTTTAGTAGGTATCGTAATAATCGATCTAAATTAATAAAAATTATGATTCCCTTATAAAAATAAATGTATAGATATAACATTTTTTAGTGAATCTATTCCATAAAAGACCATAGATAGGTCCTCAAACTCTAGTAGAGTGGAATATCTTATAACCTAACGGTGGTACCTTCTGATCAGGAACTTTTAGTAACGAAATCATTTTAGTGGTAACTGAACTTTTAACATGACTGAACTATAAACATTAACCTTAAAAAAATTATTAAATACTATGTGATTGTTATAAATGATAGATAGGCTTTGGTTTTTTCACAATTAACAATAATTTAAAGTTATATTTATTTAAATAAATTCAATTTATAATAAATTTAACAAGTAAAATTAAATGAAAATAAGTTATACGTCGTCCCCTTAAAAGTTGTGAAATTCATATTTTTATTAACAATAATTTTATAAATATTATTGAATTTAGAATAAAAATATTTATAAAATTATCATATAAAACGGCTAATATGATAATATGAAAGTGAATTTGATGATATTAAAAGATTTATTATAAGAATTAAATAAATAATAAATAATTAAATTAAATAATTTATTATAAGAATTAAATAAATAATAAATAATTAAATTAAATAATTTATTATAAGAATTAAATAAATAATAAATAATTTCTTAAAGTCTTAAGAGTCGCCAAAAGTATACAAAATTGAAATTAATACAAATAGTGTTGTTCATTTTCCCCCTCTCTCACTAAATATAATTTAAGTTAATCTTTTAATTTATGTTCTGTATGAGTGCATTCTATTCCATTGTTATTTTTTTATTAGTTTTAACATTAAAGTTATATTTTTTAATCAAAATTAAAAGGATGAGAATGATTTTTACGAATGGAAGACAAGCATTGAAGTTGCCTTTCCTGCGACCCTGGTTATAATATATTTATATATTATTTATTTAATTCTTATTTGAATATTTAAGGAGACAATAATACATTTGAATATTTGTGTATTTTAATTTTCCTTAATAAAAAATTTAAACATTTCAAATAATATCTGAATATATATAAAACCAGTAAAAAATAATTTATAAAGGAATTATATTTCATAATACTTATTATAATAATAGTGATGGTAATATAAAAATATTATACTAATTAAAAAATTATAAACATTTTTTTTATGATTATTATTTTAAGTTTAATTATAAAATATTAAATATATTTATAAATATGAATAAATACGATAAATGAATTTGCTTTTTAATTTATTTTTATTGAATCCTGAAAAATCACAATTTTAGGGAAAAATAAATACATTTATATAAATATATCGCGGCAAATTTTATTCAGCTTAAATTTATATTTAAATTTATTGAACTAATAAAAATCTACACATATATACATATATATATAATATGTATATTTTTCAACAAGAATATTTAAACGATATCTCATTTAGTGCAATTTTAACGCACCGTGAACATTTTCTTCATAATGAAGTTGAATGAGTGATTTTGACATTGGAAAAAGGCAAAAAGATTAATGAAAACATTGATGATGATATATTTAAAATGTCTTATCTTTTTTTTCTTAAAGTAAACATCAATTATGATTTTTTCATATGAATTAGTTGGTCGGGGAAGCAACAAGTTCTGGAGAATTATCTTCCTAAAATTTTAAAATCATTTATTAATATGAATAATAAAATAAAGGTAATTGTCCAGATTAATTGTCACGTAATGGATTTGGATAAAACTTTACCAGTGGATTCCTTTTTTAATTCCAAAGAAACTTTTCTTAATAAATTTTCCCGTATCCCTTCAAGTTTTCGAGATAAAAATTATTAAAGCTTGACAGATTAGCTGGTTATGAACGTCAAAATGTGCAGCCATTTAGTAATATTTTATTGACTAATTAACTAATTTTCGGTTTTTTCGTTTCGGTTTGGATATAAGAAGATTATATTTAATTAATGATTTTTTTAATTTTTCTATATCCAAACCGAAATGAAAAAAAAAAAAATGAAAATTAGTGGAGCCCTCTACTGGTGAAATCAATAAAACATTATAAATATGATAGATAAATTGAATTTATATACGGGAAAATTTCTTAAGAAAAGTTTCTTTGGAATTAAAAAAAGAATCCACTGGTAAAGTTTTATCCAAATCCTTGACATGACAATGAATCCGGACAATTATCAAAATAAATAAAATCTGGATGTATCTATATACTTGAGAAACAATGCTGCTTCGATTGCTGCTGACATCAAGATCCATGCCAAAAGGTTTCATGGATTTGTGTCCTAATGAATCATTATGGCCACCGATGCTACTAGTTGCAGGCTCTAAATTATAAGGACTCGGTGATTCCGACGAAGAGTCACTAAGAAAAATAACAAAAATAGTATATTATAATATTATTTAGAAAATTTGTTAAAATGAAAATATTCAAATTCAACTTAACTTATAATTTTTTTTTAATATACATATTTTTATTTTATTATTTTTCACCTTGAAAATTAAATTTTATAATTTTTAATATTATAAAATTTAACACAATATCAATTGTCAAAACAATACATATTGAAATGATAATAAATATCTTCATAGTAAAAAATTAAATATAAAGCCCAAATGTAGCAAGAAGTTCATAACAATATTATTCCACAATCTCATTTAAATTAATTAAAATTAAACATACACTTTTATTAAATAATAATAAATGTTAATTTGATCAATATTAAATATTAAATATATATGTATAAGTATATATATAAAATTCGATGATCAAAAAAAACATTAAGCTGAATATAGATAGATTGTCGTACAAGGAAATACAATAAAATTGTTTTGTTTTTTAAATGAAATAAAAATAAAAATGAAAATTACCTTAAGTACGAGTGCTGTTTTTCAGGAGGTGGATCTAATGAAAGGCTAGTTCGAGATCTAGGGGCAGGTCTAGGTGGCGGCTGCACAGATGATGATCTTGCTGCTGGAATTGGAGCTGAGGAGGATGCTGTTGTATGATTACAAACCCCTCTTGAAGAAGCACGTGACGATGCATGACATTCACATTTACAATCCTAAGATAAAGAAGAAATTTTATATAATTTTAATTTTCTTAATTACAAAATAAATACTCAACCTCTGGATTGACATAGCTATATATTACAGGGGGGTCTGAGGTAGCGGAAGGTAACGCTTGAATTCTTTTAGGAAGTTTTTTTCGTTCTGGAAGTTCTTCAAAGTTTACCCAGGCTTTTGCAGGCGGCGTTTGAGGCGTGGTTGACGCTCTTGGTGGTAAAGGTGGAGGTGGTGAAGGAGAAGAAGTGCGTCTAAATTCTCGAGGACTTTGAAGACCTATAATTTAAATTATAAAATTAATTTTGATAAATGAACTAATAATATTTATATTTAATTAAATTAATTAATAATTATTGAATATACTTACTTTTTTTATAATTTTATATAAAAAAAAATAAATATTTAAAAAGAAACCATACATTTTTTTCTTTTGAGTTTTTTGATCATACATCCCTCTTGTCTATTTTAAATTATTTATTTTATTATTTAATTCTTTTTTTTTTTTTGTAATGTATTAAATTTCAAATTAATTTCTAGTTTTTTGGTTTATGTTTAATTGTTATCATATTATAATAATTATTGTTTGAATTTCACTGACCTCGTTCGGCAAATTCATACCAGGTAGGCGCAGGTTCTCGAGACTGGCGACGACCGGAGGTTAACCTACCATCTGTCCCCGGCAATAAAATTCTCATTTTATCCGAAGCAGGTGAGTGGCCACTTCCACTGCCGCCGCTACTACCTGCGATACCTGCGCCCACCATTCCACTTAAATGCCCCGGTGTTGTAGATCCTGGTGATGTTGTTGAACCCACTGATTGTACAAATTCATCCAAAAGTGCAGGTTTTATTGGGGTACAACTTCGTGGTCTTTCTACAGGACATGTTTTAACCTAAATAATTGTTTTTTTATTGTTAATTTTATATGAAATGAAAATTAAATAACTAATTTAAATGTACCTCTGTTGGACGTTGTTTAGAAGGTACGAGGCAAATTCCACGAGTTCTTTCCTGAGGGAGTGTTGTTGGAACAAAGGGTAATTCATCTTCAAGCGAGTCTTGTTGACCGAAAAGACCTCGTCGTTCTGTATCTAATTCTTCATCTTCATTTTGAGGATCTATTATTTTTTTTACTTCACTTTCTTTTCCTGATAATACAGATTTGATTGATATTGGCACAGTATTGGTATAATCAGCTTCAGAATCAGATGAATTATTGCTTGCAGGAGCAAGAACAGGTTTAACTGATGTAGTTGAAGGAAGAGGCTCAGCAGACGTAATAGTTTCTATATCATCAGTTTGAGTTGCTATTTCCAATGAAAGTTCTTCTTTTTCGAGAGATGGAGGAGTCTAATGATAAAAATAATGATAAAAAAAAATTAGATTAAAATATTTTCAGATTTAATTAGAACAGTAAAAATTTATATAAAAAATATTTAAAATTTTATTATTAAGATTAAATGAATATTTAATAAAAAAAGTTTTCATTAAAACATAATTACTTTATGGTGTTCTATTGCAGCTGTAGCAAAAGATGGAGGTTGAATTGGAGATATTGGTGATGAAGTTTGATGATCAATATGAATAGGTTGTGTTTCAAGTTCAGGTGTTTCGGGCCTGAATTCTCGTTGCCCGGTGCGGTATGGTTCTCTCGTCAACATGACAATTTCTGTGGGAACTTCTTGAGGAGGTTTGATTTTTGGTTGAAGTTTAACCACTTGAGGTTTAAATGGCTCATTTAATGTTCTCGGCTTAAGTTCTATGATTTGGGCACTTTCAATTTCTATTATTTCTCCTTGTAACTGAAAATTGAAATAAAAAACATTTAATCAATACGTTATAATAATTAACTATCTCATTTTAATCAATCAACCTAAAATTATTTCAGAAAGGAATTTAATTAGAGATTACAGAAATTTATATAAAAATATTTTGTATTGCATAAAAAGATTAAAACAAATTTCTAGCTAGAAAATAATTAAAAAAAACAATAAAAAATATGTAACATCATTTCCTTTTTATAACGTTTTTCTCAACTTCACTTGGCGTCTGTCTGTCTGTCTGTCTGTTCGTTCTTTTGACAAATTTAGATCGATTTTTCATCATCTTAATATTGAGAGAGACTTTAGAAAAATTTTATAGATAAATATTTCAATCGATCTCTAGAAGGTATAGAAGAAATATAATTGAATTATAATTAATTAATAATTAGGGATTAATTACTTTTAGTAACTAACTCTATTTGTATTGCTCCGATTAATTTTTTTTCAACGGATTCTTAAGCATAAATATTGATTTCAGGATAGATTTTCATTTTGAACGAATTTAAAATTTTTTTATAGCAATAAAATTAATGATGAATTTTTATTAATCAGTTGTATCGCCAATGAAGAGGGGTTTCTTCCCCTCAAATGGCAAAGAGGAAGTGACCTTTTTTTTATATAAGTCCCGGAGAGAAAATTAATCAAACATTGACCTTTTTTTGAAGACAATATGAGTCAAGTGGGGAACAGTCTTATGAGTCTTCTGAATCAGTGTTCTTACACACACACACACAAGCCCGATTTTGCAGTGTGCACACCTCATTTTTTTATGAAGACAATATATATATATGTATATATATATATATTTATTTATAAAATATACATTTATATATATATATATATTAATGTATATATTTATATATGTACATTTATAAAATCTCATATTAATATAAATTATTTATTTATAATATAATATAATAATTATTATTCAAAATAATAACATTTACTTAACATAAATGCATAAAATCAAGATTTAGAAGATTAATATATTTTTTTGTTTTATTCAATTTGTAAATTTTCGTATAATTTCATCTTTTCTATTTCTCTTGTTATATTAAATAAATTTATCAAATTAAAATTGCACTAAAAAGAATAAAATAATATAAATATAAAAAATTTTTATAAAATAACGTTTTTCCAATGGACTAAAAAGAATAAAATAATTTTTCTATAAGCCTGACAAAGTTTATGGATGAAATGCTTCATATTCAACTAAAAACGTTGGGCGCTTTTAGTTTTCATTTGATTTCTATGCAATTAACTTCCTTTATAGAGCTATTATTCATATATATATATACTAAGATACATACCACACTAAAACACTTAATTAACAAGTAACACTATTTCTTCTAAATTTATCAACCATTTTGGATTTGATTGATAATATGTAAATTTAATAAAAATTCTTTTAAATTTTGATACATACTTTGATATAAGTATATTACAGTGAAAAATAATAAAAGATTAATTTCTTAGCTCTTAAATTATCAATTTTATTGCATGATAAAAAAAACTTCTCAGTTTATGTGTTTAATAAAATTTTTATTATTACAAAAATTTGACTTGATTGTTCATATAAATAAATTAAACTAGATGCGCCCAACGTTTTTCGTTGAATATGAAGCAATTCATCCATAAACTTTGTCAGGCTTATAGAAAAATTATTTTATTCTTTTTAGATAATTAGAAAAACGTTATTTTATAAAATTTTTTTATATTTATATTTTTTAAACTAAATTATTCATAAAGCATATTTTCAATTAATATTTCGCAATCTGATAATTAAATAATTTTCATCAATTTATATCATATTCATTTAGTTATATAGTACGTGTATCTTACCATGTTGGATTTGAATTCACCCGGACAGAGACATAAAGAGTAGACGATGTCCTGTGACATACCTATTCTTTGTCGTTCTGATTTCAATAGACATCTTAGAAGGAATAAGTGTTCCACGAAAAGAAATAAAATGCACGCTTATAGTTGAACAATTAATAATTTTCAAACACTGTTTAAGTATCAAAAAGAAAAATTGAAAAATTAAAATTTAGACTGGTTTTTCATGGGTTTACAAGGATTAAATCTTGGTTTTTAATAAAATACTACTATTGGAAATTTATTAATATTTTAAAATATTTTTCTTTTAATTCTTATTATTAAAATATATGTGTTTTCAGCCCAATGTAAACGTTTATTAAATTGTTTATTACCTTATATTAGATATATTTTTACGATAATGGATTTTAGTTTCTTTATTCCTTTTTTTATGAGAAAAGTTAGTTACCTGATGAGGAGAGCGAGGAGAGCGAGGTGATCTAGGCTTGAGTTCAATAATTTGGGCAGTTACATCACCCGATTTTGGGTTTAGTTCAATAATTCGAGTTTGAAGGCGTTCCGTATCTAGATTTGGTAACATGACTGACTCTGATGGTAATAATTGTGCATCGCGGAATGTAAATTCGATAGCATCGAGTCTGGAAGAATCTGTAGCTGAAAGCTCTTGAGGGGAAGGCTTATCTTTTTTCTTTTTAAATAACCCAAAAACTCCTCCACTTCCTTTACTAGTTGAACTTTTTCTAGAATCTAGAATTAATCAAATTAACATTAATAATAGATTTATACAAGCATTAAGTAATAAAAAAAAATTATGTGCATATGATTTTTACACTATTGTTTAAACTATTGTTTAAGTAAAAATGAACCAATTAATTTTTTTATTTAATTTTTATTTTATTTTAATTTTATATTAATTTATTACGTGTCGGTGAACCACAACTATAACTATTTAGCCAAGTTCTTCGTACACAAATAAACTTATAAATTTACAAAATATAATATTGTTCAACATACCTGATTTTTTAGTTTCCGAAGTTGAAGAGGTGGATCCACCACTAATTAAACTTGCAGTTCTTTCCCTACTTTTGCTTCTAGATCTGCTACGCTCTTTAAATCCTTCACTGGCTTCACGTAACAAATTCGTGAGACGTCTTTTACTTCCTGTTGGTGTTTTCGGAGAAGCGAGGCTGGCTAACGATGTTTTTCGAGATGCGGGTGAAGGAGAAGTCGTTGTTGTTGTCGTTGTTATGGAAGATATTTCAGCTACCACAATCACTTCAGGTTCAGGCACTAAAAAAAACTCAATACAATTAACAAGAGATATTGAACAATAGGATTTATTTTTGTCAGAAAAATAGTTTGATTTATTAAAGAAATTATAATATTTGGTTTTGCTTTTAAATTTTGAAATTTAATATTATACTTAATTTAAAAATACCTGGTTCATTTACGATAGGTTTCATAAGTTGAGTAAAACTCTGAACTGGCCTACTTCTTGTTTCAGTATGTAATTGAAGGGTAACTGGTTTTTGAGGCTGTGATTGTGAAGTTGAGGCTTCTTCACATACAATAACTGCTTTTGTTGGATCAGTTTCCTTTGATAAAATCACACGTTCTCTTGTTGGTGAATCTACATCAACGCTTCTCGAAGGAATTGGTTTGCTTCCGCAAAAAGAAGTTTCAAGAAGCATTTTATGAGGTGAAGGACTTCTTCCAGACGAAGCTGATCCAACACTTGATAAACGACTTGTCCTTCCTGATATACAAAGCAATCCAGTATCGGAGCAAGCAGAATCTTTACGATCAGGACCACCACCTGATAGAGAGGCTGCAGCACTAGGATCCAGCTGTGAAGACTAAATAAAAAAGAAATTCAAAAGTTTATCACTATTTCTTTTTATTTAAGATAATAGTGAATTACTTGAGAAATTTGAGATTTTCTTCTTCCATCCTTTGGACTTGATTCCCCATGATAAGCCAGTTCCTCGGTACTTGAACGCAAATCAGCAGCTCCTTCCTCTTTAAAACCTAATCCAAGTTTAGTGCCGCCGTCAGCTATAATTAAATAATAAATAAGAAAAAATTTTGTTTTGTTTTATTATAAATAATTCAATTTTATTGCGATGATTCACCTGTAAAAAGTTCTCTTTCAGGAGAACTATTACTGTCATGATGACTAGAGCTACTTGCACGTGATATATCTATACGAGGAGTTGTGGGAGCAAGGGTTGATGCACTTGGTCCAGGCCCGTCGCCAAAAGAGCTAGTAGATAAATCTGCTAAATAAGAAAAATTTAAAAATTGTTATAGATCATTTGATTATTAAGACCATTCAAAGTTCTATTCTCCGATTTAGATCGATATGAAGAAAAAATTCCAAAAAGAATAAAAATTAAAATATAGAATAGAGATGTATAATTCTTAGTAATTTCAAATATAATTAGAATTATATAAACGATATGATTGGTATAGAAAAATCTAGTTTTGGGGTCATTTCTTTGGTGAATGACCTTTCTTTCAAAAATAATAAATTTATTATTCAATTCGATCTAATTATGTAATTGATATTCTCGAAATAAATAAGCAAACGTAGTATTAAAAATACTATTAAAGTCGTTTCCGAAATAAGGTATTTTTCATATTATATAAAAATATATTATAATATAGGTACCTATATGTATGTTTATTCTTAAGATCAACATTAATAATTTGCCCCATATATCAGGAGTGGCCACACTTGGTGATACTTAGAGCTTAGAGCCATATTGAAAAATCGAAAATGTTTAAGAGCAAAATCGGAAAAAAATTTTACTTTTATTTTTTTTTTTGGGGGGGGGGGGGGAGGGTTCATAGTGACAGAAGCAAAAATTACGAATTATCACTGAATTAAAACTGCATTATCAACAGCTGAAAATATATATAAATAAATAAAATAAGCGGGAGTGTCCTCCCCTAGACTTTCCCGCATATAAATAGGTATAAAGAGTTGTGAATGAATATTTAGAATGTGTAAACTTGTGGTATTGATAAAGAGCCAGTTCGTATTAGTTTATTGGTGTCAAATTTGATATTTGGTAACATTTATATATATATATATATATATATATATATATATATATATATAAAATAAAGTGCTACTTCCGATTAACTGATATTTTAAATGTAAAAAAAACAGATATGGATATAATATAAATATTTTTAATTTTATTTTATTTATAATATATAAGGGCTGGCTGTGACGTCATATAATTTTAAATTAAGAAAAAACTAATGAAGATGATTTTTCTTGAGGATAAAACCAATACAAAGTGCATAACACCTGGAGATATGTCCTCACGTGAAATTTGATATGAAAATAACCCTTCACTTCCTCTCTTCGATCGGCAATACTAGCACTTCCGGTTTCCGGATTTGCACCAAAAGTTGATCAATTCATCCTACTGATGTATTAAGTAAATATACCAAATTTCATCAAAATCCGTTGAGCCGTTCAGGCTGTACACATCTATACGGACGGACGGACAGACGGACGGACGGACGGACAGACATCATGCTAAAAATACTTTTTTCTGTTAAGAAAATGCATGATTCGTGAAGATATGTACATAAAAATATCCATAGGTGAAATTTGGTGTGAAAACAATACCTCCCTTACTATCGTCGGTCGGTAAAAAAGAAACGCTACTTGTATAGGTAAAATGTCACTTCCGGTAGTCAGATCATGATGAAATTTGGTATCTCAATTTTTTTCATATTTTTAAATCTATATACAAAATATGAAGCAAATATCTCGAAGCAAACTGGTACTTTACTTGAAAGGTAAACGCAACCAGTGTAGGTAAAGTACCACTTCCGGTTAACCGATTTTGACGAAATTTTGATAGAAATCTACAAACTGTGAATAATATCGGTGTGCCAAATTTCGAAGTCCTAGCTTGATTAGTTTTTGAGTAAATTTGCTTACAGACATTACATACATACACACACACAGACATAATTCGAAAAATGGTATTTTCCGACTCAGGGAGGTCTAAAACGTCAAGATCTATCGAAATCTCGAAGTCGAAATTTTTGACGATTCCAATACTTCCCTTATACGAAGTATGCGGGAAAGTAAAAAGAAACATTTTCTATTTAAAATAAAATTAAATCGAATTAATAATTATTTTTATTATTTATTTATTTTATTAAAAGAGATTTTACATGCTAAGAACCTAGTAGAAAATATTTATGAAATTTTTTTAATTGAGCTACAATAAACTCAAAAAGAGCCACATGTGGCTCTTACCATATATTATTTCCCTTGCAAAGTTCAATATAAAAATAATATTTATAAAGAATAATTTACCTGTAGGTGTTGGATCTTCCCTGATTCCAGGCATTTTGTTTTCAATGCCGGATAGTTTATCCTCGGAGGGTGAGTCCATATCATCACTGAGATCTTCAAAACTTGCAAATGGAGCAGGGCCCATTCTTCTTTGTGCATGTGGCAGATGATGATGGTGATGATGATGATGTACAACAGTGGGACCTCCCTGAAGACGACCGCGCTTCGCTTTAACTTGAACCAAAGCCGCCACTGGCGGCGCCGAAGACGCGGCCGCCATGCCGGTTCTCCTTTATTTATAAAATTAAATTACTGTTAAACTATCGTATTCTAAAATTATAGCAAAAATTATTCTAGTAATTCTAAAAGTATGATGCAGATTATGCATAATCATAAATCAATTTTAGCAACAGTGATTTTTTTTTTTGTTTTCGTACTCCCACCTCTCCAATGTAGGAAGTAAAGAATTTTAGTATTTATTTAATTAATAAATGTTAATTTAGGGAACTTGTATAATTGACATTCAGACCCATGTCTACTAAACTTCTGCCGGGAAGAGAGCACCTTGGTAGCTTTCCTGATTGCCTTCTTGGCTATCAAGTAAGCGGCCTCTCATAAGTTAACACATCGAATGGATTAACACCCCGGACCCCGTAGTGTAAAAGCGCCCTAAATCTAAGGAAAAATTTATTTTATTTTTCAAAATATTTAAAATTTTGAAAAAATATAAATATAGTTCATTAATCAAGTAATTTTTCTCTTCTATGTAATTTCCTTTATATACACATAACAAATTCCTTCCAAAAAAATTAAATCATTTTTTTGTTAATTAATTTGTTTTGTTAATTAATTATCCAGTAAAAGAAAATTAAATAGTATATTATGAATAAATATGGATATTAAAAAATATTTATTATATACGAGTATATAATCCTAATTGACTCTTCAGTGGTTAACACGACAGCCTACCACACTGAAGACTCGAGTTTAATTTAATGAATAATTTCTCTTCTAAGCTCAGAGTCTATCAGCAAATAATAATAATAATTAATATTATTATTAAACAGTGATGATGATGATTTATAGAATTTGAAAATAATGGCTCAAAACTCATCAAGTACAAAAAAATTAACCTTTTGAAAACAGCGCATAATTGAAAGTTAAAAGTTTTGTGATTTTGAACGTTTTATATTAGTTCGTATGTCATAATTACTGTTAATATAGAAAAAGATAAAATTTATTTAATCATAATTAATTGATTTATTTGAAACAGTTAGATTTTTTTCGAAAAATATAAATTTAATTAACATTGAAATAAATAAATAATGATCAATAGGAATTAATTAAATTGGTAATTTAAGAGTTTATGACTCTGTTATAGATCACAATGTTAGTTATGGTTCTGGTTCATTTATCTCCTTCTTGGTTGAACGCTTAAAGGGGTTAAAAAAATAAGCTGTTGCATGTTATTGTGTTTACATTAAAAAAAGGTTAAATTTTATTTAATTTTACCCTTAAAATTTAATTGTTCTATTCATCCTTTTTCTTTTACTTATTCTTTAACTTGATATTTTGATTTCTTTTCTTTAAAATACACTTTTATTGGTATAAAATTATTATGGTGATTAAATAAATTACGCTAGGAATATAACAAATTTATAGATTTATTTTATTTAGGCTAAGATATAAGAATTAAAATAATTTTAGTCGGTATCGTTGTGGAATTCGGGTCAAGCAATGAGGATAAACTCCTAATAATCGTTTTATTTCAGAAAGAACAGAAATACTAATATTTAATTCATATAAAAAAAGAATTTAAAAAATATACTGTTACTCTTATCGACAAATATTTACTTTTAAATTTTTATATACTAAAATATATATTACTTACTACTACGATAGATGAACCCTTTAAAATTGAATAATTCCCTTAAATATTTTTTTTTAAATTAATATATATTATAAGAATTTATTACTTATTAAAATGATGGAATATAGACAGAGCTTTAAAAATATTAATTTAACTTTTATAAAATGTCTCGTCTTTTACTATAGATTTTCTTAAATTTCATTATCATTAAAAATATTCAATAAATATCAAGCAATAAAATTAAAATATCAAAATAATTAAGAAATAGTATACTTTATTAACATATACTATAAAACATATAATTAATTTACTGATTAAATTAAAATATATATTTTAAATAAAAACACAAAAAGATATGAATGTGTATAATATACTGATTTAAATAAAATGATTTGCATACAGATTTTCAACCAAATACTATGTATCACTAAGGGGGTACAGGGGCTCAGCCCCCTGTCTAAGTACGAAGAGCTCTGAAGGAGGTCTGAGTAACTAGTAAATTATAAGAATTTATTATTAATATATTAATTAATATATATATTCTTTAATTTTTTTATTCAAATTATAAAAACTCTTAATGATGTATATATGTGGAACGTAGTATAGATATGAAAGAAGTTTAGCATTTCTGAATTCGGGAAAAAATCACCAATAAAAACATTACAAACATTTCACTCCCCCCACTCCATCTCCCCCTTCTCTTACGATATTATTCAATCAAAATATTGTTCGTTCTTTTTCCAATTGAATCATCCATACATTTTAAACACACACACAACTATTCTTCCAAATCCTTCTAATATTATTTATTAACACTGATGAAAATATTATTTCTCTCTTCTCCCTTGCATTATTTAATTTCTTAAAAAATTATTTTCATTGAATATCGTCAAAGAGTATGCCCCAGAATCATAACCAGCGTAAATATTATCTTTGGACACTATCAACAAAATTATCACTATGCGAGTCGAGACAGGCGCGATTCAAGTTATAAATATGTACTATATAGTTATATTCTATCTATATATATATATAGAAAGAGGGATATAGATATCTAGTTCCGGTGCTATCAAAAGTTATAAGAACAAACAAAATAAAAGAAATGATTTAATATACTAATAAATTAAAAATAGAAAAATATTAACTGTTATTTCTCACATAAATTTTTAATTCGTTTAAAATTTTAAATTGTTTAACTTAGCGATCGAGCTTTACATATGAATAATTTTTTTTTTATTTTGTAAAAAACAAAACAAAAAATTAATATTTTGTCTACCTTGTTACGTTCATTATCTCTCCTTTGACCATTGATGACCCATTTTCTAAAATATCGATTTCCTAGAATTATTATCGTTGTGGATGTTTTTATCTATTAAACCATGTTAAAAGAATTACATCAATTCTCTTTATATATATATGTATATATATATAGTATATATAAAAAAATTATTGATTCTTAAAAATCTCTTCAATTATTTTACGATAAATTCTTTATAGAATATTTATTATAATTTATTTTACTAATAAAATTTTATTTATAAAAAAAGTTAAGCTTGAACAAAATTTAATTTAAATATGATAAAATTAAAATACAATTATATCTATATCTAAATCTATATCAATCTATATCTATCTATATATATAAATATATATGAATATAATTTTCACTAACAATTGTTTATTAGATAAAAGTTTATTTATTCAACCACAGTGAAATCAATTATTATCATTAACAGTATAACTCTAAGAAAGTAACACTCTCATGTATTCAATTAGCATTCGATTTCAAAATAAATTTAATTTATTCAATTTCATTTTTTTTTTTGTTTGATTTATAATCATTAATAGAAATATATATAAAAATAAATCATTAATTTGTTACAAAAGTACACATATTTAATATTTAGAATTAAAAAATAGATCATTGATTATAAAGAGGAGGTAAGGAGGGATGCAGTGGAAGAGTGAGGGTCAGAAGTTGATATCCTAACCTCTATCGGAAAGACGATCATTTCACCATTCAATCGAATAGGGGTAATTCCAAATACAAAGGGTGGATGAGATTTAAAAAAAAATATAAAATAATTCCAATCTTATTTTTAAATCATTTCTATTTTATTTGTTTTTTAATGGTATTGTTTGTCGAAAAAATTATTTTATTTCGGAAGTTTTTTTGATCTCTGTTTTAATTATAATAAAAAAAAGAAAAAAAAATACTTATAATGATACCAACCTGGGTTATTCAGTGTGTATTGGAGGAGGATTTCTTCATAATTCTCTGCAAAAAGTCTTATTCGAAATAAAAGATTAATAAGTGGAAGCGCTTCAAATGGGCTTTCTAATAGTAGTAGTAGTTATGTAGCCCTCACCATCTCCGTAGAGGATAAGAGTCAATCAGGCCGACTACCCATCGGAAGGCTTCGACGGACTTGATCAGTTCATAATCGAGTGGCGCCACCGTGACGCCGACCCCTCAACAACACCCAACTCGGGAACACAAACCGATCGATCAGGACACCCAAAGGGGATTGGACCCGCGAACCAAAACCCTTTTAAAAATCGTTTTCAACCCCTACGGAAGCCAAATCAACGCATACAAAACCTTTTTCTATTCAATTTAATTAATTGAATCCTTAGATTTATCAATCAAATTATTAAAAATTTTAATTTTTTTTCATACAAATTAGTGGTATATATATATATTTAATGAATATTTATTCTCTAAATTAATATTTTATATTCAAACATAAAAACTTAATAACAATGATCAAAGCATTCTTTGATATAAAATAAAATTATGTTATGTGATAACGACTTTTGAAAATAATTTAAAAGTAAAGCAATATTATATTAAGTAGAGATGGGTAAGAGCTCCTTTTCCAGTTATCCAGGTGTTTGGAACTGGTTCCTTCTTATGCCCATCTCTATTCAGTTTTTCCAAAAAGATGGTTGACCTGCTCTAAATAAATATATTGATAAAATTAGAGAAATATATTTTTTAATTTGTTTATAAATTACAAGTATAAAAACGATAATTATTTATATTGAATGAATGTGCAAAGATGAAATAAGATGGAATGTATAAGAGACGTTTTTCGGTTTTTACTATTGAGTTTGAGCTAGAATAATGAAATTTGGTACACGGGTATTATTCATAATTCGTAGTTTTCTATCAACTTTTGAGAAATGTATCTCATCACACGTTTTCATTTTTTTTCCTCTAAATTGACCGTAAATCACGCGCCGGCCATCAACAAAGAGTCAAACCAGCGGTGGTTTAATAAATAATATTTATTAATTTTAATTTATAATTAATTAAATTAAATTTAAATATAATATATAATAAGTTGACCTGTGGCCAGGTCCGAACCGACCGACGGTTTGAAGTAAATTAATTTCCAGCTACAGAAAGAATTTCAAATAATTTTAATATATCTATTAATGTAATAAAAAACATATAGGCATATAACATAAATATTTTTAATTTTATTTTATTTATAATATATATGTAAGACCAAGCTGTGACGTCATATAATTTTAAATCAAGAAAAAACTAATAAATATGATTTTCCCGAGGATAAAACCAATACAAAGTGTATGATTCGTGGTGATATATAAAAAAATCTCCTCATGTGAAATTTGGTGTGAAAATAACCCTTCCCTTCCTATCGTCGATCGCTAATACTACGACTTCTGGTTTCCCGATTTGCACCAAAAGTTGATCAATTCATCCCACTGATGCATTAAGTAAATATACCAAATTTCATCAAAATCGGTTGAGCCGTTCAGGCTGTACATATCTATACGGACGGACAGACGGACAGACATCATGCTAAAAATACTTTTTTCTGTTTAGAAAATGCATGATTCGTGGAGATATGAAGACCTTAGAGCGAAACAGTGGTAAGCCACACTTTTGCCGAAAATTGTTTTATTGCATTTATCATATGGCGGGAACAATATTAAACCACTAAAAAAGTTATTTTTACTGTTTCGTAATAAATGGAGCTGCTATCGCTAAATCATGTTGTTGGTGTTGGCAAAATTACTTCATTTTCTTACGTGAAGAGCATGGTAAGCCACATCAATATGGCGTCGACTTCTGGTTTATGTCTTCGTTCAAGAGCAATTATTCGTGAAAATAACCGTTCTAGTCCTGAGTTTTTTGAGGAGAGTGATGACAGTTGTGTCGACAAAGACTTTGTACCAAATAACGATAATATGTCGACAGATTCTTCTGAGATAGGTTATAGTTTTTTATTTTTTTGGCTTACCACGTTTTTATGTAAAAATATTTTGTAAATAATTTATGAAAAAGTATTGTATGCCATGTGGCTTAAGATGTTATTGCCCAACCACGAGCAAATATATTCACCAGAAGGTTGGCTAGATGTCATTCAAAAATCAAACCAAAAAAACCCATTTATGAGTCAAAAAGACTTATTCTTATGAGCCTCTGTTGGCGAATATAAACAAAAAAGCACGCTTTTCTGATAAGACAAACTTGGAATTTTCAGGAACGTATAGCTTTTGCTTTAAATCAGAGAATATTGGATCATTTTTTGTTAAAAACACAGTTAATGGAGAATACAGGAAAATTAATGTCTTAAAACAAGGTAGACCTGTAATGATAACCTTGTCAGATATTAAACTTAAATACAACGAGCCATTAAAAATAGCAGAAAAGAAAATTAAAAATGTACAAACATTATTGCCTTATATACCTCCAGCCTATCAATCATTTTACACTCAATTAAATGTAACTGTTGATGATGTAGATGATGAGGTTGAAATTTTAGATGATTAATAAGTATTGCATTCTTTTCTTTATTTTGTTTTAATTTAGATAAAGCAAAAACACGTGAAGCTACATTTTATGTAAATTCTATTTTTTTTTTTTGTGAAAAAAAATATAGTAGATAAAGATGTTGAAATTTTAGATGTGTTATAGATGTATTATATTATCTTAGTTATTTTTATCATCCGTTTAGTTTAGTTTTAGCAAAAACATGGTAAGCCACATTTTTTTCAAAATAAATTCTAATTTTTGTAGAAAAAATGTTTTATTTAAAGAAATAATAGTTGCTGACTTTTTCCCTTTACTGATATTACATATTGAGCAAATTTGAAATATATGCAGTAAACCCAATGTTTTATATCTTTTCTTTAAACTTTAAACTGCAATATCTCAACTTTTTGATTTTGTGGCTTACCACTGTTTCGCTCTAAGGTCTTCATATGTAAAAATCTCCACATGTGAAATTTGGTGTGAAAACAATACCTCCCTTACTATCGTCGGTCGGTAATTATATGTTAATTAATCCAAGTCATATTTGCGAGATAGTCCAGTGGAGACACTCCAGATTTTTGTTTTTATAATACAAATTTATCTGTAGTGTAACAAAATATTTAAAAATCCAAGAAATAAATAAAACATGAAATTCGTATATATTCGTGAGATACATGTAGTTAATTTGGAAAAAAATTATTTAAATGATAATAAAAAAATAATATTTAAATGGTGATAAATCCCGAAAGCCGATCAAACATCAAATATATAAAATAAATGAGTTATTAAAAAATATTTTAATCATTAACTAAATCAAATTTACGAAAACAAAAGAAATGTCGAAATTGTTTTGTAATTATTTTTTACTTTTTTAAAGTTAAATCCTATGAGTAAGTTAAGAATAAAATAATCTCCTTTTTTAAGGATTAATAAAAATAATTAGGTATATTTATAAAATTCCAAATTTGTTTTTTAAATTACTGTTTCCTATGGCAGGAAGAAAATTTTTTTAAGTCCTTAAAAGATAGGTAACTTATGTAATAAATCATAAGTTATATATATATATATATATATCAGTGCCGCCCTAACCACAGGGCTAAATGGGCTATAGCCCCAGGGCGCAAGCCTTTTGAGGCGGCAATTTTTTATTTGCGATATAGAAAAAATTTATTTTTCATTTTATTAGTTTTTACTTATTTTTAAATTAAAACACTTCTTAAAATATTAAACTGATTTTTATTTCTTTCAAATGTGCTGAAAAACGATAGAGAAGGGCAACGAGAAATAGGAGTAACACCCTACCGATCGTAATTTTGTTTCAGTCGCATTTGAACTGTCGGAGCTGTACTGGAGTTAATATAAGACCACCAACCATATAATAGTTCCGATCAAGTTCTAAGGATTAGACTAAAAACTGATCGGAACTGTCATTATTGAGATAATCCCCTCAAATCTGGGTAAACTATTTATACCCATCTTTTAAATAAGTGACTTTAAAGAAAAGTTACAATAAAGATAACAGTTTATTATATAAGTAATAAATAGTTGTTTTTAGTTCTGACTTTTGTTTTGTATAACTTTTCCGACTCCCATTTGCCATTCTGTGTATTTTCTTAGGAAGAAGGGCGCATTATTTTTAGTAGCCCATGGGCGCCGAATTCCTTAAGACGGCCCTGATATATATATATATATATAAAATGAAGAGAAATAAATCAAAGTAAATGGATTAAATTTTGTGAAGAAAACAATTTCAGAAAAATAATAGTTTATAAAATTAATAAAATTTAATTAGCCCATAATTTTAAAGGTATATTTTAGGATATAATTGCAAAATTATATCCATTAATTGATCTAAATAATTTCTTTAATATTATTTAAAGTTAATTTAGTATAATATATATAATTTAATTAGTATCACTTTCTTTTCAAGAGTTGGTGAGTAATAGTAGTAATAGTAGTTGTATGATATAATAACACACCAAAATATTAAATATTTCTTTTTATGATCATTTTCATTGAATTAAAAGGGATATGTTATTTAAAAAAAATAAAAAAAACAGTTTATTTTATTATTATAAAATTCTTATATTTTTTGTATTAATTTTTATAATAAAGACCTTATATATGAAGAAGAATAGTATTTATCATATTCTGCCTAAAAGGTCATATAACATTTTTTTTCATTATATATTATAAATTGTATCCGACTAAGTATCAGCAGAGATTAATTTAATTTTTACAGTTAAAATAGGATAAAAAATTAAATATAAGTTTTAATTTAAATATAATAGCTAGAGCTTTATAATTAATTATGATAAGTATTTAAATTAATAAAAATAATATTACATAGGAAATAAAAGTACTTTTATCACTTCATGACTAAGTTGAAAAAAATTTACTTACAAGCTTACTAAAAAAATGGAGTTCTAGCAAAATATATAATAATTTAGATTAAAAATAAATATTAATTTTTTGTATTGGATTTATTCATATACAAAATTGGATTTATTTAAAGGGAGCCGAACCCTCATTATAGTAGCCATTTTAACTTTATACGTCTTACGTTTTATATATGTATATGAAAACATATATATAATAAGTCATTAGTCATAAGTCATTAGCCAACTTTGAGTTATTTTAATAGATTTGTATATATTTACATTTAAATTGATTATTATTTATATAGATTATATCTTTACAATTCAAAATTCATTAACAAATGAGGTATCATTTGATTCCTTCAAAAATTTATGTTAAAATATTAATTTATTTATTTGTTAATTTAACAAATAAAAATTAAAAAACAGTTTTGTATATTGTTTAATTATTGCTTTGTTACTCTGCCGCTACGCTCCCAATTATACATTCATAAAAAGATGTAACTAGATTATTTCAAAAAAATTATAACTTTAAATAAAAAATAGTGAGAGATTCAACTGTTGTTGGCATAGTATTGAAACTTTGAACACAATTTTATTATAATTAAAAAATATAATTAATTATTTGATGTTTACAATTTCAAATGTTGAATGAATATTAAGTAAATCTTTAAAAATAAAATTGATAATAAATGAATCATCATCAGAATATTAATTGAAAAAATTTATTAAGTTTGTTTTTTGTTTTCTTTTACTTGTGCATTTTTATATAATGTGAATCATTTTCATGTACAGATTAAATAAAAAAACATTAAATACAAATGTCTATATTTTCATCTAAAATAAATTTCAAAATAAAATTAAAAGAAAATAAATAAAAATATTATAGAAAGAGAGAGAAAGAATAATTTTTTCCTTTTTAACTTATATCTTAATGAATATCAAAATAATAAACAAAAAGTTAAAATTTATTAAAATAAAATTATCTTCTAAAATTAAAATATTATTACAGATAGATTATCAAATTAAATTTTTGGTAAAAAGGTGATTTTTTTATTTTATTTTCAATAAAAAAGGAAACTCGTAAAATGGCAGAGATGAAATGTTTTTTCCTGAATTTTATATCAAATTTAACTAAATAAAATATATCAAGAAAATTTTTTTATAATTTTTATGAAATATTGTAAAAATACACTGTTTTTGAAAATGTTTTTATGGGGTTTTACTCAGCCAGCCTCGGCAGTGTGATTATGATTTTTTTTGTCTTTTTTTATTTTTATTTTTTATTTTTTACTTTTTATTTTGTTTTTTTGTTTGTTTTTTTTATTTTGTAAATTTATCATGAAATATATATATAATTCACGTTCTGGAGTCACATCTTTGTTGTTCAAGTAAAATATCTTGATTCAAGATTTGTAATCATCGGTTAAAATGTCTACTTTTTTCTCGATGCATGATAATAAGTAAATGTTGCTGACTTTTATAATATAAGGACACTACAATTAGTCTTTGGGAACTTAAATATTTTCATATGTCTTTTTCACTTTATTTAATTTCACTGGTTAATATATCACTTCGATAAACGCTTTTAAATAAAATTAAGTAAAAGCTGCGATTTAATAATGAATGCAGTCAGATGAAAATATTTGAAGAATCTGCAAGAAAAAGAAAGAGAAAATTATTATGTTATTTATATACGAGAGCAGGTCAATAAGTCAGTGACTTTTTGAATGAAACAAGTTTTTGGATAAAAAATTTATTTATTTTTTTTTAACGTAGTCTCCTTTGAGTTCTATACACTTCGTCAAACGTTTCTCCAATTTATTTATCCCTTCCAAAAAATAAGATTTGTCGAGGCATTGTTTGGTGCCGACAATGCAATAATGCTTAATGATGATGATTAGCCATTTAGTCGAAGTCGACTTTCGGCCACTTTATGGATCTGTCTTCTCCATGCGTTCCTGTCTTCGACGATTATTACCGACCGACGATAGTAAGGGAGGTATTGTTTTCACACCAAATTTCACATGTGGAGATTTTTACATATCTCCACGAAACATGCATTTTCTTAACAGAAAAAAGTATTTTTAGCATGATGTCTGTCCGTCCGTATAGATGTGTACAGCCTGAACGGCTTAACGGATTTTGATGAAATTTGGTATATTTACTTAATGCATCAGTGGGATGAATTGATCAACTTTTGGTGCAAATCCGAAAACCGGAAGTGGTAGTATTAGCGATCGACGATAAGAAGGGAAGGGTTATTTTCGCACCAAATTTCACATAAGGAGATTTTTTTACATATCACCACGAATGTATTGGTTTTATCCTCGGGAAAAATCATCTTCATTATGTTTTTCTTAATTTAAAATTATATGACGTCACCCAGCCCTTCATGACGTACAGTCTCGGGTAACGCCGGCATATTATAAATAAAATAAAATTAAAAATATTTATGTTCTATCCATATCTGTTTTTTATTACATTAATAGATATATTAAAATTATTTGAAATTGTTTCTGTAGCTGGAAATTAATTTATTTCAAACCGTCGGTCGGTTCGGACCTGGCCACAGGTCAACTTATTTTACTTTGAACCCATTTGATCCCAGTGTCCCTATTTGGAAATATTTGGTAATTTATTCATATATTCGAAAATATTTTTTTTTAAATAAATTCTTTGTTTCTATTATTGAATATTAGTACATACCTGACACCTTGGTAAGGGTTCTATATAAAATAGTTATTGAATAGGTAACAATAATGAAATACGTTATTGCACTTGATCATTTGGAAAGGGAGTAATTTTCCCTACACCCTTCAAATTAATTCATCACCTGCACCTTAACCAAAACCAAAATAAGAAAAACAAAATACAAAAAAAAAATGCCCAAAAAAATAAATAAATCGAAAATAATGAAAAATAAACCACAAAGAAAGGAAAAAAAAAATAAAAAGGAATAACTAATCGTTACTCCTCTAATATGAAGGATCTCAGTTTTAGGCGACATTTCCATTGATTGCCTCTCGTTTCTAAAATGTTATTTTCTAAAGAAGTAAAAGAAAATAATTATATTTATGGTATATTTTGGTGATTATATATTATATCTTACTGAATTTTTTTTTATTTTTGAATTAAATTTATTTTATTTTTTGGCAAAAACAACATTTATTTAACTTTTTTCGTAAAACTTTTACAATTTCCACCTCGAATTTAGTATTTTTTTTATAATTTCCCGGGATTCCCGGGAATCCATGGAAATGCATTTTTAAATTTCCCGATTCCCGGGAACGAAAATACTCCGTGAAAAATAACCCTCTATCCGCGAATCATGCAATTAGTTAACAGAAAAACGTATTTTTAGCATGATATCTGTCTATCCGTCCGTCTGTCCATCGTGTGTCCGTATAGACATGTATAGCTTAAACAGCTCAACGGATTTTGATAAAATTTGGTATATTTACTTAAGGCATCAGAACCATGAATTTATCAACTTTTGGTGTATATCCGGAAACCGGGAGTGATAGTTTACAAAGTATTAATATTATTATATTCATTGTCGGAAAATATTTCACTTAAAATATAGTAGTAATTAATAATTGAGTAATTAAACTAAAAATAAAAACCAAGATAATATAATATAGGCATTTTAATTCGAGTTTTAAAAATATTCTTTTTAATACTTTATATATAATGTTGTTTGGAAATTCATTTATTTCAAATCGTCGGTCGGTTCTGTGCCTGGCCACAGCTTATATTTTTAAGTTCTGAGATCGTCATTCTGGTAGCCCCCCGATGTGATTGTATCAATGCTTAATAAGCACACGAAATTCACTTTTTTCCATTTTTTTCTCAAATCACCAGGTAGTCTGCTATTAATGGATGTCAAACAAAAACTAAAAGTCCCAGCTGGTTCAAATTTCGACAGGAACAGTGTTGCCATTCATTTAAGAGACGGGAATTCAAAAAGTCACGGACCTGTCCTCGTATTTTTTGAAGACAAAAATTAAAATTTTGAAAATTAAATAGAATATTTTAATTAAAAATAAATTAATTACTTAATGCATTGTAGCGCTATGAGTGAGCGATGAATTGCTTATAGTGGTACTAGATGCAAGCGTTGAGCTTAAATCTTGGTAGCTGAATTGAGGAAAATATGGTTGATTTTGTTCGAGTTCTTCTACAATGCTATTAAGAGGACCGCCTTGATCAGGAGGAGTTAATTCTACAGATTCTCCAGTGAATTCACTATCAAAGTATCGTGTATCTATATCAGAAGAAACTTGAGGTTTAAATGGTGGTGGTATCTGAAAGAAAAAAAAGAATTAATTCAAAATAAATAAGATAATTTGTAAAAAGATACGAGTACCTTTTTAAGTTCTAAATCAGTCCAATTAATTGAACTGAAAAATGAATGATTCATAATTTCTTTAGCATCTTCAGGGCCCCCGCCTAAACGTTGATTAGGATCTTTTACAAGAAGCCCAGCCAATAAGGACTTTGCTTCATTTGAGATCGTTTTAGGAAATTTCACCTTAAAAAAATTATTAAATTTTTAATAATATGAAAATATGAAAATCTTCACATAGATTACATATACATAAATAAATTTTTAAATTGTATTACAATTTTATGTTTGTATTCTATTTACTTAAATATTATATATTATCATGATTGAATCTTAATAACTTACTTCTTCCATAAGAATCAGTGTAAATAGAACGTCATGATCTCGATTATAGAAAGGTAAACGGCCACACATCATTTCGTACATCACAACTCCAATCCCCCACCAGTCGACAGCACGTCCGTAATCGTTGTCTTCAAGCACTTCAGGTGCAAGGTATTCTGGGGTCCCACAAAATGTTTTTGTAGTTTGACCATATGTAATATCCTCTTTGCAAAGTCCAAAATCAGCAATTTTTATATGACCATCTTTGTCCAATAATAAATTCTCCAACTATGGGGAACAATTTAAAAATATTAAATTAATAATACGTATTTAGTAGTCATAATAGTTTAGTAGTTATAATAGTTATAAAAATAACTTACTTTCAGATCGCGATAAATTATTCCAACGCTATGTAGATAACTAAGTGCAGAAATAATCTCAGCACCATAAAATCGAGTTCTCTCTTCAGAAAAAACTCGTTCCCGGGAAAGATGGAAAAAAAGTTCACCACCATTTACATATTCCATAACAAAGCAAAGTCTATCAGCAGTTTGAAACGAGTACTTTAGTGACTAAAAAATAATTAAATAGATATAAATATAGTTTTTCTTTAAATATATAATATTAATAATAATAATAATTTAAATAAAAGAATAGTTTTATTCAATTTCAATAAAATACGTACGATCAAAAATGGATGACATGTGTTACGTAGAACTCGATTTTCAGTTAAAGTATGAGCTACTTCATCTTTCCGAATGATAACTTCCTTTTTCAATATTTTTATTGCGTATAAATGACCGGTAGCTTTCTCTCTACAAAGAATTACTTTGCCAAAAGTTCCTTTGCCTAGTACTTTAAGAAACTCGAAGTTTTCTAAAGTCTGAAATGAAATTAATTTAATTTGAATTTATATGCTATATAGTCAGTGCTGGATTACACAATGAACTCTACGCTTGTTGGGGCCGCGCAACATACTTCTTCTATATATATATATATAAAAAGGTTTTTTTCTGCTCATTGCTCAGAATTTAAAAATTTTTGCATATCATCACATTCATGACCTGTAGAATCCAAAAGTGACATTAGAATTTTTCATGTCTGTCTGTCTGTCGGGAAAATAAGGATGTTATAGACTCATAATTGGCTGAACCGATTTATATGAAATTACATCACAATATTCTTATATACCTCTATAGTAACATAGGCTATAAATTTTATTAATATCTAATCAATAACCGCAGAAATTAATTTTTTAAAGTTTATATAATTCTCCGTGTTGTTCATTCAAGAGCACCTCGCGGCTCACTGTCCCTAGCGGACTCATTCTTCACAATGAATATAAACTTTTCTAGCAATTCCCAATCAAAGAATTATTATAATATTTAACTTTTTATTATAAATTCTAATATTCAAATAAAATTTCAATTAAATAATTTATTCTAAAAGTTTTCATTTTAATTAATTTAATAAAATCTTTAGATCATATTTTTATCTTAAATTTTTTTTTTTTATTCTTTATTTATTTGAATATTTCTTCTTTTCTATAATATATAATAATAAGATATATAAATTTTATCTGTCTAATAAAAAAAAATATTATTTAGTATTTTATGAGGTCAAAATAATTTTTAAAACGTCAATTAAAATGACAAAATTATATTACCTTTGTTTTTGATTTTAATTTAATTAGTAAATATTATATAAATATTAAAATATTATGATATAGAGGAGTTGTTTTAAATTTTTGACTTTTTTAAATTGGGTATATTTTTTAAATTTGTTTTAAATCCAGATGATTATATTCTATTATAATTTATTAAAATGTTTTTTTTTTATTTATTATGTTTAAAAGATTCTTTTTTATGATGTGATATTACAAAAAATAACGGATGGTCTATGCAAGTCGATTCATGTAACACATAATTAAATAATTCTAACAAGGAATTATAACAAAGAATTAATATAATAATTTATTTTAAATTCTTATATTTAAATAGCATTTCAATTAAATAATTTATTCTAAAAGTTCTCATTTTAATAAAATATTTGGATCATATTTAACTTAATTTTTATTTATTCTTTCTATTGGATAAGTTTCTTTTAAGGGAGGAAATTAACTATGATCTAAAAAAATTAATAAATGAACTTAATAATAAAAAAAGTAACATGTGCAGCATCGTACACGTGGCGGAAGTGAAACTTCTTACAATCTAGAGCAGCGGTCGCCAAACTTTTTGACACCACGGACCAGTTAATTCATAATTTAAAACCCGCGGACCACTAATAGTATTTTTTAAGTGTTAAATATATTTATAAATAAAAATTGTAATCAAAGAACACATAAAATGTACCTAGTTAATAAAATGAAACTATTATCACGTATTGTTATGAATTGAATCATGTTTTAATGCATCTTAAAACATAACTTAACATGATGAGTAAGTATCCACATTTTTCTGCGGACCAGCGAAATTTTCTCGCGGACCACTAGTGGTCCACGGACCACCACTTTGGCAACCTCTGATCTAGAGCAGTGTTTCTCAACCTTTTTGGACCAAACGCCCCCCTTTGTAAGACCCGCTTCTTAATTCGCCCACCCCCCCCTATAAATTTTTACAGATAAAAATTTCATGGTAATCCCTAATATAAGGTAGGTACACCAGGTGATACTTAGAGCCATATTGAAAAATCGAGTTTCAGAACATGATTGCAAACTCATCTGACCTTTTTTTTTATTTTTTTTTAAGAATATTGAAAAAAATTGAAAAAAGAGGAAATGTTTCAAAAGCCAGTTAGCAAAATCATCTTACCTTTTTTTAGAGTTGAAAATGATTTCGCCCCCCAAAAATAACTTATCGCCCCCCAAAATCATACAATCAAATAACGCCCCCTTTAAGATGTCGATCGCCCCAGGGGGCGATATCGCCCAGGTTGAGAATCACTGATCTAGAGCAGTGCTCCGCAACCGGTGTGCCTTAAAGGAGATACAGGTGTGCCGCCGCGATCAAATGAAACTTAGAAATCCGCATAATTATGTCTACTTCTCCTTTAAGGCACACCAGTGTGCCGCGGCACACCGGTTGCGGAGCACTGATCTAGAGAGAATAAGAGAAATTTTAGTTGAGAGTGTGAGTGAGAGAGAAATAGAGAAAAAGAAAGTGATCATTTCGAAAGACATATAACAGTATAAAATTTTCGTAACAAATATTCGCTTTATTATTATTATCTACTCTATCATCATATCTACATTGCCTGTACTATTGTCGGTTGGTGCTTCAATTGGTAATACTGATATTAATGGCTTGTGATAACTAAAATAAGATATATATGTTCGTGATTCGATATTTTCTATATAACGTGTAAAAACAGCATCTATTGTAGTTCCAGATTTTGTTGTTGATTCCTTGGGATCGTTATTTATAAGCAGACCAAATGTTTCTCGAAGAAAGTTGATCAACGGCAACGAATCATCAGATCCAAAATTTACATTAAAATCTCCCCCGAGAATTAGAGGGATTTTATCTTCGCCTCGTTCAAGTGCATTTGCACCTGTGTGGCTATAACTCGCGCGCATGCGCGAACGAAAGACCGCACAAAAGGGAGACGCAGATAGCCTAAACTGTATAGCTCTCTTTCTCATTCTCACTCGTTATATATCTTTTTTCTCTCTTGCGTTACGAAATCTCAAAACGTTACATTTCTCTCAATTCACTCTCCATTCTCGACCAAATGTCAGGACGCCGCTAAAGAAGTTTCACTTCAAAAAAAACAAATAAATCAATTAATTTAAATTAATACTAATAACGAATGTATATATTGTTAATTTATTTATAGTTTATCTATAGTTTTAAACGGTTAATTTTTATAAATTGTCTCTGTGCAAGTCTCTGCATTTTCTCAAATTTCATTACAATTAAAAATACTATTCAATAAAAATCAAGCAATGAAAATAAAATATCAAAATGAAATGATCAAGAAATATTATACTCTATTTCCCTATTATAGCATATACAATACTTACTAACCATAGGCTGAGGAAATATTAGGAGATATCATTGCGGGTTCAGGCCAAATCGATCAACATTAATTAAGATATTTTCATTATGACAGATATTAGAAAAAAACCGCGAATTCAATATTTCTTTTCACTAATTATTTCTAGACTTTAGTAAAACATACGTAAGACTCAAAAGATCGGGATAAACTTTTTCAAATTTTGATCTTCAAATTTGTCTTGAAGGTAGTAAAGAAAGAGTAAGATGCGGAAATCAATTGTAAAATATTAGGTTACCCAGACGACTTAAATATAGTAGGAGATTCGGCATTACAATTACAGATACCGAGGAAAAATTAATGTAGGTAGGAAAAGAGATGGGATTTGAAATTAATAGTGATAAGAAAAAATATTTAGTAACAAAGATAAACAGTATTAACATACAAAATCTTAATATACAAAATGTAGAATTTGAATATGTAGAAAAATTGAATGTAATCACGAAGTTTAATAATATTAGATGTAGGTGCCAAAACGATTCCTTTTGACAACTACGAATGTACTTATACTTATTAATTGAATAAAATGCGTTTTTTAGTAACAAAACGCTTTTAATCTAAAATAGACTCTCTTATCAAACTTCATACATAATTTTTACATAAATCATAAAACATTGATACATAAATCATACATTTCATTCCTTTTTATACATACTTTTTCTTACTTAACAAACTTATCCTAACTTCATGCATGATTCCTTATTGTCAACTTTTAAACAAAAAACTTTAAGCGCAAAATTTAAATTTAGCACTAACATCACCCTCCCTTAGTAAGAGATCTTACTCTTACTCAACTTTTAAGAAAATGTCTTAAACATTATATAGATATTAACACTGTTCACTAAATCACTGCTTGCGATTCAAGAAGACAAATTTTAGTTACTGGTCGCTGAAATATACCTAATTTTGTTTTCACGCTTACTCTTCTTACGATACCTTCTGCATCTGGATATACCTCTGTTATCTTGCCTAACGGCCAATAGTTTCTTGAAAGATGGTCTTCATAGAGTAGAACAATATCTCCGATTTTGAGATTAGAATTAATTTTAAACCATTTATTTCGAACTTGCAGTAAAGGAAGATATTCCTTTATCCACCTTTTCCAAAATATATTTGCTAAATATTGCACTTGTCTCCATCTTCGTTTGCAGTAATTATCACTGTAGGAAAATATATCATTTGGTAAAGATACTTGAGACTTTAGAAGAAGTAAATGATTTGGCGTAAGAGCTTCTTTGTCATTTGCATCACATGAAGTCTCAGTGAGAGGTCTTTGGTTTAAAATGGATTCTACTTCACAAAGAAGAGTATATAAACTTTCTTCGTTTAATTTTTGTTCTTCAAGTAAGGAATTTAATATTTTCTTCACCGAACGTATACATCTTTCCCATACGCCTCCTTGATGGGAAGCTGTTGGTGTATTGAATTTCCAACTTATTTCCCTTTGCAAAAGAAATTGATGTACTTGATAATTATTCCATCTCTGAATACCTTCTCTTAATTCTCGGTAACCTCCTACAAAATTTGTACCGTTATCAGAGCAAATTTCTTTTACTTGTCCTCTTCTAGCAATAAATCTTCTGAGAGCTTGTATAAAAGAATCAGTTTCTAGGGAACTTAAAACTTCTATATGAATTGCTCTCATTGTTAAGCATGTGAATATTAGTCCATATCTTTTCAAAGTATTTCTTCCTTGTTTTATTAAAAAAGGACCGAAACAATCTAGTCCCACATAAGTAAATGGAGGCTCGTCAGATGTTACTCTGTTACTTGGTAAATTTGCCATTTTTTGTTCTTGTAGCTTTACATTTTGTTTCCGACAGGGAATACACTTAGAAATAACTCTTCTTACAAAAGAATTGGCAGATATTATCCAATAACGTTCTCTTAATTTAGAAAGAACGAAATGTCGTCCTCCATGGCCAACCATTTTGTGAATGTCTTTCACTATAAGGTCAGCTACCGCTCCTTGAGGTAATATGATTGGGTGTTTAGTTTCTTCAGAGACCATAGCATATTTCAATCTTCCACCAACGCATAACAAGTCATTTTTAATAATAGGATCTAAACCTCGCAAAGAACTCTTTTTAATTAAACGATATTTTGATTTTGAATTAGATTTAATGGCTTCAATTAAAGAAGAAAACTCCATGTCTTGATTATATTTTAAAATAATATATTCAGCTTCTTTCATCTGTCGACAAGTAAGTGGTTCAATATATTTATTTTCTTTGAATTTTTTATCATAAAAATTACTTTTTGCCTTGTCTTTTAAATTCTTATTTTCCTTTAAGGATTTAATTAATTTTATGAATTGTAAAATTCTCGCTAAAACCTTTTTTAATTTAAACCATGATGAGTATTTATTAATTAAAATAGAAATAAAATGTTCGTCTTGCTTAACATCTACAGAATAATTTATAATATTTTTCTTTAATTCAGGATCACTTTCATTTAGAGTCTTGTCAATATTCGTTGGAAATATTTCTTGATTCCATAAAAAATGTGGACCTTGAATCCATCTTGAATTTACTAAAAATTTAGTTATATTTTGTCCTCTTGTAATATCATCTGCGGGATTCTCTTTTGTATTAACATAAAACCATTGATTTGCATTAGAATAGCTTCTAATTATGCTAAGCCTATTTGATACAAAAACATGAAATCTTTTATCTTCATTATTGATATATTTTAAAACCGCGGTAGAATCTGTCCAAAATGATGTACTATCTACCTTGTAAGTTAATTCAGATTTTAGAATATTATTTAACTGGACAGCTAAGGTAGCTGCTGATAACTCCAATCTTGGAACAGTCATAGTCTTAACAGGAGCAATTCTAGCCTTTGAACATATTAAATTGCAGTAAATCTTATTTTCATTACTGATGATTCTTATATAAGTTGCTACACCATAGGCTTCTTGAGATACATCAGCAAAGTGATGTATTTCTATTCTTCTTGTCGTTTTACATTCTATAGATTTTAGACATCTATTTATCTTGAAATTGTTAAGTAAAGGTAATTCTTTTAACCATTTTATATAACGATCTTCATAAATTTTTGGTAATTTGTCATCCCAATCAAATTTAGCCTTTGTTAGTTCTTGTAATAATATTTTTGCAGGTATAATAAATGGTGTCGCCAAGCCTAAAGGATCGAATACAGAGCTAACTGAAGACAGTATACCTCTTCTAGACATTGGTTTAAAGATAGATGTTGTTTTAAAACTAAGTAAATCTTCTTCAGGTTTCCATTGTATACCTAAAACTCTTTCAAGGTGTATATCATCCTTTTTCATATTCATTGATTGTACGTTAACTGCTCTTTCTTTTACAGGAATTGAATTTAAAATAGTTTTTTCATTTGTTATCCATTTTGTAAGATTAAAACCACCATCCTTTAATAAATTATATAGCTCTTCTCTTATTTCAATAGCTTCAGAGATATTCTTAAAAGATTTTAAACAATCATCTACGTAAAAATTGTTTTTTAAAGTATTTATTGTTTCTTTTTTATATTTTTGTTCGTTATTCATTGCAATTTGTCTTAATGTCATCATAGCAACAGCTGGGGAGCAAATACATCCGAATATATAAACTTTCATTCTATATTCTTGAATTTCATTATTAAAATCATTATCTTTCCACCAAAGGAATCTAAATAAATCTTGATCTTCTTTTGGTAAACGAACTTGATGAAACATTGCTTCAATATCTCCCATAATGGCGAAAGGTTCTTCTCTAAATCTTAATAAGACTCCAAATAAAGAGTTCATAACATCAGGGCCTCTATAAATCTGTTCATTAAGACTTAAATCATTATATTTTGCTGAGCAATCAAAAACAACTCTTAGTTTTCCAGGCTTTGCAGAATGAAATACTGGATGATGCGGTACATACCATAATTTTTTAGGAAGCTTATTTGTGTCTTCAACTATCTCGGCATAATTCTTTTTTAATAAATCATTTATATATTTTGTATATCCTTGATATAATTGAGTGTCTTTTTGGAATCTTCTTTTTAACATCTTAAGTCTGTTCATAGCCATAAATTTAGTATCAGGTTCAAACATATTTTTTGACTTTAATGGGATAGATACTTCATAATGATTATCTTTCTTGCGAATAGAATTATTAAATATTTTTATAAATTTTTCATCTTCTTGTGAATATGTCATAGTATTTTGTGTTGGAATTTGTTCTAATTTTAACCATTCTTCTACTTGCTTATAAAGAATTTTATCGAGTTTAACACAATTTATTTTAGTAAGATTAGTATTTGCTAAAAACCTAGTTGGTCCATAAACTGACCATCCGAGGCGAGTTTTTATTGCAAAAGGTCCATCACCTTCACTTTTGATAATTTCTTGAGGTTCTAAAGCTTGTGGAATATTATTACCGATTAACATTTGAACATTTGACTCAAGTTCTGGAAGAATTACATCTTGTAGATAAGGCCATTTATTTAAATCAATATTTTTAAATTTATCTTCAGCGGACACTGGCAGTTCTCTTGTTGTATATATATCTGGTAAACATATTTTGTTGTTTCCGTTTATATCAGAAATTATTAGGTTTTCAATAGTAAAAGCATTACATGGACTATTTCTTTTTTCTAAAGTTGTCATAAATAAATTACATTTTCTTCCGTTCACATTGAGCTGTTTCATTAGTTCTTCAGTACAAAAGGAATGTGAGCTTCCAGAGTCAAGAAAGGCATATGTGTGAATCCTTTTTCCTGTTGTCTTCGACATCACAATAACTGGTACAATGCCCATAGAGAATTTGTCTGTTGTTTTAGCATTTTGTATAAAACCATTATTAATTTTCGAAATTTGTTGTTCATTTACTTTCGAGTTTTGTAAATGAAGTAATTTGGAATGATTTTTGCTGCATATCTCACACTTTACTCCTAATCTACAATTCTTGGCATTATGACCTATTTTTAAACAAGCAAAACATAATTTATTTGAAAAAACAAATTGTCTTCTTTCGGGTATATTCATTGACAAAAATTCATTACATTTATTTAAATGATGTAATTTATTACATTTAATGCAAGCATTATAATATTCATTACCTTTTATATTTGTAGCAAAATTATATCTTCCTCTTTCTTCCTTTTTATTATTTGTAATGCTTACTTTAGGAGTTTTTTCAATTTTATTTTCAAGAATATCTCCAAATAGCGGATGATTTGTTTCTGCAGCAACTTTACTTACAAATTCAACCAAATGCTTAAATTTAATTTCTTCCCTTTTAACTTCAGTTGTTTCATAAGCAGATTTTCTCCAATTCTTTTTCATTTCATATGGCAACTTGTCTACAATTTCTCTTAAGGTTCTTGGATGATCAAGTTCATTCATTTCTTTTATATTCATCATAGAATTTAAACATTCAGTTAGAAGTAAAGCAAACTTATTTAATAATATACCTTCATTGTTTTTCATGGTAGGCCATTCAAAAATCTTTTTTAGATAAGCATTTGCAATTCTCAAACCACTGCCAAACATCTTTATTAATTTTTCTTTTGCTAAAACATAAGCATTAGATGAATTCATATTTTGATATGATCTTACCAGATCTTTAACATCGCCTCTTGTATATTGCTCCAAATAATAAAGTCGTTGCTTATAATCAACTATCTTTGATTCTATTATATATTCAAATGCTGAAATGAATGTTACAAACTCTATAGGATTTCCATCGAATGGTTTAATTTCTTGTTTAGGTAAAGATGATTGAATTTGATAATCAGTCATTAATTGTATCATTTTTGTTTGTTGTTCAAGAATTTTCATAGTTCTCTCCTCATTGGATGAATTACTTACTTCACTTAAATGTTCATCGTCATCTTCATTTTGATCATTATCTTTATTTAACCATATATCAATATTTTCTTTAAATTGTTCTAATGTTATCATTTCAGTATTATGCTTTTCTTCATATTCGTTATAGTTTTGCTTAGTTTCTTTTAAGTATTCAATTAGGTCATTATGGGATTTAATATATTTAGTTTTTGCAGAATCAAAATCATACATTTTAGACTTTACCTGTTGTATATTTTCTTCATTAGTTAAAAGTTCGTTTATTTCATTAATTATTCGTGTAACTCTTGACAAAAAACCTCTTCTTTTATTCTTTATTTCATTTGTCTTTTTAGGTATTTTATTTTGGATGCTTTTACAAGATCTTTGAGATGAAGTTTTACTTTTTTCGCTGCAAATAGACATGATTAGATGATATTTAAATATTTATTGATTTAAATAAATGAATCCTCTTCAAATATTTTATTTTAGATTAAAATGTAAGATGTAGGTGCCAAAACGATTCCTTTTGACAACTACGAATGTACTTATACTTATTAATTGAATAAAATGCGTTTTTTAGTAACAAAACGCTTTTAATCTAAAATAGACTCTCTTATCAAACTTCATACATAATTTTTACATAAATCATAAAACATTGATACATAAATCATACATTTCATTCCTTTTTATACATACTTTTTCTTACTTAACAAACTTATCCTAACTTCATGCATGATTCCTTATTGTCAACTTTTAAACAAAAAACTTTAAGCGCAAAATTTAAATTTAGCACTAACATTAGAGAAGAATTTAAATCGAGGTTGCAATCGGGAAACGCCTGTTATCATGCAGTAAAGAGGCTTATCTAATCAAAATTATTATCAAAGGGAATCAAAATTAAAATATATAAAACAATTATTTTGCCTGTTGTATTATATGGGTGGGAGGCATGGTCTATGACCTTAGGAGATGTGAATAGATTCAGAATATTGGAGAATAGGATTCTTCCCAGCATTTATGGGCCAAAGAAAGTTGAGGACACCAGGGAATGGCGGAGATTGCATAACGAGAAATTACATGACCTCAATGCATCTCCATAAATAGTTAGGGTTATAAAAGCGAGAAGGCTGCAATAGGCAGGGCACGTGGCTACAATGGGAGAGGAAAAAGATATTGGTGGGGAGATCGATTGGAAAACGTCCGCTTGGAAGACCAAGGACGCGTAGGAAGGGACGTAAAAGAGATGGAACAGGGGCTCAGGATAGGGACACTTGGAGAAATGTGGTTGTTGCGGCCAAGAACTTTCGAGTACCGCTGAGCCACATAGATAGATAGATAGATATATCATATACAATAATAATATATATAATTAATCTACTGATTAAATTAAAATATATTTTAAATAAACACACAAAAAGAAATGAATGTTTTATGTTATATACTGATTGAAACAAAATGGATGAAAACCTTTTACTACTTTCAACCAAATACTATGTACCACTCGGGGGTACAGGGGGCGGGGCCCCCGTTTAGGTGTGAAGAGCGACAAAGGCGCTCTGAGCAGCTAGTTATATATATAAACCTCTGACCTTTGTACATCCTACGAAAGGACAACGCCTATCAAGTCGGTAAAGGTATTCTATGATCAGTAGAACGGATCATCTCAACCTTTACCTTGATTTGCTTTATCGGAGGCGCTACTTTTTATTTCAAGTAGATTCCCAATTTTGATCCCGGAAACTGAGTGGGTCATGACTCATAAACCCCAGCTAATGATATTCCCTTGCACGGCCCGGTTCTTGAACACGGGATCTCGAGGATGAGAGTCTAGCGCGTTGACTCCCAGACTATATTTATATAAATCAAAAAATTCAAAAATTGAGAAAACCACATTTTCAGTAATTAATAATTTAAATATTTATTTTGTATAATATTTAATAATTACCGTTTATTTAATTTTTATATTAATTAATAATTGTTCTATTATGTTTATTATTATATATTGTATGTAATATTTTATACACTCTTGTTATTTTATAAAATTAATTTATATCAAAATAGAGATTTCCCTCCTAATGGGTAAAATATAAAACATTTTTTATTAAAGAATTCAAACAACAAAGATCGTCAATCTTTCGGATCATATGAACCATTAAATTTATAATATTATACCCAATTTGTTCATTTTATTTCCCTTTTTAAAATAATATAAAAAGCAAATTTAAAGGAGAAAAAAATTGTCATTGAAAATATATTTCATTTATTAATTTAATAAAAATAACTAGTTCTAAAATTCTAAAATTTTGTCAAGTACTTCAAAATAAATTAAATTTAAATTAAAAAGCTTATCACATTTCCAGTTATTTGAAACAACCTTAATAAATAATAATTGCCAACCATATTAAATATTTTTTACTTTTTAATGATTTGCTATTTTAAGATAAATTTAAACGAAACTTATTTTTTTTTACTTATTTATTTATTTATACTTACAACTTTCTTTTTTCCTGAAGTTTTGCTGCTACTCATTCCCTGAACACTGAATTTAGCACTTAACTCATCAAGAGCTCCACCATCTACAGATGCGCGATCGGTATCCATTTCTTCTGTACCACTTAATCTATCGGCAACTGCTTTGATAGCAGCAACCCAGTCTTCTCTAAAATAAATATAAATATTTTATTTATTTAAGATCATTGTTTGAGAGATCTACATATATTTATATAGAAAAATAGAAAATTTCTTAATATTATTAATTTTTTTTTTTTTTTTTGTTATTTTATCATTTAATTTAATTTCAAAAAATAATTATTGATTATGCTAATATGAAATCAATAACTGACTAAAATAGTTTTAGATCTCCAGTGACAATAAAAGAAATATTGATTAATTATTATATTAAAATTAGATACACAAAATAATAATGAATTGAAAAAATACCTTTCTTTTTCACTTTCTACATGAAATGTTCTTTCAATAACAGTAGCCCATTGAAGTCCTCTGATCATAAATGTGTAAGGTTTAGGTCTGTCCATTGACATAATTTGACAGTCTTTAACAGTAAAATTATTAAGAGGATCGGAGAGAGCAGAATCTGGACGATTTTTGAAACCAATTAATGAACCATCATCAAGAAGCACGAAATATCTTGATCGCCAGTTCTTTATATGTTCTCCTAAAAAAATAATAATAAAAAACTTCCTTTATAAATATAATATATCTATATATACGAAAAAAATACAATATAAAAAATTTAAAATAAATTATTAATTATGTCTAAGATTATTGAGGGCTGGTTAATTAATGCGAATTAAACAATTAATTTATACTTAAAGCTTAAATGATGAAAAAACAGGACTAAAGAAAATTTGGTACATAACATTTTTTTTTTACTTTACAATCGAAAAAGATTTTTGAGAGTAAAGGACTTATAATCCCCATTCACTTCACTTTTCACAAATCTCCACGTTTCAAGTCAATCTGATTAAAAAAAATGCTTTCCCGTTGAAATATGTGTTTGGGACTGTAATCTTTCGGTCAAATGGTAAAACCGATCATGAATAAATTTATATTTAAGTTTCTCTTGGAGAGCTAACGTCTTGACAACATTATATATATATATATATATATATATATATATACTAATTACTAGTTTCTGTTAAAGATATTAATTAAAAAGGAATAAATTTTATTCAGAAAAAAATAATGTATTTAAAAAAAAAATTGAATAAATGTTATAAGAGTATAGCAGGATGCTGTGTAAGTGAAAGAAATAAGTTTAATTTAAGGGCACATCTGCAAATTAAACATTTTGTCTTTCATGTCTGATAAAGTAATTATGCTCGTTTGAATTGGGGTCATCTAATAGATATCATTCAGTAAATAAATAGATAACGTAATCAAATTAATTAATAAATAATAAAATAAATAAATAAAATCACAGCCAGATGGATTGGCATCTGCAAAATCTATGAAGATAATAAATAAATTAATTAAAAATCACAATTCTAATACAGTGACATTTGTAAGTGAACTGTCAATGACGAAGAAAATAAATTAATTGCTAAGAGCTTGGATTATCAATGGGTTTTTTAAAACATCGTCTAAATGGCCAAAATAAATTAATTAAATAAAATTAAGAACCCCTCATATTGTCATATAAAAACTAGAATATTAAAAAATAATAATTAATTGTTACCAATTGGTTAAAGAGTGAAATCGCTCTCCTCATTTGAAAGTATTGTGTTTCTAATTAATTTTATTAATTATTTAATTATTGTATAAATATATAAAAAATTTACACTTTTTCCAATACATAAATTTCTCACAATAAAATTAATTGGATATTTATAAAGGTAGAATGAGTCAGGGAAACTTCTCTTCTTAAAAAAAAATAATATTAGCGGATAGTTTCCTTCTTATTAACGAAGAATCGTAATTAGAATGGTAAAATTGAGAAAGTTATGATCAGCAAGTCATAAGGCGCGGATTGTAAAGTAATAAGGTTATTATTTCATTGCTAAACTAAATAGGAGGCCGGTAGACAGACGGAGAACCTTGAAAATTTTAAACGAGAATGAGAGGAATTATCACAAATTATTAATTTCAATTATAATCTTTAAGAAACAAATCTATGTCCAAAGGGCATAAACCACAATCAAATATGAACATAAATTATAAGATTGAATCTGAGTTGATTTTTTTGTTTTTATTTTAAAAATAAGAACATTAATATAAGTTTAAAAAAAAACTTTTCTAATAAGCTTTGAAATGCTTTTAATTTATTTACAGCTCCTTTAAATAATTATATAAACCTTAATTTAATAATTTATATTTTAATTAATTATTATTTATCCGTTATAGAACTGATATATATATTTCATGGTAGTATTTTATAATTAAGTTCGATTTATTAAAATGTTATATTATATATTTTTATTAAAAATATTAAATCTGTTGTATTGCATAAGACAGAGGTTCTTAAACTTATGTACTCCGCGAACCCCCACTTGAAAAAAAAATTTTTGACGGACCCCATCCCAACTTTAGGTACTTTACGTAATTTTATTAGTTAATTTCTGGCTTACGATCTCATAAGAACAAGGATATTTGATGAATATTTCTAACAGTGATTGGTGAATAACGATTTTTTTGCATATTGTAGAACACATTTTATTAGAAATTATAATATTGAAGAAAGAAAATTCAGCTTTGCGGACCCCTAGTAAAGGCTTCGCGGACCCCCAGGGGTCCGCGGACCACAGTTTAAGAACCTCTGGCATAAGAGATATTGCATTAGAAATATTTTTTATTTATATTATTATTATAAACAATAAAAAATATATTTTTATTATTAATGGCACATGAAGTGGACACCATAAACATAATTTTTCAATGTTTTTGTTCCTAGAATCGAAGTCACAATTGTGAATAGAGAAACGTATGGTTTTGTTTGAGATTCATAAATTATTATCAAAGATAGTAATGAATATTTAACTATTGCTCATACATTAAAATAAATTATTAATTTTTACAATTTCTGCACCTAAGTCGGACACTAAAATTTTCCATGAAACATAAAGCGGTTATTTGAAGAACCTAAAGCGGACATTAAGATATAAATTTGAGTTTCATATTAAATAAATCAAAAATTTAATTTTCAGTATTTTATTATAAAAATAAATCAATCATGAATCATTAGTATATTACATAATTAATAGCTAATCAAACCGTCGATGGCGCCCATCTATCCTAGACAATTAATTTTAAATTCATTAATGATTAGATATTGATATAATTTATAACCAAAACCAAAGTTAGGTATATAAGAATGTTGTGATTTAATTTCATAGTAATCGGCCCAGTCAATTTTGAGTTTATTACGAACACACAAAATTCTAATTATATTTGGATTGTCCAGATCATGAAGTGTGAAGATATGGAGAAAAATTTTAAATTTTGAGCAATGTGCAAACCAAAAACCTTTAAATACATATAGTTCAATTTTTAAGTTCTGGCACTGAAGAATTATATTCCCTACGCTTTACGCTTGTTGAAGCTTGTGGGGTCAAATAGCAAAGAAAACATGTACTAGCAATTTAAGGTTCTGAATTGTTTTTCTTTTCTTTAAATTTAAAATTAAACTACAACAAATGAAAATTTATCTAAGTTACATTTCCTTTTCTATTTTACATGCATAAATCTAGGAGCTAGTGTCCTTTTCAAGAAAGTCATATTAATTTGGAACCTAAGGTAGACACCACCTATAATTTTTCAAAAATAAGACACTTTGCCAAGAACACCTCATAATTAATTATAATTAATTTTTAATTTTTACTTTTCAAAGATAAATATATTTCCAAGTTTTTGAGAGTAATGGTATTATAATCCCGATTCACAACCTATTTGCGTTTTTTTACAGATCTCCACGTTTCAATTCATTCTGATTCCAAAAAGTGGTTTTCCCGTTGTGTGGTGTATATGAGTGTGTTGCAGTAATTTTTTAAACAAAATACCGGACAAACGGTAAAACCGATCATAAGCACATTTTATATTTAAGCTTTGGGGTGCTTACGACCTGACAACATTTTCGCTTAAATCCATTCATAAATAAATATTAAAAAAGTAAAATAGGCATATTTCTTAAACTATAAAAAAGAGAAAATTTTATATAAAACAATTTATCGAGAATTTTTTTATTTATAATCTTAATTTTTTTTTTATTTATATATAATATATATATATATATATATATATTATATAAAATTGTTTTAAATAATGATAATTTAACATATATAACATTGAATTATTATAGATTTATTTATTTAGAATAAATTGCAAATTGTCTTTTAACATTTATAACGGAATTTTGTAAATTAAACCACATATTCATATTTGTTATTGTAAATTTATTCAAAAAATACAAACATATACACAACGTTTCGATTGCAGAAGTAGCATATATATATTATATAAAATAAAAACAACCACCAAAGCTTTAATAATTTAATGTCTTTTAACATTTTAAAAATAATCTTTAGATCTTTAACGCAAACTTTTAAGTTTATTTATATGATTAGGCACATTCAACTTTGGTTTATAAACAATTAAATAAAATAATACATTTTATATAGTAATCTCCCTCTCTCAGCCTCTTTATATATTTATATTTAAATTTATATTAATAAATAAATAATATAGGAACTACAAATAGAAAATTACAAGTGTTTTAGATGTCCAGGTTCAAAAATTCATAGTATTGATTGAAACCGAACAGAATCTATAATAATTAAAAGAGAGGGATGATCAGTATTATAATATCATTCTATTAATAATAATATAAGGTACTTGAATTAATTTAAGCTTTTGAGCATTTATTTTAAATTTACTGATTTATTTTCAAATAATACTTTTTCCCCATCTTTCTGGCAATTTTCGGATACCAGCTCGAAAAGACGACTAACTAATTTTTTGAGACAATCCAATCATCGACCCATTTTTTGCATTGTTTATATGAAGTGAACTTCTGCTAGGACAGACAATGTGTCATCGACCGGAACAAATAATAGCCCGAAGGAGCAATGTCCGCAGAATACGGCGTGTGGGATAGATCTTCCCATTTCAATGTTTTGCAACATGTGGCTGAACGTTGTCATGTTGTAAAATCACTTTGTTTTGCCTTTCTTCGTATTCTGGCCGTTTTTGCATCAGTGCGCTGCTTAATGAGTTGAGTCCGATAGCGTTCCCCCGTGACTGTTCCATTCGGCTTGAGCAACTCTTCTTCGTAATTTAAACTTTTTGGGTTGACTCGGTCGTTCCTTGTCTTCGAGCTCAAAATCACCAAATCATCAAAAACGACCAAACCATCTCCAACACGATTGTTCAGATAGAGCATACTCGCTGTAACTTTCACTAAGATCCGATGACTATCGGCCGCACTCTGCCCACAAAAACACTTTATTTAGTACGAAATTGGACGTGTTCGAAACAATTGTTTATGTTTCAACCAAATGATACAAGCTGTTCAAGAAAACATAGGTTTTAGCATCTTGTGGGAAACGCTCATTATTAATTCAAGTACCCAATAATTAAACACAACCATTAATAATTAAATAGATTAAAATGGAATATTAATCATTTTCCTATGATAAAATAAATATTTAAATAAATTCTATCATTAAATTTAAATTTTAGATTCAATTTGCTTAATCCTTAATTAGTATAATTGATGAATGTTTAATTTCCTTATATCAGATAATTTTTTTTTTTTTTAATTAAATAAGTTTACAAGTTTCTTATCGATATAAAATATCTAAAGGATAGTAAACATGGGTGGATTAACCGAAATGTTCTTGTTTGGGTTCATGTCCTCGGAGAATACGGAAATTGTGCGGGTGTCTCGTAACGGCAGTGCAAATTTGAGGCGAGACGTAGTCTCGACACGGCGTTGCCCAATTTCCGTCTAGTCAATACACTTGTGACGTAATGGAGGCTGTCTCCCCTAGCCTCTCGGAACCCTCAAGGCCCTTTCTATTCTAACAAGGACCGGTTGTCTCCTCAGCCGCCAAGTCGTCTCAGGGCAGAATGCAGACAACTATTCCGATCCTATTGACATTCTATTAAGATACAAATCGAATGCTCCTCCTGTCCCTATTCAAGAATGGAGTAACTATTTCACAAGATGACAGTTTGCTTATCAATGATTCATATAAAAAAAAACGATTTTTTATTTTATTATTGATTAATTATATGACAAAATTTTTAAATAAATTAAAATAAATTATTTATTTATTTTAGAATTATTTTTTCTAAATTAGTTAATTATTTATTTTATCATATATATAACGCATTTTGAATTAATAACGTTCCTTAGTTTCGATTTATATAAACAAAAAATAATATACTGGTATTCATAGAAATAAATACTACTTTTTTTTTAAATGAGAACTAAATTTTTAATAAACTTATATTTAAATAGTCTTAGCTTTTTACTACGATCTACAATTATATGGTCAATTTGAAGAAGTAAGATTTCTAAAAAAAAAATAAATAAAATAATTGTCCAAATTAGAAACTGTTGTGATCGGTCAATGGCAACCGGTTGATTGCCCGAAAACAGCGCAACCCTGGCGTTTACTTTTTTCCGTCACTTTACATTGAATATAAGTATTTAGTTTCCAAATTATAATTACCCAAAATAAAAATGTCTATTCATATACATAAAGATTTTTTTAAATGTTCAATGAATTCATAAAGTGTACCTAAAAATCGGAATTTGTTTAAAAATAATAGCGATTGTTTGACAATAAACCATATACTATTAAATTACTATTAAATGTAAGCTCATTCTTCTGTGGATATTATAGAAAATTATTATTGATACATATACAAATAACGTAATATTTTTTTACAAATGGATTAAAAAGGGACAAAGGGAGCTCTTTCACCCCTTCCTCTCCGAGAAGTAAAAATAATAAGAATTAAATAGTTATGTTATCGAAACAATGATTTTAAATATTAATTTTCTCAAAATTTTGTCTTCATTCGCTATTACCTTTATAAAATGAAACAACTTAATGCTTTACATCCCCTCCCCCATCCAACCCTATTTTCGTTCCTGGGTAGGTTCATGAAATGGATTATTGGGACTTTTTTTTTTAAATAACAAATTTTTCGTACTCGGAATTTTCTCAGGATTACAAGTTTTCTGTATACGGCATTTGTAGGTTGGAGTGTAAGAATATAACAATAAAATTATCATAGAAGTAAATTTATAGATTTCTGTTGATTTTTTCTAATAAAATAAGCAAGTTATATATAAATATATTTTTATTGAATATTTAAAAAAAATATATATTATACTATTATATCATTTGGGGCAAAAAAATCTCCACTGTAATTTATTTATATTCTTAAAATAAAAAAAATCATCTAGACATCAAAACTTTTCGGGTAAAAGACATTATATATATTTATTTAAAATTCAGAAAAAAAATTGATTTGAATAACCATGAATTTGTTATTACTAAATAAAATATTTTGCGTAATAAGAGATCACAAATATAACATATGTCACATATTATTAAATTCCATCATTTTCTAAATGTGTATCCACTATGAGACTACGTTAAATAATTAGAAGGGTTTTAAAAAAACATATATTAATATCTGATTTTGTATAATAAATATGAGATTATGATATATTGAAAAGACTTCGACATTAAAAAAATGGAGTAAAAAGTGTATATACGCCTTTCTTATTGATCTGTCTGGTGCATTCTACGACATAGATAAACTTGCATTGATCTACATACATTTTCTTGATTAAAAAACTATTTAGTATAATAATTAGTATTTCTTAATGTAAAGTTGGAAACATGATATCTAATAGAAAAGATTTGAAACAAGCCAGAAATAAAATATTTCAAGGGTGGTTTTGACTAATTCATTTTTATTGTACCTTTTTCAAATTGATTATAATATATATTTAAGGTCGATGCATCCATATACGTATATACAAATTTATTTCATGGCCTATGTTGATGATTTTGTGTATTGAACCTTGGATAAGAGAATAGTAGGAAAAGAAATGATTAATGTAATAATGGAACCTTCACGTAAATCTCAATAAATGACCGATTGTAGAATTATGATTAAAATAATATAAATTATACAATCTTAAATGTTATATATATATATGTATATAGTTTATCCTTATAAATATTACTTAAATTTAATATAAAAGTTTAACAAATAACTAATTTTAATTAATAAATAATACTTAATAATTAAAAATTTATTTGAATATATCATTGTTGTTAAATGTTTGTGTGTTCTACGATATTCATTCATTTATAAATAATTGTACTTGAACTAGATTAATTTATTAATTTTTATTTTTATATTTTCAAATCTATATATATAAAAAAAGGTTTTTGTCTGCACATTGCTCAGAATTTAAAAATTTTTGCATATCTTCGCGTTTCATGACCTCTAGAATCCAAAAGTGACTTTAGAATTTTTCACGTCTGTCTGTCTGTCTGTCTGTCTGTCTGTCTGTCTGTCTGTCTGTCTGTCTGTCCGGAAAATTACTATTTTATAGACTCAGAATTGGCTGAACCGATTTCTTTGAAATTACATCACAATATTCTTATATACCTCTAGAGTAACATAGGCTATAAATTTTATTAATATCTTATCAATAACCGCAGAAATTAATTTTTTAAAGTTTATATAATTCTCCGTGTTGTTCATTCAAGAGCAGCTCGCGGCTCACTGTCGGCCTAGCGGAATCATTTCAAACAATGAATTATCATAGAGATTCCCAATCGAAGAATTATTATAATATTTCCCTTTTTATTTTAAATTCTAATATACAAATATCAATTCAATTAAATAATTTATTCTAAAAGTTCTCAATTTAATTAAAATATTTATTAGATCATATTTTTATCTTAAATTATTTTTTATTTAATTGAATATTTCTTCTTTTCTATAATATATATATAATATATAAATTTTATCATTGAATAATAAAAAAAAATATTATTTAACCTGAATTAAAATGACTGAATTATATTATCTTTGTTTTTTATTTTAATTTAATTACTCTATTATTAATTAACTATATATATATATATATATATATATTATATAAAAATTAAAATATGATGATATAAAGTTGTTTTAAATTTTTGACATTTTTAAATTGGGTATATTTTTTAAATTTATTAAAATGTCTTTTTTATTTATTATGTTTAAAAGATTCATTTTTATTAGGTGATATTAATAAAAAATAACGATGCTCTGTGCAAGTCGAATCATGTTGCACATAATTAAATAACAATTGCCAAACAAAGAATATAATATTTTTTTAAATTCTTATATTTAAATATCATTTCAATTAAATAATTTATTCTAAAAGGTCTCATTTTAATTAATTTAATAAAATATTTAAATCACCATTCAATTTTTTATTAATAGGCTTCTTTTTTTATTTTTAATTTTTAATAAATTCTCTTTTTTTGATATGATATTAATAAAAAATAATATTAAATTGTTTATAAATAAATATAAAAATTAGAATATTTGAATTTTTTTAAATTTTAACACATGTAATCAATCATATGCATTAAGAATGGAAAATTTTTAAAATCAACTTGCTATTAAATTCAGAAAAAAAATACTGATATATAGAATATATAGACTATTCGAATATAATTTAAAACTCTTTCTCTCCTTCTATTTTAAATTAAAAAAACGGAGTTTTAAGAAATTTAGATGCCATATGCAACATGGGTGGGTAAATGAATTGGGCTGGAAGAGGAGGCAATTTATAATTTTCTTCTAATTCAGATTTAGGACAAATCGTACAACATTATATCAAATCTCGCTAAGAACATTCAATATTTTTGTACACAAAATATTCAGAGTATTGGCTAAGCGTATCACTCACAATCAGTTTATATTGAAATTTATATAAATTAACAAAGTAAAAATTTTTATTTGTTTAAATTTTATTATAATGAATCAAAAAAAATTAAATATATAGATCACATGATTAAGAGAAGCAAAAAACTTAACAGAAAATAACTGTTGGATGGAGGTCGGACATGACAGAAACTGTAAGCGAAATCTTCATATTGCGACGAATAATTTTCAAATCCCCTAGCACCACAGAATTTAAGTTTCTTTTAAGGAAAATAACTATGATCTAAAAAAATTAATAAATGAACTTAATAATAAAAAAAACAAATAAATCAATTAATTTAAATTAATACTATTAATGAATGTATATATTGGTCATTTATCTATAGTTTTATACCGTTAATTTTTATAAATTGTCTCAAGTCTCTATTTTTGCATTTTCTCAAGTTTCATTATAATTAAAAATATTCAATAATAATCTAGCAATGAAAATAAAATACCAAAATGTAATGATCAAGAAATATTATACTCTATTATAACATATACAATACTTATAAACTATAGGCGGAGGAAATATGAGGAGATATCATTGCGGGTTCAGGCCAAATCGACCAACATTAATTAAGATATTTTCATTATGACAGATATTAGGAACAAAACCGCGAATTCAATATTTCTGTTCACTAATTATTTGTAGACTTTAGTAAAACATACGCATAACTCAATAGATCCGGATAAACTTTTTCAAATTTTCAATCTTCAAATTTCTCTTGAAGGTAGTAAAGAAAGAATAAGATGCGGAAATCAATTGTAAAATATTAGGTTACTCAGACGACTTAAATATAATAGGAGATTCGGCAATTGCAATTACAGATAGCGAGGAAAATTTAATGGAGGTTTGAAATTAATAGTGATAAGAAAAAATATTTAGTAACAAAGAGGAAGAGTATTAACATACAAAATCTTAAGATACAAAATGTAGAATTTGAATATGTAGAAAAATTGAATGTAATCACGAAGGATAATAATATTTGAGAAGAATTTAAATCGGGGTTGCAATCGGGAAACGCCTGTTATCTGCAATAAAAAGGCTTATCTCTTCAAAATTATTATCAAAGGGAATATATAAAAAGATTATTTTGCCTGTTGCATTATATGGGTGGGAGGCATGGTCTATGACCCTTGGAGATGAGAGTAGATTCAGAGTATTTGAGAATAGGATTCTTCCCTGCATTTATTGGCCAAAGAAAGATGAGGTCACCGGGTATGAGGGAGACTGTATAACAAGAAATTGCATGGCCTCTCTGCATCTTCAGAAATAGTTAGGGTTATAAAAGGGAAAAAGCTGCGATAGGCAGGGCACGTGGCAAGAATGGGAGAGGAAAAAGATATTGGTGGGAAGACCGATTGGAAAACGTCCGCTTGGAAAACCAATGACGCGTAGGAAGGGACGTAAGAGAGATGGAATAAGGGCTCAGGATAGGGACACTTGGAGAAATGTGGTTGTTGCGGCTAAGAACTTTAGAGTATCTTTGAGCCACATAGGTAGATAGATATAACATATACAATAATAATATATATAATTAATATAGTGATTAAATTAAAATATATTTTTTAAATAAGAACACAAAAAGAAATGAATGTTTTATGTAATATACTGATTGAAACAAAATGGATGAAAACCTTTTAATACTTTCAACCACCAAATACTATGTACAACTCGGGGGTACAGGGGGCGGAGCCCCCGTCTAGGTGTGAAGAGCGCCGAAGGCGCTCTGAGCAGCTAGTATTTATATAAAAATAAATAATCTTCTTTAATCGGACATTGATCTTGTTTTATTTTAAATTTATATATTCTTAGAATTTAATTTTAGATAGAACAATGACATATAAATATGAATTTAAAGTCGATTATAGAAATTTAATTCAAAATTTTAATTTTAATATGTAATTTTTCAGTTATATGATATATTTATTTAGATCCTCAGGGTTTAATTTCCTAAATTGATTTAATTATTTATACTGATAGAAATAACTTGTTCTTTTGATTTTAAAACATATTTTAGAAACAAAATAAAAGTATTATTTAACCATTTGTAATCTAAAAAAAAACTATTACTAAAAATAGTTATTACTAAAAAAATTCTTTAATTTATATTAATGGATTTGTATAAGGAAAGAAAATTTCGCTAGTGATCATAAAATACAAATTTTTTTTTTTTTTTTTTGGTGAAAAATGAACGTTTTTTGTTGAATGGTTAGATCCCGAGGGCCATGTAGTTAAATAAATAAATAAGTAAAAGGCTGTCAGTTTAAAATTTTATAAGCTCTCAATAAATCTCTAGAGAAAATAATTTTGATTTTAACCTTTTGGGAATAGAATAATTGTAATCCTAGTTGTTTATTATATAAAAATTTATCACTCATATAAGGTATTACAAGTACATTAGTGAATTTAAATTATAACTAGTAAAGTATGAAAAAATAACTAAGGATCAAGTTGTTATTAATAAATAAATATACATAATATACGACTTTTAGGTGCAAGTAGCCTGAATTAAGATTATGTTTGAAAAAATGATTAAACAATTTTTCCTTTCAGGAAAAATATATAATTATATGATAATTTTGATACTAGGTTACGTATTTTAATAAAAGCTTATTTCAAATATACTAATTTATCAATATCATATAATTTTATTGTTATTTAAATGAAATGTAATCTAAAATTAAACTTAAAGATATAAATCATAATAAAGCATTCTGTGAAGTCTCAAGTTTATTGATATAATGCGCATTTCTATTGTTACACTATATAACTTTCTATTTCTTCTCTGAAATGCGCATAAAGCAAATATAGAAAAATTATTTTTTTAAGTTAAGTTAATTAAGTTTATTTTACTTCTCAGACAATATATTATTTTGTTTTAATAATTATATCCATTAATACAATAAAAAGAATTTATTAAAAAAAAAGATAATTTATATAATTTTAAAATATATATGAATAAATATAAATTTTAAAAAATTTCTTATCATTGTAGAAATAGTTTTTGATATAATGCAAAATATTTAAATAACATGTGTAAGTTTTTTCTTCTTAGCTTTATTATCCAGAAGTGTAGTCATGGAATTATTTAAAAACTACTCCGACATCAACAAAAATTCATTCGAATATATCCGGATGAGCGAGAATTGGTCAATCTTCTTAATTCAAAATAACTCGGGGGAATAATATAAAAAATGTTAATTAATATCAAAACAATTAAAATTTTAAAAATGAGATCATAATCTTAAAATTCTAATGTTGGATTGGATAAATGATTAATTGTCAAAAAGGGGAGGGGGCGAAGAAATAGAAATAAAAATACATACCCCTTTTAAAAAGCCATCCTTCTTTAACAACATTAGCATTAATACTAGGGCCCGCAGTGTCTGCCATGACGCTGTTCTATCCTGAAATAAAATATAAAAATGCATTAATCAAAATGAAAAGTTTTGTATAATATATTTATATTGCATTTTAAAATAAGATAATGGGCATGTTTACCAGTACGGGTAATGGAGGAAAGGAAATCTTGGCAGGAAAATTCTAGGGATCCCAATTCCAAACTAATATTCGTTTATGTTCTATCATATCCAATAATGGTGACTTATAAAATGTTTGACATCACAGTGATTTGAATTAATAGGACATAGTAAAACTATGTACACTTAATTTTAAAAAAATAAAAAATATTTTTTTCCATTTTTCTTTATAGAATTTTAAATCATATCGTATATTATTTCCTGATGGTAGATATCTTCTACAATTAAACAATTTATGAAATGAACGATTCTATATTTTTGTGAAACATCGATATAACAAATATATATAACAAAACTTAGTCCTAGAGAAGTGAATGAAAAGATGGGAAAAAATTTATATAAAATAATTTCCACCATAAAGACTTTTCAGTGGTTTAGTGGTTAGCATCACAGTCTACCACACTGAAGGGAAATTAAATAATTAATAATTTCACTTTAAAGCTCTGCGAGAATCTCAAGGTCTAATAAATAATAATAATAATTTCCACCCTTCTCATAATTAAAAATATGTACAGAGTATACTAGAAGGAACCCACCCTTCCTTATTAAATTATAATGCAAAATGTTTCTTTTTTTTGTAATTGATTATTGTAATCTCTGTAAATCGATTTAACTGTGCTAACCCATATTCTCGTGGTCCCGGGTTGAAATCCTGGCAAAGGGAATTTCTCTAGCTGGGTTCTATGGGGCGGAGTCAACCCAGCCTTTGAGATCAAAATTGGGAAGCTACCTGAATTAAAAAGTAGCGCCTCCGATCAAGAAAATCAAGATAAAGGCTTATAAGACCCGTTCTACTGATCATAGGACATATTATTTATAGTCAGAGGGTTTTTTTCAACTCTGTAAATAGAAAAAGCTTCTTATAAACAAATATTAAACAAAGTGATTTAGAATACATTTAGTTGGTTTGCTATTTATAGTGTTTAACTATGACAATCGGCAATAGTTATGGTCCAGAGCAGGCAAAGTTTTAATAAAAGTCAGCAGCAAGAAATATGGCGAAATATTTATGATAAGGTCGATCTTTTCAAAGCACATAACTTTTTTTTTATTCCATCACTGTCTTTAAAAAAATAAGAAAGCAAGTGTGACATGCAAATTGTTTTTCCATGTTCGAACTTGTAAGACAGACACTCTACTTAACAGGCAAATATAAATTCGCTTCGAATGTTTTCTAGAAGACGGAGTAATAGGATATCAATAGATCTTATCTGTTCCAAGATTTAAACATGAAAGGGAGCAACCTAACCAACCTGGTATTAGTATATTCATATAAGGATAACTTTGAGATAAACATAAACATTGCGAAATTGTTTTTAAATTAGAAAAGTAATATGGATGATATTTATAAAAAAGGAATACGACTATATTGATTAATTAAAAATTCCAAAAAACTAATTCGATAAAAGATTATAAAGAAAATGTCCCAGCATAATAAGAAGCTACAGGTACATATCATGAGAAAATAAGTGTTATTTTTGTAGCCTGAATTGAAGGAAATTTGATTTATGCACAAACATTGTTTGAGAATTGAGTTATTGTAAGAAAAATTCATGAACATAGAATCCTCAATGCTGATGTTAATTGAAGATCTCACTTCTTTAGTCTCTTCCACAACAATTGCTGAAACTGAAGAATATTCTAAGGAAAAAGACAAATTATACTATAAAAATGGTATCGGAAAATTCGAAGATCACTATATTGTGTATTGTCCATGGAAGGCTAATTTGTCAAATAAAAAAGGGAATTTTGACAAATTTTTTTTTTCTTACTTATCCTCCGGGTTTATTGAATGGCCTAACCTGAAAGAAGATATTACTCCTCTTATTAATATTATCGAAATTTGTCTTTCAAATTGGACAGAGTGAATCAGAAATATGTGGATATGAAGCTAATATTGTTCTTGTTTTAATGTAATTTATTATTATTATTATTATTGCGAGTGGGGTTACACCATTCGGCGTCACTCGCATCCAAGCATCCACCTCTTTCTGTCCCGCCAGTCTCCCTCCTGCATCCCTCTATCTTTCATGGATTGCCTGACTCCGTCATTCCAAGATAGTTTCGGTCTTCCCCTTCGTCTCCTTTGGGCAGGTTTCCAGAGCCATACTCTAGCGGGCCATCTCTCATCTGGCATTCTTCTCAGATGTCCATACCATTTTAGACGTTTATCGTCAATTGTATCTAAAATGTTTAGGCTAACTCCAATCTTCTCTCGAACAATTTCATTCCTAACTTTTTCCATTCTAGATATACAACAGCTGCGTCTCCAGAAGTCCATTTCCATCGCCTTCAGTCTCCCCTCATTCCTCCTTGAGATCTACACCTCTGCTCCATATATTGCAATGCTTTCAACTATTGTTTTATATATTGTCCGTTTTACAGCATTCGTGATATTTCTGCTCCAAATTACTGAATGTAATTGATTCGTTGCAATCCTGCCTTTCCCTATTCGATGCTTTATTTCTTGCTCACTTCCACCCTGATCAGACATTGTTCCCAGGTACTTATAATTACGACCGTACTTTATCACCGCCCCATTCTCCATAGTCAGGTCCCTACCAACTCCACCAATGACCATATATTCCGTTTTATTGATGTTTATTTGTAGGCCCCATTTATTATATTCTTCGTCGAGCTTTCTTATCATATAAAAGGCATCATCTTCATCTTCTGCAAATATTACTTGATCATCTGCAAAATGTAGCGAGTATAATGTTTTGTCATCGATCTTTATCCCCATTTTTCCACATTTCCTTCGCCATTCTTTTAAAGCTTCATTCAAATATATCTTAAATAGCGTAGGTGCTAGACAGCAGCCTTGCCTCAAACCCTTACTTATCCTGAACTCAGATGACATTGTATCTCCCACTTTAACAGCGCTTGTATTATTTGTATATAAGTTTCTTATGAGTTCAATGTACCTGGCATTTATGTTTTGATTTGCCATAGCTTCCCACATTTTATTTTGCGGAACGTTATCATATGCTTTTTGTAGGTCAATATATATTAGGTGGGTTTCCTGATTATGCGCCAACCTCTTATCAATCAGTTGTCTGATAGTGAAGATGTTATCTATACAGGATCTACCGGCACGAAAGCCACTCTGTTCTTCTAACTCGTCAATTTCATATTATATACGGTATTTAAGAACTTTGGCATATATTCGACCAATTGAGCTCAAAACTGTGATGCCACGATAATTAGAACATTCGTCTTTGTTGCCTTTTTTAAATATACTGGTAATAATGCCCTTTTTAAAATCTGTTGGCAATTCATGTCCAAGAAAACAAAGGTTGAACAGTTCTGCAAGAATTTCGAAGAGGATGTTTGGGGCGGTCTTTATAAGTTCAATATTTATTGCTCCTGGGCCAGGTGCTTTGCCGTTTTTAAAGGATCTAATTTAATTTAATTTATTAAGTATTATTTTATAAGATTATAGTTTGTTTCTCTATCTATCTCTGTGGCTCTACGGAACACGAAAGTTCTTGACCGCAGCAACTGTCTGAAGATACATAGAGGATGACCTCAATTTTCTTTGGCCCATAAATGCTGCGAAGAATCCTATTTTCAAATACTCTAAATCTACTCTCGTTTACTAAGATCAGAGACCACGCCTCCCAAACATTTGCATAATATAATCAACGAAGTTTGATTCTGATTTGTTTTTTATCTTTGTTTATTCTAACTAGCTGCTCAAACCACCTATTCCGGGTTTTAGGGTCCGCTGAACAAGCCTATTGGTGGAAGTTGAGCAGGCTCGCGTGAGAATACAACGTGCTCATATAGAACATTCATCAGTAAAAATGACATTTTCAAAATCTCTATCAATATTCTCATGACGCTTTGTCACATGTTTTTTCAGTCAACAGAGTCTTCTTCATTGTGTTGTGCCATTTCAGGTCATGAGTACAGAGATGGGTTCGGATAGTTTCGTAGGATATATCTAAACCTTTTGCCTTTAATTTTGCTTGCCCTTGCCGCAGTGTTTAAGCAGGATTCCGCGAAAACAGATTCACTATTCTTTCTTCATTTTTTTTGTCCACTTTTCCTATCGAGCCACGTTCTGGTAATTCATGGACATTTTTAGCCACTTTATACCGCTGTACCCACTTCTGTATAAATGCCTTCGACTTTCTCATATATTTAGTAGCAGTTGATTGCGACATTTTAGGATCTTTCGGGTGGGTGCAAAGGAACCTCGTAGCACGACGTGTATTTAGCACTCATGGGGCTTAACTTGATTCTCTTTTAAAAGATCAACGATAACTGAATCTTTGTTGACAATGCATCAAGGACAAAGCTTCTCTCTATAGGCTTGCGAAGGAATTAGAGCGAGTCTTTCATTACCTGTCGGTAAAGTCGATGTATTAGAAAGGTTTTAATTCATTTATTTCAATCAGTATATTAAAACATTAATTTCTTTTTGTGTTCTTATTTAAAATATATGTTAATTTAATCATATTTCTTGATCATTTCATTTTGATATTTTATTTTCAATGTTTGATTTTTGTTGTTAATTATAATGAAATTTAAGAAAATCGAAAGTTAGAAACTCAGAACATTTTATCAAAGCAAAATTAATATTTTTTTATTAAATCTTCTAGTTCTAGAGCATAGTTATTTTCCTCCCTTAGAAGATACTATTTAGTCGTAGCAAGTAGATTTCTCTAACAATCTCTGTCCTGACTCACCTCCATCCAACACCTATTCTCTCCCAACTTCTTTACCTTTGGTCTACCAACTGTGGTTTCTCAATTAGTCTCCCCATAACTAACCAAGTTTCTTGTTTGTCTTTCTCACTCTTCTAATATATTCACATATATTTAATTTACTATTGATTGATTCATTGTATAAAAATTTAAACAAATACTAATTTTCATTTTGTTAATATAAATACGTTTTAATTTAAACTGAGTGATACGCTTTGCCGAAACTCTGAATAATTTGTGTACAGAATTATTGAATGATCTTAGCGAGATTAAATTTAATCTAATGTTGTCCGATTTGGCCTGAAATGAAACTTATAAATTGTCTCCTCTCCCGGCCCAATTCATTTGCCCATCCATGTTGCATGGGGCATCCAAATTTCTTAATTTGGCTAGAACACTTACTTTTTTTTTAAATATAAAATAGGAGTGAGAGAGAAAGAAAGTGGTTGTAACTATATATTCGAATAATGTATATATTATTAATTTTTTTAATAAATTTCTCAATATATACATACATTTATTTTAAATATTCTCAAATAATACCCATATTTAAATATTATAATTAAATATTCAGATTTTTAAATTTAGATTTTGGAGAGGAAAGAAATTGAATGGAGGTGGCACGTAATAAAGAAGCTTGGTGTAATATTGTTGCTGCGGCCGAAAACTTTCGAGTTCAGTAGCACCACAGTGAGAGGGTTAAAAAGAAGAAGTTAGAAACTTACATAACATGTTTTTGCATTTTATTAGTTTGTTTTTTATTTTATAATTATTTAATATATATAAATAAACACAGCAATTGAAATTGAATACTAAGAAATATTTTCTAAAAGAGTTATTAATGATTTAGTAGTAATAATAATAAGTATTCTCTATATTTGATTGGTAATTATATAAGTAGGGAAACTTTTTAAATCTATATTTAAAAAAAGACCTTGCAAAATATGCACTTGATGTCTAGTATTAGACTGTCTGTGGAAGAAAGTATGTCGGCATTTAACATTAGGATTGAAATAGTCAGACGTATGTCTGGGTTGACTGTGACGGTGGCTGAACCACAATCAATTAAGCTAAGGACCAAATAAATCATTAAAAAAATTTTAAAAGTATATCATACAATAATAATTTATATTAATTATTATATATTTATATTATATTAATAATCTTCTATAATAATTCGGAAATTAGCCTACAATAAATATGATTATATATAAATATTACTTTTTTTTAATTTGGGATAGACAGTCTATTTAAGAGGAAAAAAATAAACAATTACAAGACAATTTAATATTAAAGTAATTTAATTTAAATATTTCAATTTCATCATGTCATACATAAATAATATTTTAAATACGATTTTTTACAGGCTATTTTATTATACACTGTATATTTGGTGGTTATTTTAAGTATTTTCCATTCATTGAATAAAAATTGGAAACAACGCGTCTGGAAGAAACATTTACTAACCCAATTCCCATAAGAATTAAACCATACATCCGTCTCAATTGAAGAGACAAGGCAAGGCGCATTCTGTAGCCATTTTAAGAACAGGAGGAGGAAATAGGAAGAGCTAACTTCACTTATCCCACCTACATAGATCAAAGATGCAATTTGAAGTGTTTCATTTATTTTATCTTATGTGCTTTTTTAATATTTATAAGAATTGATGAAGTTCAAAATATATAGGTCATATATAGTCCATTAATTTATTAATTTTTAAGCTATATATATATATATGTTGTTTCCTAAAATTTACATTTGTTGATATCCTCCTTATATTTTTTTTCCAAATTTTAAAGAAACAAAAACTAAAATTTTAATTTTTTATTTTGAATTTTAAAAAAATCAAAATGTTCACTTAAAAAAATAAATAAATAAAATATACTATTTTTCCTTTATTTATTGAACCTTTCGATCACAAAAATGATTAATAAATAATTTTATTTTCTTTTAAAAAGATATCCTCTTTAAAAAATTTAATTACATCTTTTAATCCATATTATAAAATTCCTATTAAAACTAAATATCGAAAATCTTCAAAACGATGGGAGGCTTAAATGTTCATTAATTGTTAAAGATTTTGATGTCTTTATTGCACAATATTTTTATGAAAATTTGGTCAAATCTTTATTATTATCTTATAAGGAAGACGATTTTTTTATAGTAAAATATTCAAATTAAATAATACCTATAAATTTAAAGTATTTAGAAAAATTTACCAATAAATTATTAATATTATCATTATAATTATTATTTTTACTATATACATAAATACTTTTACATCTACATGATAATCTTTCAATTAAATATTATATTATTCTTGATTTTATTATTTGTAATAAAAATATGACAAGGTAAGCGAAACAGTGAATACATATTTGTAATTAATTATTATGAAATGAAGGTAAACATTATTTTATATAAATTTAAAAATAATAAATATCAAGAACACAATGAATTTAATATTTTTTCATCAAAACTACAATTTTGGATAATTAGCCATTGTCACCTCCAAAGAGCGTGGAAATTATATCTAAATTGGTTATAAAGTGGTGGAGGGGGTGTAGGGAAGTTATTAACACATCCTATAGTGAGCCACATAAAATTGCAGCCTATCTATCATAAATAGCAACATGTCAGGGCTGACCTATAACAACTGTATTTAATATTTTCATTAACATTTATTAAAAAAATATTATAATATTTAATCTTTTTCTTTCAATATGATATTAGAGAAGATTAAAAATGTAATAAATAATTCATAATATAATACGCGATTACTAATACATTCTTCGATTTCTTTGCTTTAAATAATAACATTTTGTTTTGTATCTGTTCATGAATAATCTATTAGATTGATAAATTTGTATGAAATAATTATAAGTAGATAAGAGTAGGATATTGAAAATATTAATGGATCTCATGATTTGAATGAATTAGAATTAAATAAAAGAGATTTAAAAAAAATATTTTTTTATTATTATTTAGATTAGTTTAATTAATTAAAATTTTTTTAAAACTTATTAAAGAGTGATACCCTTTGTATTTATATGTCAATTTAATTTTGATGATGAAAAAAACAACGAATTTAAAATAGATAGTTTTAATTAGAATATTCAGTTGTAATTGTTAAAATAAATACGATTGTAATCAGATGGACTAGGAATTTCTGAATAACATTGATCAATTGATTATTTAATATATTAAATAATACAATATAGTACTGGGATGAGTATATATGAGGCCTAATTAAATTAAAATTCAGTTTATATTTTAAAAATGGCTCTATAGAATTATTATAATTGATATAATTATTTAAATAAAACATAAACAAAAAACGCACATTTATATCTTAATTTTTTTATGACTAAAAATAATCTTGAGTAGATGAAGACAACATAGACAAGTTTTCTATGATAAATGATAAAAATTAAAATTTAGATATTGATTTCATATATTGGAAAAGATGCGTGTGTTCAATGTTAAGATATATAAAACGACATGCATTGTAAATTAATGACCAGACCTTAAATAATCTGTCATAGTATATGTCTTATGTAAATAGCAATTTTAGGAAAATAGCATTTGCCTGGCCAAATTGCTTTAATTTTATTTCAATTTGACTAGGAAAATGACATTTGCCTAGGTAAAAGCCATTTGGCTAAATCTTTGTTGGGCAAATAGCTTTAAGCATAATAATTTTATCACATTTAATTTTTCCTTGATTCAATAAGAATTTATATTATTTAATAAATTGAATAAATTGATCGAGTTATATAGAAATTGAGTGAAAATGAAAGATATTTAATTAATTAATAATATAAACTATCTTATCTGAGAGGATAAACGAGGCAATTTTACCCAAAATGTTTTACAATCTTTTATAGATTTTATAAAAAGTTATAAACTTAATTAATCAAAGGTTTTCATTATTAAAAATTTATCTAAAACTTGTTATTACCTAAGACTTGTTGCTGAAGTTAGATAAATATACAAAAAAGATCAAATTTTTTTTGAATTTCGTAATTGGCTACTGTAAAAGTTGAAGCTAATTGCCAACAAAGATTTAGTCAAATAGCTTTTGTCTATGCAAATGCTATTTTCCTAATCAAATTGAAATTAAATAATAGTTGAAGCTATTTGGCTATGCAAATTCTATTTTCCTAAAATTGCTATTTGTCTACGGCATATATACTAAATAATAAATTATCTGGATTTTAGAAATATGTAAATAAATTACTTAGCCAAATGATCGTGAAAATAAATAGCAAAAGTTCATTTTTGATTAAATATAATGTATTTTTACATTAATTTCAATAACACCTTTTAAAAATTATAAGAAGAATATTGCGTTTTGTAATTAAATTTTAAATCAATGGGTTAAGTGTATGGGTCTTGAGGATAATCTTTATGAGTTTGTATGGGAATTTCTTAGTTAGTGAATTGATAGTCAAACACCTAAAAATTAGTGCTTACATCCCCCCCTCCCTCTTATCTTTAAATTATTTCTAGGTTAAGGAGATCGATTTTTTCAATTTACTGGTTTTAATTTTTTTGGTATTGTTTTTTAATTACCTTATGTTCTATGAAATGTATGTTTAATACATTTTGTGGGTTTATAAAAACTTTTTAGCTTCTTCATCTTCTTAAGGTGCCGTCTCCCTTCGGAGTTTGGCCATCATCATGACTAGGATAGCCTTTTTTAGCTTAAAAATGCAACTTATTAGGGTATGTAAATTTAAATAAAATAATAAAAACAAATTTTTAAAATTTTTATGATTAAATATGGAGAAAAAACAACATCCTTAAGTTTTAAGACTCATGAAACTTCCTCTCCTCCATCTACTTTTTAATTCTACTTCATCTATCACATAAATATATCACAAAAATTTTAAAATCAACATAACAATTTTAGATTGATTATGTTTATTAATTTTATTAAACGAGTCTAAATTGTAATTTTTACAATTCTTGGAAAAATGTGTAATTGTTGTAATTTGTTCATGCATGAAATTAAAAATTAAAAATATAATTCAATAACTATGTCTAATTGATAATTAATCGTATCATGTAATTATAAATTAAGAAGGAAATGAATTCGGTTTTGATATTTTTTCCAAGAGGGCTCAGTAATTGGAAAATGCGCGAGGTTCACTCAACTTTGTGTTGATGAAGAATTATAGAGTATTTTCTTATTAGTGATAAGTTTATTATTTATATTAATTTAATAAATAAATAATATTATTCTTTAACAATCCTATTGATTTAGATTAAAAGCAACTTTTAAAATATTCTAAATGGAAAATAATATACGTCTAATCTTTATTTTTGATTTACATTCTTAATAGTATTAGTTAACGTGAATGACGTCGTCTTATTTATTACGTTGATATCTTAGTAGGATGAATTCAGAATATAATCCACTATAAGAAATTTGAAGGTCACGTAAGCAAATAAAATATTTTAAATTTTAGGTACTTGATCAAAATGACAGTTATATTTAAATTTTACAAAAATTGTAAAAAATATATAAAATTAATTTCTACTAAAAATAAAATATTAATTATAATATTAATTATTATTGAAAATTTCATTTGTATTTGAAAATAACAAATTTTGAATGAATTACCTGACTTCATTATCATTAGATACTTTTTCATTAAAATTTATTAGAATAAATCCTTCCTAAAAAATATTCTAATCAAGTATTATTTATTTTATAAATAAATCATTTGTTTGTTATGCAGATGAAATAATTTAAGTTAGATTTGGTAACGGAAATGCTCTTAGAATCACAACAAAACAGCGTGTTTACATCTTAACCATACCTTTGTCAGAACGAAAGGAGGCGAAGATAAAGTAGATTTAAATATCACTTGAATTTGATCGATGTTCTATACACATTGTCCTAATTCACAAGATTCACTGTCAAAAGATATTAAAATCCAATTGAATTTGTTTTTGTTTCACTAACATATTTTAATTTGACATTTAGTTATATGAGATTGCCGTCTCGGCTCCTGGAGCCTTGAGTCTAGAAATTCCGGTCCGACAGGAAGTGGCGTGCTGCTTGTTATTTGAAAATAAGCTAATTCCGCCACCTTTTGAAAATAATTATAACTAACTAAAATGAAGTATTATTTCAAATATTATTCTTTAATAATCATTTTCATTAATCAATAATCAGAAAACCCTCATAATAAAATAATTATATATATATATATATGTGTGATTTTTAAATGATTATTTCTAATAATTTTCAAAAAGTGACAATTTAACCGCTTATATTGTCAACAAAATTATACGACTTATAGAATAATGGAATCTAAATTAAATATTATTTTATGGATTGTTTTTTATAAATTCTACAAAAATTTGTTCAGTAACAATTCAGATGTTTTACCATCTTTTTGGATATAATATAATCTAGAATATTTATATAATGATAGAAAGTAATCATGAGTTAATTTTTTTTTAATAATAAATTTATATGCACTATTTTCCCACGTGAGTTAGTTAATGTCATAGACCAGTGATTCTCAACCACTGTGCCGCGGCACTTTAGTGTACCGCGAGATTACGAGGCTCTTAAACTTTTTTTTCTAATATTTTCAATTTGGATCTAAGAAAAAAAAAGGTAAACCGTTTTTGGGACAACTTTTTTTCAATATGGTTAACTTTTACACTTATCTTTTTCTATGTGTGCCGCCAAATTTTTAAACCGTTAAAAGTGTGCCGCGGTAAAAAAAAAGGTTGAGAATCACTGTCATAGACTATCCTATCAGACTTGGACACTCCTTGTTAATTTTTGAAACAATGATATTAGCGCCACCTGAGTACTCTAAAAGTAATTAAAGAAAAAAAAGCGAGCTTGGCAGGTTATTTAAATTGATTTAAAAGGAATATTGAGAATTATAAAATTTTAAGAAAAGAATTTTCATTTGAGTGAAAAGTCATTTATTCAGAAACTTAGCTTTCAGCAATCAATTATACTTTTTCAGATTATTGCCGATATATTTATTTACTTGATCTCCCATTTAGTAAAAAGCTTAAATATTGTGTATGACGCCTTCACTTTGAAGACCATGATTCGTACAGTTGAGAAGAAAAGATTACTCCCTGGAAGGATTCCCCACAATGTACATCAAGATGGTATGTTTTGTAGAAAATTAAGTAGGAAAATTAAGAGAAAAATTAAATACAATGTGTAACATAATATTTAAAAAAATTTATGTTTACTAGTGAGATCATCACAAATCTCGTAAATTTTATAATTTTAATTAATTTTTAAATAGTATATATTCGATAAAACATTATTCGTTTCTTTTAGATAAGTAAATTACATAAAATGTGGAATTTTCAGTGAAGTGAAAAATTATTTCTTTGAATATAAAACCAACATTTCGGCACTAATCTGAAAAAAGCATTAATGATTGATCAAAGGTGAGTTTTATCTCTGAATAAATAACTTTTTATTTGACTGAAAATTCTACTATTTTTTAATTCACAATATTCCTTCTAAATAAATTTAAATAACCTGCAAGCAAACTTTTTTATTAGTTACTTCCGGAGTCGCTAGAGGCGCTAAATACTATGTTTCAAAAGTTAACTTTAAGTCTTATAGTGATGGTCTGTGAATTTTTAATTCATAAAGATGGCAGTAAAATCTTTGTTTATCACAATCATGGAGGAAATGGAGTGAACATTTGGTAAAAAAGTTGACCCCAAAATGACGCCATATTGTTCCAATCAAAACATTATATTTTCCATTGATCTTAATGTTAATATATCATTAAATTTTGGGCATTTTTTGTTGAAAATTATGTGAGCAAAAATTTTCTCATGAAGAAAAAACTCTTTAAATTTTATTTTATTTCAACTGCAGGCCGTTTTGATATGCATATATGTATAAAAAAAATTAAATGTTGCGGCAATCATTTTCTTCATTATGCTGATGATTAGTCAATTAAAAAAAGAAATTATCATTAGTTTAAAGGAAAAATGATTACAAAAAATAAAATATAAACAAAAAATATATTTATTAATGTATTTTTTTAATTACAAAATTATTAATTTAAATAAATTGTTATACATTATGCTGAAAAGAAGACCGGCTCTAGGACTTTTGCGCCCCGATGCAGAACAGCAATTGAAGCCATACAACCATGAGCTTATTAATACCCTTGAAAAGGTGTTAATTTATTGAAAAATAATCTTTTAGAGTTGCTGTTATCTACATAATTTTTTGAAATAAAATGAATCCTTATTTTAAAATAATATTGGCTAATGGCTTTAATAAGAAAAAATATGTGGTTTTCTAGGGGTGAGTTATTAATGACATGTTCATTCAATGTAGAAAAAATAGTTATATGAGAATCAATAATGTTTCCAACAAATATTTGTGATAAATAGCTCTCTGTGTATTTTTTTTTAAGGAATTTTCCTCCACTTTCACTGAGGGCTTCTCTTATTAGTGATTCCGCTTTCCTACATAATTTTATTACATCTAATGAGAGAATCACTAGAGATCCTCTATTTTTTTAATTATTTCTAAAAACAAAAATAAATTAACAACTATTTATGACTTAAACCCTGATGTAAACCTAACCTGGTCTTAGAATCCAGTTAGAATCTAATAAAAAATAATTACATTTTTTAAAAGACATCCTTAATAAATAGAAAAATAATAATTATTAAATAAAATAAATAATATTTAATTATAATCTAATCTAAGAAAATAAAAGTTTGAATCTATTTGATAGTTGATCTTTTTATATATAATTAATCTCAAATTAAATATTTTTTAATATTAAAAAAACAAATTTCATATGTATATTTATTTTTAATATTAAACGTATTTCATATGTATATTTATTTTTATAAATGTTTAGGAAAATTTTGAAATTAATATATATTTAAATTCAAATTGTATTTAATTGCGCTATCTACTGGGCAAGGTGAAGATGTCGCCCTCTTTTGATCATAAGTCATACTATAACTATCAAAACATGGCCCCTGCCCCCAATTTATAAGCAAATTATATTAAACTATTTCTAATTATTAAATATATTAACTAAACTATAAAATAAAGAAGAAATAACTAAGAAAAACTTTTAAACTTACTTCAAACAAAAATGTAAAATGTATTATGTCTTATGTGAAATTCAATGTTTTGATGGGAACAATATGGCGGATATGGAATTTCTCTCTACTTTTTGGGGTCGCCCCCCACTCCTTAAAACAAGCAATATGTTCACTCCATACCTCCATGATCACAATTGTCATAAAAGGTTAGATTATTGTAGGATTAATTTTATTATATAAAATAAATATAATTTATCAATTTATGATAAAATATTTAACTATAAATTTATACTTTTTTAAAATAAAATCTCAAAATTTATCAAAATTGTATTTATAGGATCTTTTCTTTTTCATTTATATGTATATATTTACCTAGAAAAATGAATCTTCAAAAGGTAAAGATATTAAATTTTTATTAATAAATTTACTTATATTTAAAAATTCATACAAACTATATTCCTAATTTCTTTTTATATTTTTTTTAAGCATGATAAACGAATTAGATATAAAACGGAACTTCGTTTATCCAACAATTGTACAAATGTAACTTTTCAAAAAGTTACAGCTCATTTGAGAAAGCAAAATAAAATAAATATCTTGCTTAAAAAAAATTTCAAGAAAACTTTTAAATATATCATTTTAAAAAGTAATGAACCAAAAACTTTGTCAGAATTTAATAAAGTCAAGGTATTTTTAATTGATTCATCTATAAAATATTCATTTAATTCTTCTTTAACTTTTTCTTTAAGGAACTTTTGGAAAATGTGTTAAAAACATCATCTATAAGAGAATATCTTATAGATAAACCTTCTGTAAATAATCCAGAGAAAAAGGTATTTTATTTATGTTTATATATATGCATGTTATCATTATTGATATAGCTATTGATACATATATTTATTGATATTAATCTTTAATTACCAGATTATTAATCAGAGAAACTTTGGATCGTGGGTTAGAATCCCACTTTTTGTTATTGAAATTTTCAATTAATAACTTCTATAAATAATTCAATTTAATAATTATAATTCTGAATTTACTGACAACAAAATGTATTAGGTTAAAGTCCTAATTGTAAAAATATATAATAAATTTTATATTTAATTTTTTTAAGTATAATATCTATATGTCGTAGGCAAATGCCAATTTTAAGAAAATAGCATTTGCCTAGTCAAAGGCCATTCGCATGGCCAAATAGCTTCAACTATTATTTGATTTCAATTTGACTAGGAACATAGCTCAGATTCAAAAAAATCTGATATTTAAGCAATATAAAATTCTATAATTAAACTACGGAAACATCACATGTGAAATTTGGTGTGAAAACAATACCTCCCTTACTATCGTCGGTCGGTAAAAAGATTTAACCAAATGACACAAGAAATTAAAAACCTGTATATTAATCAATTCTATTAATTTAATTTTGGTTTTATCATTAATTTAGCAAATTAATTTCATTAAAAATATTTTTGTCTTAATTTCTTCTCTAGAAATGTACTCAAAAGAAGAAAGCCAAACGTATTAACAATTCCGCATTTTATGATTCTCTCAGAGAAGTTTCTAATAATTTACAGATTGGAAAAAATAGTAGAAAATCACCTTCTCCAGAAATAATAATAGATGATCAAAGCATTATGGAATTAGATATAACAAAAAATGAGGAAATAATCGACCTCACAAATTCTAGAAATGACATTACTCTTATTGATCTAACACATCAAACGCAAGAAATTGTATCAAATGTTACACCAACAAAGCAAATAATAGAACCTTGCAATAAAAATATAGATTTAATTGACTTAACACAAAGTTTAATAGAATCTCCAAGTATCGATTTAAACCATAAGAATATTTTTAATCCAAATAAAAATTATATCAGAAAAGGATTGAGGCCTATAATAATAGATGGAAGTAATGTTGCGATGGGGTATGTGCACAAATACTATTTAATTTTATTTTTAAATGAAAAAATGAAATATTAGTAAGATAGAGGACATGCCTTTCTTCTTAATGCAATCTCCGCCATTCCCCGGTGACCTCATCTTTCTTTGGCCCATAAATGCTGCGAAGAATCCTATTCTCAAATATTCTAAATATCCAGAATATTAGACTGGCTAGAATATGATCAATTTGATTACATATTTTTCTATCTGGAGAGTTCCAGGTACCCTTATAACTCTATGTCTAAAATATGTGCTTTTAATTATTAAATCTTTTGTGATTGCAAAACATTACCCTAACCCCTTTATTGTTGCATGGAGGCTCTCTTTTCCTATATATTTCCTCTTTCCCATATTCGGCATTAAAATCACCTAATATAATTTTATTATTATAATTTGAGACCTTCTAATTCAACATCAAATTTATCTTTAATTTCCCCCTCTATCCTCTGTAGGTGCATGCACATTTATTAGCGTTATATTATAAATTTTGCCCTTATATACTAAAATGGATATCCTATGAATTATTTAATATATTTTCATTTTATTTTTATTTTAGCCATACAAACGGGAAAGTGTTTTCTTGGCCTGGAATTGAAATTTGTATAAAATATTTTAAGAAATTAGGTCACAAAGTTACAGCGTTTGTACCGCAACATAGGCGATATTCTTCTAACGGAGCTTATAAAAAATTAGTTGATACTCTTATAGACAATAAGGAATTAGTATTAACACCTAGTCGTATGGTTGATGGAAAACAATTAACGCCATATGATGACAGGTATAAAGTGTTATAATAGAAGTACTTGGGGTGTCCCATAAGTTTCTTCATTTTTTTTGATGCGAAATGAATACACGATATTTGTTGTTTAAGGTTGATTTATTATGTTATAAATGAACCATTCTGTTCTATAACCTTCTTCCACCTCTCAGGAAGCCTCATTATGCCCTCTTTCCAAAATAGTTGAGGCTTACTTTCAAAATATTCATTTAGGTGCGTTTTTATTTCGCTTAAGATTTATTACGGAGAGAGTTTTTTAAGGAGAGGAACAAGTAATAATCAGATGGAGGAAGATATGGGTAGTATGGAGAATGAGGTAGAACGTCCCAATCAAACTGTAATAATTTTTGCCTTACGGTCAACGCAATAAGCGGCCTTGCGTTGTCGAGATAGAATACGACACCTCGTCGATTCACCAATTCTGGCCGTTTTTCTGCTATGGCGGCTTTTAGTTGATTCAGTTGATTGTAATATTTGTCAGCATTGATCATTTCACCTTCAGGAAGAAGCTCGTAGTATAGTACACCTTTCCAGTCCCACCAAATGCACAAAAGAACCTTGTTCGGATGAAGCCCAGGCTTCGCAACAGTTGAAGGTCTATTTTCTTTAGACCAAATGCGTTTTCGATCCACATTTTGATACAAAATCCAAGTCTCGTCTCCAGTGACAAGACTCTTTAAGAAAGGATTTCTTTCGTGTCGCTGAAGAAGCAAATCATAAGGCCAGTCTCCGTAAACTTCATATGGATTCGCATATCCCATCTTGATTAAATACTTATGTACCGTTGTTTTGGGAATGTTAGTAGCATCCGCTATCTCGGGCACACTGTATCGCGGATTTTCAGCAAGCACAGTCTTGATAATATCCGTATCCGTCGTTGCTGGGCAGCAGCTGCGATCTTCATCTTTCAACTCAAAATTACCAGCTCTAAATTTCTTAAACCAATTGCGGCCGGTCCTAATAGTCGTAGCACCACTCCTATAAACGGTGTAAATCTCATCTGCAGTGTCCTTTGCATTATTGCCTTTTTTAAGGCAATGAAGCATAACATACCGCAAATGCTTCTTTTGGCTCTCCATATTGAACGGTGTAGAAACAATTTTAAAAGAGACTTTGTCACCAACAAAACGTACTCTGAAAAATCTCTGGGACGACTGAAGCCGATGCCATAAACGGCTAAGAGATAAGTCTGCATGTTTATATAAACATAGGCAGTTAGAGTCATCCATAACGTGACGCGGAAAAAACTTATGGGACAACCTAATATATTATTTGATATTGTATTTTACATGATATTTTAAATTTTAAATTGTGTTTTTAAATTATTGTTAATATTTTTAGATACATCATACAATTGGCAGTTGAGTTAGGTGGTGTAATTGTTTCAACAGATAATTACAGAGACTTAATGAATGAAAACCCTGCTTGGAAAGATACAATTGTAAATAGGTAATTAATACATTTAATTTATTTTTTTATTAATTTAAAATTGGATATTTTTTTGTTAAATAATTTTTTCTTGTTTAGGCTATTAATGTTCACCTGGGTCGGCGATATGCTTATATTCCCTCAAGACCCTCTAGGAAAAAATGGTCCAAAACTAGACGAATTTCTAAAATTCCCATAAGTTTTTGAAATGTTATTTTTTAAATTATTTTAGTATGAATTTTTTTTTTATACATATATATTTATATACATATATATTTATTTATAAAATGAATATACAAATTCATAAATGTTTTTCTTTATTAATTAGTTATAATATTTATAGTAATTTAATATTATGTTAAAAGTTTAATTTTTTTAAATGATTTTTGATAAACATGTACTATAAATATAAATATAATTTTCTTTAGTTGATTTATAAAACATTTTGTCCTATACAATTCTTAGATTTTTTTTA